>CAFUXE010000891.1:53261-105547 GCA_903364295.1 Serranus cabrilla | reverse complement strand
GTGTCAGCATATGGATCCCCTCAAACATGTCTCGTGAGGTTGCCACTTTTTGTTACTCTTTTTGAGGGCTATTTTGTTCTTTATTAACTCTGAGGCCCGCCTCTTTTCCAGCCAGAGGGACTGTAGGACATCAAATGTTGGACTGACCGAACTCATCTGGAGTCACATTGAACATTTTGTTGTTGTTGTTGTTGTTGTTTTTTACACTGATAAGATGATAAGCTTGTACACCACCTCATTCAGCTCATGAGGTCGAAGGCTCATGTGGTCAGAGAACGGACAGCAATTTCTGAATGTCTCTCCGAAACTCCTGTTTTCTAACTTAGAGCATGGATGAAACTTTCAAAGCTCTCCAAGCCAGACAGTCTTGCAAGTGGTTCATGGTGCGGCAGTCAAAAAGCTTCACTAAATACATAAACAGTTTACACTAGCTACATGCCTGTTACAGCTGGCTAGCAACAGTATTTAAGCTAAATTGGCCTTTGAGGATTTTTTTTATGATGCTCATACATGTATGTGCAAGTAATGAAAAAAAGAAATACAACAGCATGTGAATGTTATGGAAGCCCGTAGAGGCAGGTGAGAAAAACATCTGATTCTCCATTTTCAACGCATCTGTGATGGACTCCTAAGCCATGTTTCCATCAACACATTTCTGTGAGCATTTTTAAGATTTGCATGAGAAAAGTTTGACGGAAACATCAAAAATCGATAAAACTTCCCGAAAATGAGCATAAAAGCTTGCTTGCGGTGGTCTTTGTTGTTTTCACAAAATAGTTAATGCGCTAAACGGGAGATGAAACCGGCTTTTCCTATTAAATAGCAAACACTTAACTCACATGACTGTTCAGCTGTCAGTCAAGTCAAGCTGACATGAAATAACAATTATAAGTTGCCCAATTGAATCCAATTCCTAAAGACTTCTCTCCATTTTCTCTTGTGGGTGGCCAAAGTTGTCCAATTAGTAGTGATGTCCAAATGAAGCTTTATGAACCATTATTTTAATTTGATGGCAATCTTTGTAAAAAGAAGGCTCAAGGAATGGCAGTTCAGTGTGCTTTTACCATTTGTTGAGCAGAGTGAGCTCCATCTAGCAGGTGAGAAAATAATAGAAAATGTTTAATGAAGCTTCATTTAGCCATCACTACCAATTAGCAGCTTCTTTTTGTCCCTTTTGCCGATATTTTCTTCTTCTACTGTTTTCTGTCTTGCACAGTATCTAATTCTTGTACTGTTTACTGATGGATTAGCCTACAGTAATACATTATAGCGTCATCTTCTGAAAAAAGTATATTTATGCAACTTTGTTTATTCACTCTATTTGATGAAAATGTCCATCAAAGCGACAGACTACTTAAAATTAATTGACATAGTCCTTGTGATGTCAGCCACTGTTTTGTTGACTCCGGTGTTGTAGCCTCGAGTTTGTATTTTTGGCCGTTGCCATACTGGGCATAAACAGGAGAAAAAACAGCTAGAAAAGGGATCACCACTTTTTCCCCCTTGCCTCTCAGGGCCTCCGTACAATACTGAGTGTCTTACTGCAGAAGCTGAATCTATGACTACTTCATACTTGAACCACCAAAGCCAATCTTGCCACCCGATGTCTGGAGCTACTTCATGATCAATTTGCAAGCAGATCTGCTTCGTTTGGTGAAGTCCATCCAAGTGCATTACACCATGTCTGTCATCTAAGTGTCTGCTGGTGGAACTTTTCCATTTTTTTTGTATATTTTGTACTTCCAAGATGATGAAATAACCAGCATGTCTGGTTACTGCCAATTCACATAGTATTACTGTGAATATAATTGTTTTTTTTTTACATAGTTTTGGGTTCGTAATCTAATGTGGTCCTTTCTTTTTAGAGTTCTGATTCCTAACTCTAATGCCTATTTAAAATTCAGATTCTTTTTAATCGCAGATGATTCAGTTTTTTATCTAAATTAAACCTTTGTCTTAATCAGGCCTCATACATCTTTTCCCTGGAACAGGTGCCTAGATTTGACCGATGCCTTTTTTTGTGTATGATGTCATTATGTTGACAGGGTCACTGAATCCAGAAACACCCTCAGTTAATTAATTTCTGCAGGACGTCAGAGTTGGTGTCCAAAGTAAGATCTGTGACTGTTGTGCAGCTGTAGTCAGCAGCTGAAGCTCATTAGCTAATGCATAATACTGAAGGGATGTTGACTCAGGATGAATTAGCTACAATGCAATAGTACTGCATTTCTCAGGCTGTTGTATGGGAGTGATTGGTCATTTAGAGCAACTGCCCGAGTGATGGTTTGGCTAGGTTGCGTGTTGACGGGGCACTTTTTTTAATTTCTGTTCTAAAATGTTTAATATATAAATACCTGATTAATTAAGATGATTTTTTTCATTCTGTAAAAAATGTAATAAAACTTTTTTTTACATTACATCCAGATTCTCTGTTGCGCTATATGGTGCAGCCATGTCTCAACTTTAGCATTATTTATTGCTGCAGCACAAACTATTTATACAGTGCATAAAAGTAGTATTTAATGTTTTGTTTATTGATCCAAGGACTTGATGGAAGAGACGGGTGCATCCATAACTTTTTACTGCCCATCAGTCAAGGTGCTTCATTCATTATTTACCAGCGCTTTCCACATTTCCAGTTCCCATAAGTCTGTAAGTCGTCAAACATCTCACTTGCCCAAATGGGCAAAGGGCAAAATTGCATTCAAGAACTTGTCTGTTCTTGGCGTGGCCTGCAGATAACCTGTTTTTCCCAGTAAACTAATACATTCTTCTCATATTAAAGACTGCAGACCAGCTTTGGGATGCAGGATGAAAGTTAGTCAGCTTTGCTACATACTTTAAATCGGCATTTAACCTTTTAATGCAAAGTATCAAATATAATTTGATCATGGACACAGTATATGACCTTGACAGGGTTGGATGTTCTCATATTTGATTATACTCCCATTGAATGTTCAGTAATTTATGACTGAATCAAACCTTATGAGAGACCAAGGATTTGCAGTTGCACTGACAGGTAGACCTCTGAAAAAGCCTCTCAAAGACAGAAGTGAAATCAATTCAACAACAGAATGAGGGAAATTGAAAAGCACATTCTCAAAGCCAGAAATCTAAACACCTGCTGCACTAACAGCCGAGTCATTGGTATTGATCAAAAGGTCTTTCAAGCCACCACAGAGATATTTCTGTGTGACGTGGGTGTGTGAATCTCACCGTAGCCAAAAACTTTATTTATTTCTCTCCTATCTCTCACCCACTGGAGACAAACAAACTGGGATCAAGTATTCAGTTGTCTGGAGAATGGGATGGACGGATATGTGGGTGGAATGCTTTTTTTTTTTTTTTCAAATATTTGCAGACCTGCTTAAATCTCATCAATATTCATATTAAAAAACTATCAACTGAATAAATCAATATTCAACCAAGGGCACAAGCGAGAACAGACCTCTACCGTAGTCCCGTTTTCTATGATATGCAAATTTGCAAACAACACCACTATTATCTCTGTATTTATTTCCAAAGAAGAAAAATAATTATGTCAAAATATGCTGAAGCTGAAGCCTCATCATCTCAGCTGTGCACTTATGATGTACTTATGTAATTGGGTTTATTACATACATAGTTAAATAAACATGTGAAAATTAAACATTTTGTCATATGTACAAACATCAAACAATGCCACGAACATGGCGGCTTATCAAAAACAAACTATTAATAAATAATAATAAATTTGCAATCCCTTCAGATGTTTTCACCGAGGCCTCCTCTCCAAAAACAAATGGATCTGCCAATTAAAACACAGTAAAAACACTGAATAAAGCAGTTGCATGTTAAAAATCAATGTTTCTCCAATGCTAAAGCTAAAGTTTGCTCAGCATTTCTCTCTGATAACTAAAGATCTATAGATGTTAACATAGAAGTAAAAAACAACCAAGTTTTAAAAAGTTTATTGTAAAAGTGTGACATTAGCATAGCTAGGTAACATTAGCTAACATCAAAGGCCACAGCAAGGTTAGTTATTTGTTGCTTGTTGTTACCGTACAGTTATACTAAGGTTGAACTGTTTACCTTGCTGTTATAGGTGAAGGTCGTGTTATTGAGCCCTGTACAAAGCAAGTTGGACACACCCAGGATAACCTTTCCCTTTCTTGCTTCACCAAGCCTAACAAGTGGTATAATAAAGGTGGTTAACTTTAACCAAGGCTTTCCTCTTCAGGCTTCAGGTTAGGAGGACTACAGGAAAAAACGTGTGCGTCCCGCCCACTTCTATGAAGAATATGAATGATTATTACAGCTAAAAGCAGTACTGGTGCTCTAAATAAGGCATGCCATGAATTTTGACAACAAGTGTGAATGAATGAGTTAATATATTTACTTAACCACTCCATGCGCACTTAATGACTGCTGTGGATTTCTAACCAGACAGCTGCACACCACACACACTTAACAGCTACACTGATAACCGATGCAGCACATTCACAGATTACAGTCATTAAATGGATTCAAATGTGAAACTGTCCCATAATGAAGAACACATTCAAATATATTTCGTTTTAAAGCATTAAACAGAATGTGTTAATGTTGTAAAAAAAAAAAAAAACTTTGTGACTCTGAAAGCCCGGGATTAAACCTCAAGTTACATTTAAAACCCTCAAATCCAACTTCATAGATTGTTTGTTTTTTCTGGAGGAAATTCAAACAAAATTTAAATTCAAACTAAACATTTTAGAACTCATATTTGGCTGCAAAGAAATTCCTTTGTAACAAATCCAAGCTTCCTGTTTGGCATCGTTACAGTTGTTGCAAAATGTGATAATTGAACTATTTACTGTATAATTTACCAGTGTACATGTTAGGATAAAAAAGGCTAAGAGGCTATTAATGGATCTCTTTGTCTGTCCTGTGTTATTATACTTTTTTAGGTAATGTTAAAACAGGGCTCAGTGGTTCACTACATGAGTACAAAAGTTTTGTTTTGTTTTTTTAAGAAAAGAAAAAGAAAAATAGTTTGATATATGGGGTTGTTTTGTTTTGGCTATTATTGTAAAAAACATTTTTTAACTAAGTGGTTCGAGCCATAACATCAATTTGAGAAAAAACTTCACAGTAACATCCAGGAAAAACATCACTGGCTCTCTCACTAGAATCTCTTATTATTTTGGATGTGAAACACCATTATGACTGAGAAGCTGTGGAGCAGATTGCCAAGCTTTCACTCAAAGCATCAGTGCTCCTCTAATTGCTCATCATTATCAGATGAACAGCCCTTTGGACAACAATCCCCGCATTTCTGCTTGCATCGACTATTAAAGTCAGACCAATTTGTATTATGGGGATGGAAAATCATCCGGCTGCCCTCTGATGTTTGTGCTCTGAGTTCAGAAGGGCTGGATCTTTCCACAGGGGACCAGACATAAAATTGTTTTGATGATATCCATCATCACTTTCTGCAGCTCCTCCGATGAGAATGAATAGCATACAGTGTCTGGACTCAGAGTGGATTTATGGGAGTAACATTTTCAGCCATTACACCCATAAGACTCAGTTAAAGGATCTGTAAAGGCAGACTTTAAGTTCACTGGCCTTTGAAAAGTGCCAGTCAGATCAAAAGTTAGTTGTTATAGACAGGACATTAAGTAAATGCTAAAGCTTGTGAGCCTTGTGTTATGCTCTTGTGTAAGTAAGGAAAAGAATATCATTATAAGTAAATTAAAAATTTTAGAAAATGAAAATAAATCAAGTATTTCTTGTAAGAATGTGCCCACACAAGTGTGAATATCTCCAAAATCTAGCTTTTTTTCTTGTGTTTTCCTGAAATTACAGATTTGCTTTTACACTCTCTAACATCACTTCCAACTTGGCATCCTTGATATTAGCTACAGCCATCTGAGGGTGCTGCTACCCACATACAGGCCATAATAAGCAGCTGTACAAACAACTTACGGGGTGGCAGAAGACAGTCTTGAATTTTATCCAGAACTTCTGTAGTTTTTCTTCGCAGTGGGCCCATAGAGCATGTGCACCAGAGACTTCTGCCAGCTGAGCCAGCTAACTTCTGATTTAGCTGGTCTCTATCTTGAATTGGGGTAAAACTGTTCAATTGTGTAGATGTTCCAAATATTGTTAGAGTGAATTGATCAGATTCTGTAGTGAAACCGAGTCATTATGAGGGGATCTTGATGCTCAAAAAAGATGCATCCACTGATTTACAGATGTTTCTTTCCCAATGTAAGTCTATGGTAAAAATCCATGGTTTGGCCATTAAAGTCCAGTGCTCTTCCTGGGGGCTCGGCCTGTGTACAGCCCAAGAGGAAGAGCCCTGTTGTTGGCAGAAGAGATGTGGACTGGGAATTCATTTCTTACCTTTTCTTTGAGGATCTCAAATCTTTAAATTGGTCGCTAGAGGGTCTTAAAAGTCACTAAATCTACAAAGAAAGTTGCGAAGTTGGCAACACTGGAATGCTGTCTTTGGTGGTAATCCAGTGCGAGAATGAGATAATATAGAGAATAGATAATATATGGTGTCAAGAACATGGTTAAAATTCATGAAAATCTTACAAATTGTAACGTAGGAGTTCAATTGTTCTTGAATGTGTACTTTTATAACAAACACTTACTGGGTTTGTACAGTGTATAATCTGTATTCTGTTTTTCATTTGTCTTCCAAGCCAAGTTAACTTGCGTGTCTTAGATCTTTTCTGTCTCCAGTAAAGATTTTACCCAACAAAGATCCGAGCAGCAACCAAGAGCAATTTTGAGCAAGTGAGCCCAGAGTGAAAGTGAATACACAATGGTGTTTAATCATGTACACCACTTAAAAGAAAAGTTTGCAGTGAGGTATGTTTATCAGTTGCATACGATTAGGTATGCAGTTCAAATATTTGATAGATGGTTTGATCTCTTTGAGAGAAAGTCTGAATTTTAAATGAAAGGAAAGAAAAAGAAAACAATTTGATGAATGCTGTTTGTTGTTCTCTTACTTCTGCTGCTTCCAGGGAACAATTTCACATCATTTCTGCCTGAATAATAATAATGCAATGTGCACTGCTCTGATAAAAAAGAACACTTTTTTTTACTGAGGGATATGTTCTTTAAATGGGAAATCCATGTCTCTAGCTGAAGCTCATAGTGATAAGAATATAATTAATATGTAATTCTACATTTACATGTATACCAGATAAGATATTGGTCATAGAGATGTTTACTGAATTGAATTTCATGCACTTTGATTGGTTTAGCTCTCGATAATTCTGTGTAGTGTGCATGGATAATGTTGGTATAAAAATTGTTACATCAGAATTTGATACCACCCAAGTTTACCATGAGTGGATCTGCCTGAGGGCTCAACTTCATCAGAAAAGCAACAAAGTAAAAGGGTGAGTGCTTCTCAAAAGGTCAGTTATAATAAGCCTGGAAATGAACACAGTGAGGGCAGCAGGTTAAAGGCTGTACAAGACATATATTACCCTGACCTCGCCCTCTGCTACATGCCTAAGCTTTTTTAATTCTAGCCTTAAAATCCCCATATTGTAACAATGACGAAAGTGCAGACATTCATCAACTGCTGCCTGAAAGAGATACCATCAGCAACAATAGTCTCTGGCAGGGAAAGAAAGGACCAACAACCTTTAAAAGAAGAGATCAAGAGAAGGGGATGGATGGGCCACACACTCACCAGGCAGGCGCTTAGATGAAGCCTTCAAAGCACAAGAAAGGAAGGCTGGCCCAAGAGCACGGCCCAGATTATCATCTAATGTGAGGGATTTACAGATCCACATCTGAATGATACGTCAGTGGCTTTTCAAGCGGAGCCACAGAAGCCAATAATTGACACAAGCCGCAGCAGCTCACAGCATTTCAAACAGTAAACATACTAACCCCCGAGGCTAACGGTAGCAGGTAGCATACTCATGCTGACAGATACTGACAGTTTAACTCTCACCTCGACGGTTCTTCGTTAAATAATTTACTATTTTAGTAGGAAATGTAACACCTAGAATGGCCAAAAGGCAGAACCATATTGCGGAAATGTTTTATTTAAATATAAATGAAGCTAATAATGCTACTGTGACCGACCCAGGGGATGCAAAAGCGGCTGCATCACCACACAGTTAAAATGATGACACGCTGCAGTGAGCTTTCCCCCACACCATCATCACGTAGTAACAAAAGGCCAATTAATTAATTTTACTGCCCTTATTGTAATAACATTTTTACAGCACCATGCATTGAAAGATTTTAATTCGAACCCCCCCCAACTCCCAAGATGCTGAATTATCTGTATGTATATATAGTGTACAACCAATGTGTAATATGTAATATGTAACTCTATGGTCATATCCAGACAAAACACTTCCATAGACAGTCAGATGGGCACATGTGTATGTCATATCAAAATGACTATACTTATTCCTGCACCTGAAATGCATGAATAAAACTGGACATATTCCAATTGAGGGTTAACAGCTTTGACTTACACAAAATTGGTACCTGACATTCAGAGAGAATGAATGTTTTATGCTTGAAGGGGTTTTCAGCCGGGTCACAGCACACATAAACAAGTGAAAGACACACACAGGAGCTATGAGACACAATGTGTTTCTACACAACTTCTGTTAACGACGGTCCTTTCTGTAGGTGAGATGTGCCTCAGTGAGTCGTTCCAAAGCCAAGGAGAGAATTATTTTCAAATGATATATGTGTATCCACTGAGGGAGACAATTTGTTGCTTGAATGCTCTGAGTTAGCAGAGTTAGTCGTTCTGAGGAACAGGTAATTGTAATATGTGACAACTTTGCAATCAAAGGTCTTAAAACCAGTTTAGAAACTTCTGAAGAATATTTTGGAGTACAGACTTTATAATGAGAAACAACTTTGTGGGAGTAAATGTGTTTTTAACGGGCAACAGCAATAAGTCCTGATCCAGCCCAAGTCGGGGAAAAACGAGCGCGTAATGGAAGAAACCTCGAGAAGAAATTAAAAAAAGATTAGAAAGTTGTAACAAGTAGAAGGGAAAAATATAAGTAATAACGCAACTACAGGATAATTAGCAAACTATAAAAATATTGAAACAAATATAATAAATCCAACGTAAGAATTCCAGTAGAACATGTCCAGTGACATTGAGGTCATAACAAGTAAAAAAATTAAATATGCACCAGTGAAAGATTTTTAATTATTAAATGATCTTTATGCAATATCAGGTGTGGCTCGAAACTATGTAACCAATCCTGCAGTTCCTCTTATATATATAGAGCGTTTTAGCATATTTTAGCTCATTGTTTTGGTTTTCCAGCCCTCAACTTTACTGTTTTGGTTCACTCATCACCTCACAACAAAAAAACATTGTTTTTAGTAGGATAGCTACAAAAAAGAGATTAAGAACAGCCTGACTAGCTGGTGAATACCACAGTAAATGTTGAGCAATTGAGCAATGTATTACCCTCTGGAGTTGGTGGAGACCAAAACCAAACTAATAGGAGACTAATGTTGCTTCATGCTCCTTTGAATCAACGTTCTGCTAACAAATCATAATATGTCACATGTTGTTGTTTCTTAACAGCTTGTCCTGAAGTCCCAAAGTGGCATTTAAAAAGCAATAATTACAAAATAAATCAGTGAAAACTGTTTTAAGTATCAGGCCTTGCTCATGCTTTAAATACCCTCGGCTTCCATAGGGATCCAAAGCAACAAAGCCAAGGCTGGAGTTAGTGCTGTGTGAATTTGATGTTACAGATGGCAAACACAGACGGGCACGGGTAGACTATAATAACATGCTCTTTCGCCCAGTTGGCACCAACACACAAGGCTACTGAATGCTGCCTGAAACAAACAATAACAGTTTCTCCTTCAAAGTGGTGAAAACCTTCAAGAATCAAGGGGATGCTGCAAGACAGCTCCCACTGTGAGAGCGAGCATCCTGTTTGTTTAATCTGACATGTACACAGCTCTCTGGCCAGTCATTTCTCTGGCCTTTCCTTATTTTTTTTCCTACGGGTGTACTGTATTTTTGTATCTTTGTATCGTGATCATGCATTGTTCTCTACAGGACAGAGCCTGCTATAAATTGATTCTCCAAGGAGTATGATGATATCATGTTGAACTACAAGAAAACAAAAACATTACAAAAACAGACACCCAGTAGACCAAAAGTTTAAGATTGGGCGTGTGGTTATGTTTCAGTCCTTGGAGCAGAAATTGCCTGTGGGCGTTTGAAGCGTGAAAGAGAGGTATTGGCTGTGATAAGATAGTGATCTCATCCAACATTTTCTCTGTTAATATGAAAGAGGGATTCATTGCTGCTTTTGAAAGCTGGTAAAGGTTTCCGTGCTTGTGGGAAACCTCAGTCTTATGTCTGTGCCCTACTTATTAAAGGTCACAGAGAGGAGAAGATCCCGTACAAAGAACTCTCGAACGGCAGCTAAAGCTTCACCGAGATGATTTTACTTCACCATTGAGGCTCTCAAATGGAAAAAGGGCCAGAGAGATCAGATGGTGGCCTTACAGAGACCTAGTGATTTTCTATTAAACCTCCTGAGGACAAAACATCAAAGGTCACGTTGGTGAGACTTGAACTCCTGTCTCCCTTCGGATTATACCAGCATGACAAGCACACTGCATCCAGCCAAGTTAGATATGTGTTAGAGAAGTCATATGTAAGTCATAGTACAAGTACACTTAAAATGAACCTTGTGTATAGAAAAGGCTGCTCTCATTCACTGATCATGAAAATCAATGCCCTGTAATTTGTACAGAACCCACATAAGTTGAGCCAGGTGGTGCATTACGCCCAAAGACTGTGTAATAATAGTGGATGTAGTCACCGTAATGTCACTCATTGTTTTGTGGACTACTGCTGTGAAGCCTTGATGTCATTTTGGCTGATGCCTTCTTGTTTTTTTTGCAGTCGGTACATTTGCAGAACAGATTAGCCAGAAAAGCTTCCTGGTCAGGCATTATAAAAAATCTAAATATATTTCCCGGAAATGCTGGAAGAAGGTACATAAAAAATTTAAGCTATGTAAGAAAGCATGATTCACAAACTGTGAGCCAAGGAAGTTATGTTAGTTACCTAAAGTAACTAGTAGTCCTTTACTTTTGTTTTCTCACGGGACACAAACCTTATTCTCATGGGTGAAAAAATCCATCTTTTGTTCAGTCCATCCGCTGCCCCTCCCTCCCTCACTAACACCAACTAATTCACCTTGCTGTCAATCATCACTACTACATCAGTGAATCCCCATTCACTTTACACTGGCATTGTTTCATGTACTTTTGTGAGATCAGACTGAGGTCGTTACATATGGAAGAAGTTATTTTAACCCAAACCCTGATAATTTTTTCTGAACTTAACCAAGTAGTTTTTTTTTTAGCCTAAACCAAACCAACTACAACCCCATTTTTAAAAGATGTAGGATGCCATAAAACCTCAATAAATTCCCTCTCTACCTAAGTTCAAATGAATACAATACAAGGACAACATTTAATGTTTCAACTAAACTTACCAACAAAACTTTTATTTTGTAAATATGGTGTGGTATTTGCACAGTGCCTACATTAATTCCAAACTTGCCTTGCTCAATAGGAGTCAAATACATCCAGTACCCTTGAGCTATTCCAAACAAACACACATGCTTGTCAGACAATATTCCTCCGGTTATATCACAGCAGCTTCCACCTTAAAACAGCATCCAGTATTGGACTTGGGTGATTCAGAACACTCCAAGTCAGATATCTCTGACTTCTCACACCTTAGATAGGAGTATTGAGCTGCTTGTTTTCTTCCGTTTGGGGGGGGCAGAAGTTTCTAAATTTGGACAAGAGTTGAGCTACAGTTAGGATTAGAGGGAATTAGAAAGCTGGCTGTGGTTGTGTGGAGATATATTATCAGTATTTCTGTGTATCAAGTCAATCTGTGATTCCCCAGTCTGATATCACAATAATGTACTTTTCCAGGAAAGAATGAAAATCACAGTGATGTTTAATGCACTTAATTTTTCAGCATACATTTTCAGAAAGCAAGTCACTTTCATAGCTCTGCTGTTTTAACACCACAGTTAAGTTTCCAGTCTTGGCTGAGCTAGCGGCTCTGTAATACAGAGTGCAGTCTCAAAAGCATGACTCACAGGCAGTAAGATAAATGAAAGGTTTACTTGGTCAAAAAAACAAGGTAGAGGTTAGCAACAGGGCACACAGTCAGAACAAGCAAGACCGAAAGGACAAGTGAGGGAAAAAACAAGGGCAGCAAGAGTAGAGGACGAGAAGGCCCACTGGTGGACTCAGGGAGGGTCAGTGGGGGGATCACCATGATATATCATGATGAAATGCCCTATTGAGTGCCCTTACAGTGAAGGGAATGTGAAGAAGCACTACTTGCCCAATTATTACTGCAAGGAAGTGAAATGACTTACGTCATACCTACTTCCATACTTCCTGCGCTTCCTTCTATCATCAGCTCCAGAAAAAATAATATGAACACATTTTACGATAGCCCAATGTGGTATTTTACTTGCCCTGTGCAAGTGGGCAATCCTTATTGGTGAGCCCTGCACTAAAGGGTGCCCGTAAATAAAGAAAATGTGATGATGTGCGCTTTTGGATGCCCCTATTGTATGAAGAATAGGATCAAATGCTCCCTCTAGGGTGCCTTTTCAGTAGAAAAACATGATCTAGTGCCCTCTAGGGGGCCCTTCCAGTGAAGAAATTGAGATGTAGGGCACTAATGGCTGACCTTGAATTGAGAAAAAGTGATGCAGTGCCCTTTCAATGAAGAAAGCATGATAAAGTGCCCACAGAGGCGTCCTTAATATTGAGAAAACATAATGCAGTGCCAACCCTACGTGCTGGTGCCCCCTGCATGCAGCTGGGGTCCTGGTGTTGTGCATGCTGGCTCGCTGTTACACTGTCACAGCTTACTGGGACACTTGAGTAGAAGAGAGATATTGTTAATGTTATTAGTAACACTTGTGATTTCCTGCTGTGACAAGTCAAAAATGCATATGAAAAAACAGAGTTGTGATTGGCAGACAGGCAACAGGGAAAACAAGTGAATGACATTAGCGTTTTGGTGATAACTTTGTCTCTTTCCGCAACATTCTAGTTGTGTGGAATATCTCAGTTTAGAATGAGTCAGATGGTGGGCTGTGACTTGGATTGCAACTTTCCAGTACAGTAAAGGAGCACTCTAATCCATAATGTTTGAAACCACAAAGCACACACGGTTCTATTTATACATCATCCAGTCACGCCAGAAGACTTTAGATAATCAACAACCATCATTTCCTGTAGTTAAAGGAGTGACCAAGCTCAGCAAGCTGTGACAGACGAAGGAGCAAGCACACACCGGCTCCGGACTGATATTAGCTGATGTCATGTTGAATCTATCCCAAAATAAAGTCTTTTCTTTGAATGTTTCAAAGTGACATTTATAATCCACATATACGATAACTTTAAAATGGTGCACTTATGTCTGACTGTACACCACTTTGTTACTGTTTTTGTAGCTCTATGAACAGTTTTTCCTTGCCAAAATGAAACCTAACTCTAGAGATTATCTAGACCCCTTCCAAACAAGATATTATGACATGGTACCAATGGATTCTTTAACTCCCCTCTGATATCAGTATCTTCTTTAAAAATGTGCCTTCTACAGTCATATTAACATGTTCATTTTACACGGCAGTTTAAACCAATTGTCAAATTTAAAGATTTCATGTGCTGCATGCAAGAAGAGACAATTCACGATTTTTCTTGATATAATTCAATAAAATAAATCAAAGAGAAAAAAAGGTTTTTATTATGCACCCCCAAAAATGTAATTAATAAAATGAAATACAATTTCCATTGGTAAAATCCAGTTTTTACATTTTGCAAAGAGTCTTTTTCATGGAATCCTTGGAAGACTTTAAAGGAACCAGTATAAATGATCTTGGTGCTGCTTCTCTTCTGTTGTAAAAACAGCGTTTTGCCTCATTCAGGTGCATGTTGTTGAATACGCTCAGTCTGTCTGTCTGAATACCATGCTGGCAGGCAGAAAAACTCCTGAGCTGTACAAAGTGAAGAGACATGCCCTGAAAGAAAAGTAGTCCTGTTTTTGCAACCAACAACCACACCTGTGAAATACACAACCCCCCCCCACACACAAATATGAATTGCAAATGAAAGCAATTACACAGCAAAACTCTTGGTTTATTTGGCGTGTTGCTTTTTCCCCAGCTGCCAGGTAATCCGACGAATTAGTCTCAGCTGTTCCTTCTTCTTCTCTGGGGGAATATTTTTCTTCTCCGTGGCTCCTGAGATTGCAGGCCTCACTCGGCACGAACTCAGACACATACACACACATGTCAGATGCCTCTCACTGCCTGGAGCACGTAAGGCAGTAATATCTCCTCTAAACCTCAGTTTAATAGACCTCTTTTTTCCGGACCAAACAAAAATATAATTGATTTAAATATGATAAATGAATGGACCCAGGGAACACTCAGGGAGTGGGTAAAGACAAAACGTTTGCTCGACACAAGATAAAAACAGGTGGTGGGTACTCTACCATAAATCTACCTACAGCTGCACTACTATTTGTGATTCTCAGCCAAGAAAAATACTTCTCACCTCAGTGGTTCCAAAGTTGGCTTCTGGAAATGGTTTCTATCGTACAAACAAGAAAAACTGAGCTTTAAATCTCTTAAGAGATTGTCAAATATTTAGAGCCCATTTATAGCCCAGAAGGACAACTCAGCTTTGCTGGGAAGCTGAACCTGGCACTCATTATTCTCAGACATACTGTGTAGCACTTTCTGGCAGCGCTGTGTGTGTGTGTGTGTGCGTGTGTGGGTGCAGGTGCGGTGCTTTTCAGCTTCTGACTGGAGACTCTACAGCCATGCTAGGGGCTGTACTCAGGCACAGTGGTGCTTTGAGCTAAATGCTGATGACAGAATGCTAACATGCTCACAACGACAGTGCCAACATTAGACAGGTATAATGCTTACCATGCTAGCCATCTTGTATGATGGTATGCTAATTTGCCACGACCAGTGGACCAAGAGATAGACATTGCCTTCCTTAAAGTCACAATGCGACCATGGCTAAAATATAAAAGCAGAGTAATAGAAACAAACATGTATGGTTGATTTTAACTTACTGTATAGAACAACATTAACCTCCAGGGCTGAAAGAAGAAGCCAACGTGGAAGTGCTAAAAACTCCAGTTCCTTGAATGGCCACTTGAGGCTGACTCCAAAATGACTCTGTCCCCAAAGACCAGCCCCACAACTCTCACTCCCAACTCGTCAGATACCAACGCTTTGTCATGGCCCTCGGCATCTGGTACTAATAATTACAGGGAGGGAGAGAAGATGGGTCAAACAATCCCTGGACCCAGGAGACTGGTGTTAATTGCCAAAAGTCTGTTGTTATTCAGAATCAGTCTGCCTAACTACGTAGTTTGTTTGTTTTTGGGGTATTTTGAAAACTAATAGTAATTGCCATACTGTCTCCAACACCTCTGAGGGCATTATCTATGTTAATGTGCCCAAAAATACTTTTTCCCATAGACTTGGAAGGGACCTAAAACTAAAAAATTGTTTTTTTTAAACAACTGGCATGAAATATGTAATTTCACTATCAGAATTTGATGCATTCGGTTCAATAACATTTGGAAAGTCTTAAAGTAGCCAGAAACTAATATTGGTGCATGTGCTCTATGGGTCCACAGATGTGGAATATCCAGCTCATTATATACACAAAGTTGAAATTCTTTGACCTCTTGCCCCACTGAGCAACTAGGAACAGCACCCTGCCTTTAACGCTGTATCCACTTCTTTTTATGCATCCATGCACAGCCAGCCATGTTAAAATGCCCAACTTTACAGCAGGAATAAACATGTTTAATGCCTGGTACAAATAAACGGAATTGGTGTCTTTCTTGTGTTGCCCCCTGCCCTCTTGTTTCCAACATGTCCTTGTTTATCTCTCCCTGTCTGTGTGTGTGGGCGTGTCTCCTGGCTCTGCTCAACCTGCACACCTGTCTGCTCATTCCCTCGTCGTCTCAGCTCGCACACCTGCCATCAATCAGCTCATCAGCCCTGCAGTATTTTAGCTCCTCATCCACTCCCTGCCACACTGTTGTTCATCTCCTGGTGGTGTACACCCTCCAGGAACTCCTAGTGTTTTTTTTATTTTGTGAGCAATCTTTTCCTTGTGTTTTTTTTTTCTTTACGCCTCTGAACTCACCATTATATCTCCTGTGCCCCAGGATCAACGTCATCTCACCTGCCTGTCTGCCTGCCTCACCTCCCAGCTCTCCAAACAACCTCCATTACCTCACCTCGCTCCATTCCCCAATGCCATCCTCCAAAGCTTTTATAAAAAATATTCCTTCTGGAAACTAAACATTCTGCATCATTTCATCCACCATTTTGCCAACTGTAACCCATTCCTGTTCATGACAACTGTGCAGGGACTAGATTTTTATACAACTCACCCATTTCAATGGTGTTAAGAATTACAGCTATGCATAATTAAAGGCATATTGGCTTTGAATGACAAGTGAGTGCTATTACAGGCATGTTTCAGCAACCAGGCTTCATTGTAAGGCTTCACGTACTGCCTTCAGAGTCCTTGTATAGACATATAATTAGCCTTCCAATTTCTGCAAAGTTTACACTAAGGCTTAAATGGAGGTTGTCATGAAAAATCTATGAAAATAGCAACATTTAAGATCCTTCTGATGGGAGGTTTAAAACTGATAACCGTATTTTTCCAGCTGCCACCGAATTGACTTTTTGTGTTTTAAGTTTATTTTCAGAGCATGTTATCTGGCATAATAAAACATATTCATGCATGTTTTCCGGTAGATTTCCTGGAGTGAGCAGGATATTCCCACATACATCATTATATGTGTGATGCGTCTTCTTTGCATGGCTAATCATTGCATGTTTGCATATTTGAAACCTGGAGCAGTGAGCTCTGGACCTTTCAGCAGCACTGACAGCTGTGAGGCATATGCTGCTGTGGCTGCCCCAGATGCCATGGACGCGTCTGATGGATGCCATTTGATAATAAAGACATTTCCACTGACATATGAACAGAATGCAGATTCTGCATCAGCATTCTGCAGAACAGAATGCTGATGCAGAATCAGGACTATTACTTCTTTTCAGTGGATTTAGCGCACAGATACTATTTTTCTCACTAAAAAACTAAGCTGTGCAACAGATATAATTAACAGCTGCAAATTATGATGAATTATGATTTTTTTTTGCCCGTGCATATAAGGGGCCCAGGATTGGAAAAATTTGATGGCCTAATAAATAAAACAGTCCTGCAATCATTATTTCCACTCTCATTTTCACATTCACTTAGTTGGTTTTCTAATTTTGCATTCTTCCTGAACCTGACTCATTTATACTGAGGTTTGTACAACTGTTTATGTACTGGGAATTGTGTCTGCTTTCACCTTAATTAAAAAAAAATGTGTTACTAGCTGATGCAATATGCAATAGCAATCACTAAACCTATACTCACAATTATAACAACCGTATTTGGCCCTTACATGTGTAGGGGAAAGTTCAAAGTAAGAGAGTAAAGGCTAAGTGTCTGCTTAAGATATGTATATCCACTTTCTAAGTGTAGTTAGACCGCTGGCTTGAGCATCATTAGTCTCACTTGTAATATTTAATCTTTTTATTCTGAAAACAGATCATTGAGAGAGGGAATGATACAAGACATATCACCCATTATTGTCTGTTAGAGGAGGAATGACTCAATAATACAATGCAATGTTTTCTCTCATCTCCCCAAACACAACAAAGAGGTGAGAAGAGAAGAGATCATGACAAAGTAGTCATTGGGGCATTGAAGGGATTGACTATATTGTGGAAAAGAACACATTAGGCTAATGGATGGAGCCAATGGACTGCTCCTCACCCTCTACAGCTTCCAAACACCATCTACAACCTCTGTGCACTAATGTATCATCCCTCCAAGGCGTGCTTGGACAATTGCTATCCTCCCTGAGAGAGTATATGGGATGCTTTTTATGGGTTTATACCTTTTGGAAAAGACAGTACCTTTCTTGAATCGGAGGTCTAAAACAGGCAGCAGTGGGCTGAAGCATTAGTGGGAAAACAGGAAATTACTTTCTGAGATTAGTTTATCCTAATGTTAATAAAAGTGTCAGTACCACTGGTGAACTCAGGGGCGGGGCCTTGGTGATCCAGGAAAGGGCAGAGTGGCTGCAGCTTTCTGTTCCACCCAAACAGGAGCACAGGTGATACTGATGATTAATCAGCTGAGTGAAGACAGCTGAGGTGATTAGAATGATTTGATTCAGGTGTGCTCCTGCTTGGTTGGAACAGAAACCTGCAGCCACTCTGCTCTTTCATGGATCAGTTTGACACCCCTGCCCTACTGGATAGCCTTAAAATTAAGACAACCTGATCCAACACAATTATGTGAAATGAGCACGACTTCTCAACACCAAATTCCTTGCTTGTAGCACTTAATTTTCACATTAGGGGAACCAGCGGAATGTTAAAAAAATAGTACATGCATACACATTCACTTTGTGGTTATAAAAAGGCTGCAGGTTCTGTGAATTTAGGCTACAAAACCATTGACATAGGCTTAGGGCAAAGAACTTCCTTTGTGAGGTTATAAAAGGTAAACAAATATCCCAGAAATGCCGGAAGTTAAGAGGATGAAGTGAGTCACGTAAGTTACATAAAAAACGTAAGTTATGTAAACAATGTATGGTACTTCAAAAGCCATTTACATTTTGTCCGTCATTTGTATTATTTTTTTTTCGCTGGTTAGTATACATCAAAACAGCCACAGAAAGTTGTCTTTGCCCCAGTTTGTGCCTTTATTTGTGTTTCCATTACATTGAAGTCACAGAGCTAAGCATTCAATTTTCCCAAAAATAAATAGAGGGAGAGCTTGGATTCATATTTTCATACAAAATAAGATATCATTGTACAAAAAGAGGTGTGTAATTTCTTAGATGCTCACTCTCTGTGCCTCAAATGTAATGGTATAATAGGCACAAATTGGTGTTATTGATCCAATGTTCAATTATGTTTTCTTTTCTCTGCTAATAAATGAGGAGGAGACCGTAGAGCTCTGTTGTGAAGAAATAAGAGTGTCTGGATGAGGATCAGCAGAGGAAAAATGCATTAGGAGTGGCTTGCGAAGTTCTCTATTCTGTTGTGAATCCAATCGGACAACAGAGCAGCTGCTGTCCTCTGTGAAGAAGCAACCTGTCTCGTTCAAACCTGCAGATGTGCTCAAAATATAGATTAGACAACAGAAATAAAACCTTTTTTTTTATGTTTTAGTGGTATTTGATGAACAACGGGAAGTTCTCCAAAGGACAGACGAGCCTTGCCCTCAGTGAAGACAAGGACAAAGACAGCATCATGAGACATCGTGTTATTTTAGAGCTGAAGTGTGACAGCAGAGGCCTGATGGGATTCTATGAGACAGGCAGAATTATTGATATGTGGTTCGTTTTAGTGACATACCCAAAGGGAGGGTAGATTCACCTTCAGTCAAGGTGGGCTGTCAGTAGAACGTGAGATAGATACACAATCTGTAGCTGGACTCTGATGTGAGTTTTGTGTTGAGTTCATTTAAAGACTGTAACACTCACCTGATAATAACCTGTTTTGGCAGTGCATACAGAAAGGATAACATCCACCCTGGCACACCGAAACATGATCCTGAATCGATGATAACGCCCTTCAGCTTTTACTGTTGATGAGGGAGGGGGGATGCATATATGTCCCACGGTTTAATGTGTATAATTAGCAAAGCCACAATTAGAAAGAACCACACAGTTGCCCAGTGTGATTAAGGACTGGCGTCTCTTTTGTCAAGCCTTTCCAAGTGCAGTTTCCTCATCCAGCTGGCATTTTCTAGCCCCGGCTTCATGGCTTTTAGAGTAATGCTCGCCTTTAAGAACTACTCAATGCCTTACACCCATGAGTCAAAGGTTATGGGGACAGCAGGTCACAGAAAAGCCTTGAGGCTATCTTGGTGGTTAGTAAATTACAGGTCTGGGCTGTGGAAAAATTGGGCATTTACTCTTCCCTTGCTCAAAAACTCACCGTTAGATTCTCCAGAGACGGTGTGCAGTTTATATGGGAAAAACAGCTTAGGTTAATTATTGGGAGACACTGGGAGTAATTTAAAAGTAGTTTCTTGTTATGATGGTGGGATGTTAGCTGTGTAATTCTATTTCTTGTGGGATTTCCTCAACCAGATGTAGGGTTTTTAGACTGTTTCTACAAACACACAAACTAGGTGGCACTAAGGGGATCATTTGGGTTAATGTTAATCTACAATGCAGATGCACGCAACAACAACAACTGGAGTTGCTGGTTAAATGATTGGGCATACAGGCAAGCAACATCTTGTTTACAAGCTGCCAACACAGCTGGAGAACATTTTCGGAGCAGACTAAGAATAAAGCACAAGCATAAAAGAGATTGCACTCTCAAATCTGATTCTGCTCTTACGAATCTGTGCCTGTGTGCTCTCAAATGCTGACTTGCAGACTGCTCAGGGTTTGTTTACAGCCCTATCAAATCTTGTGTCGTCAATATACGTCCACATAGGCAGAGCAGATGTTAGTATCACATACCCTGAGGTGGACTATAATCTTAATAAAGTCAATGCATTGGGCAATGAGGCCATGGTACCCAAGAGCAGTCTATCACATTCCTATTATTACTGCCGCTGTAAGCAGCCAACACTGACAGATGTGAGAGCAAAACAACATGGCCGAGGCTCTCTCACCTCAGCCACTTATTTCCAGGAGAGAAGATCAATACAGTTAGTGAGATTTACTACAGCGAGGAGAAGAAGGATCATTTACACTGAGAACAGTGTTTTAGTGTTTCTTTTTCTTTCAGTGTCCTTTTTTTTCTACTCTGTTGAAAGGATCTCTAAAGCTTCTGAGCCAGAGCAAGCTTTTAATCCTTTATTTCATCTTGTGATGACAATTATTACTGCTTCTATATTATTTTTAGTATTGATATTTTTAGCGATAACTTTTTTTTTTAATAATAGAAGTGTAAATTTAAAGACTGACTTGGGACAGAACAAGAGAACATTCAGTGAATTCAGGAGAATCGAAGTGACAGAACTGAAAGAAGAGGTAGATAGTTATAATAAACACTACATTAATTGACATAGATTGCATAGTCACAAAAATATTACATAGTAAAATACTTGAGTAAATATACTTGGTTACATTCCACCACTGCTGGTATACTATTATTCAGGAATATAATCCTGATAGCTATGTAAAGGCTGTTATGGTATGAACAGTTTGTTTAAGTAGTTCTACTATGTGGGCTTGTGAAACAGTGGTTTTAAATTTTATTGTTAACTGTGTCGGGACCACATCCGAAGGCGGTTCCGGCGGTCAGAACGGTCTCTCGTCTCGGTGTATCTTGAGTGCATTTACACCTTTTGGTTAAGTGCTTTCTGGTTACAACACAGTCAACCAAGTTGCATGCAATTACCAGGTAAATGGGATCACAGAGTGCACCATAACACCCATCAACTAATGGTTTGAGACAGAAATACCTTTGATGCATTCAGCATAGGGTACTTAAAAAATTACGTGGCGAGTTGCTCCACTGAGAAAAAAGCTGCACTTCAATTTTAAACTTCTACGTGAGGCATTTAAAGATAATAGACTCTAAACTATGATAATGGCGGCAGGGCCTCTTTTATGCAGGTGTCTCAACTTCTCATTGTGTCTATAACCCTGAGGTTCTAACATCTGTAGGCATCTTTTATGGTTAATGGCCAGGAAAAACGTCTGCTACTGCCACACTACAATAAGATTTAAAACAATAGGATTATATCTAAAAGCTGTCCATGCCTGAACCACTGGGAGGTGTAATGTGATCCTCACCGGAGTGGAAACCCTAGAAGATAAGTTGAACGTGTCAGGTTATTGTACACAGAAGAATTGATTCCCTATCCCCACTGACTGATGGCCTTGGGCTTTTGTTGTGAAAATCCTGGCACTGTGAATAGGCAAAAAAAAAGAACTCCCACTAAGACTTCTGCTTATCTGCTTGTTTGGATGCTTCCTTTGCTGCAGACTCACTTTGGGAATGTGTCTACTGAGGACTAGTGCTCACTTTAGTGCCAGTCAGAGAGCCAGAGAGCTGAGTATGTGATAACTGTAAAACCTCATTCACTAATGGCGCTGAGTAAGCTTTAAATACAGGCAACTCTATGTGTCACTTTTCATTCCAGTATTTGTCCAGAGGCAGGGACGACCTGTCCCTGCTGGTTAGTCCATGTACACAGAGTCTATTCCTACATAAACTTGTGTTTAATCAAAGTAACTGATACACAACGAACCTTTCAGACTACCACAGGGCTGACACATAGAGACAGACAACCATCTACGCTCTCATTCACTCCTACAGTCAATTTAGAGTCACCAATTAAACCTAAGCTGCATGTCTTTAGACTGTGGAAGGAAACCAGAGGAACCGGAGAGAACCCACACTGACTCAGGGAGAACATGCAAACCCATTGTACATACATTGTGAAATTCCTACTTTTAACTAATGAGTTGGTAAAGACCTAAATCAGAGATGAAAATAAGAGAGTAAATATTGGACTTTCATTTGTAAGACTCTGTAACCAGATGTTGGACCAAGTCCCAAGTCCTAGTCCTAAACAAGTAAAAAGTGGCACATTAACAATAGCATTTGTTTAATAAAATCTCTCAAGTCGAAAGATTCACTGTCACTGCTGTTAAAGTCCAAGTAATGTTGCAAGTTCTTTGATTCTGTCAAGCCGAGTCTGAATTCATCAAATTTTTTTACTCAAGTTTGACTCAACACATCTTCCTCCAGAAACTGGACGCGCTGCTAGAAGTGAAGTACTGGAACCCATCTGTTGCAGAATGCATGACAGTGTATCTATTTTTCAACAGTTTTGCTATCTGAAAGCCATCAGTCAGAAGCAGTGAGAAGTGAATGACAGCAAAAACATCATTGTTGTCAGATGATTCCTATATTCCGTTGTAACCCTAACTTTCATTACATTTTTATGAGACGGGCTGTCCCTTTCTTTGTCAGGACGGATGACATCCTTGGAACTCAATTTTCCATTTGTACTATTTTCAAAGGAATAACAGAAAAACATACAACTGCTTTATTATTTTTTTCTTTTCCATTTCTCTGTAGCCGTATTTACACAACCATCTGAAGAAGGACACAAAAACTGACAAAATAAAAACACTGTAGCTGTCTAAGTTTTTGATGCTAGTGAGAGTTTTATTCAAGTAGCTGTCGGTCTAACTTGCCTCCACAATCCATTTTGCAGCGTATAGCTGGTGGGCACGGAAGATGACAGATTACTGGAGTAGCAATAAAGCAGCTTCAATAAAGCATCAAATGAAACTTGCAGGATGAAGCAGAGAAAGATGAACAGTACTGTGCTGCTGCATGAACTCTTACCTCAGATGACCAAGATATCACAAAATCAAAATGCCATAGGTAGAAAGATAGACCTGTCTGTGCCTGCTGGCAGTTCACAGCTGTGAACAATTTACAGCACCACAGACACACAGTTGTCTATAAAAAGCCTAAAACACTGTTGTGGAAGATCCTCCAAGTCACCCATCAATCAAAAGTCGTGAATTTCTGCATATCACTGAGAGAAGTTTTTCTACAAATATTGCAGTCACCATCAGCCTGTCAGCTTTAATGCATGAATAAAATCTGTACAGTATAAAAGTCTTACAGTTAAACTGTCCTCCCCCTGAGAAATGACTCATCTGTATAGCAGTTTATTATGACTCATATTTACGTTTATTATGAGATGTGCCCCCTAGTGGCCCGAGCCAAGGCAGAATCTGAGCATGTCAAACAAATACAGGCTTTCATCCAGGAGACCCATATTTGTGTCCCCTGTGAAACAAAAAGCTGTTGTTACTTTATGTAAAAGTTTACAATTTACATACAATTACCAAACTATCTTTTCCTCAGCCTTACTGTGTAGTTTTGTCTCCTAAATTTAAAACAGTTTTGGTGCCTAAAGTTTACCAAACTGCTACTGTTTCACAATGTTAACCATGTATTTAAAACAAAGACTGTTGCGTTTAGGTTTAAGGAAGTATTGATCTCCTACTGGTATGGGCACTAATTTAGGAAAAAGGAAATTTAGGTCCAATGGGTCACATTACAGGATAGGAACAAAGGGCCTGTGCTATAGTATGGTTTGCAGGTGTTGCTACATAATCCAGAAACTATGCCAGATTGGTACTGCACATGTGCAACGCTCAACAGAGATGGGAAGGAATCAAACAAAGCGATGCATACAGAAGAATTTATTTGTTTATAAGTCTAAATCAATATCTTTCTGAGTTAATGAGGGAAATAGCAAACAAGTGCAAATATGCAGGCTAAGTCAGGATGTATAGATAAGGTAGTGACAAAGGGACTTGTTGGTGGAATACTATCAGTTTCTTTTTAAATACATACAAGTTTTAACCGTGGATAGCTATGATACCATTTTTCTCTTTACTTTTTTTATCCAAAGGATGAAGAAAAACACAGCAATGCAATGCTATTATTAGAAGAAAATACTGGATTCCAGGATTTCAAGACAGTGTAGACATCGAAATAGTAACTCCTATAACATTCTTCTTGTTGCCTTTATTTAATATTTTAAAGCTGAAAGATCGAGGTCAAACTGGGACAGAATGCATAATGAACCAAATTCATATTCAAGCCTTACTAACATGGGTGCCTCACCCAGCGAGCACTCTTCTTAATCAAATAAGTTCTCAAATCTTCTTTGTATGACTTGATATGCAGTCCTATTTTTAAATCTCCCCTCTTAACCTTTTGACCATCATGTATCCATTTTGGCAACATCCAGAGCGCCTTCGCTGGAGAAACAAGACATCCATAACAGTGCATCTACGATAAGTGGCAGTCCATTTCCTTTCACATTAGGGCCCGGCCAGAGGAAAACGTTTTTTTTTTTTCCAACTCTCATTGTGCACAACAGCATATCCGTCTTTCATCTAACCCGGTGACTCGATCAATTATGCATGCAAGCTAAGCACGCCTTTCTTACTCAAGTACATGAGAGCATCACAGCTTATATAATGAGGCGCCAAGGTGTTTGTGCATAATGAAAGGGTGTCGTCACAGTGCTTTATTTCTCTCCTGTTTGCGATCAGACCTTCAACTTTTACTGTGGATAATGGGCTCTCTTTGAACATTTTCTGCCATTGTTTCAATAGTTTTGCATATTTCATATGAGATATTACAGTATGTGTTTTTGTCTGTGCTTTGTCTCATCGGTTTTGAAGTGGCTGGAAAAGGTGATGTGGAAAATGTTCATGCACTTATGAAAGATTTATTGGTCAAACCACACATACACACAATCCTGATGAGATCATTCATTTCTGAGTTTTTAACTGGTTATGAGTGGATCTCAATGTAATACTTTAATACCTCTTTAGCCAGATTTCCATCCAAAAGTGACACAGATTTCAACCGTTCACTCCTGTTTGAGAACCTGAAATTTGAGTTTTTATGCTTTACATGCCTTATATGGGTCTTGTATTTGCTAAATTACTTTCTATTGTACTTTGTGTATGGATAAAAGTAAAATGTGACAACCTTTTCCATCTCAGCTGAACGCAAACTCAGATCTCACTTTCACTCATTTCCAAAACCTTTATGACACAAGGCCGTGCGCTACTGCTTTTGTAGCCAAAATCAAGTTTCTTTTAGTTGCTTGACTGTTATGTAAGTGTGTTTTTTAAAGTTTAATTGTTGCTTTGTGGCTTATTTGGCCGTGATTTAGTAAAATCACCAGGTTTTATGGTGGTTTAATTTCTCTATAACCATACTGTAAGTGCTATTATCTACCCTTTTTTCTATTGTCTTTGTTTTTGTATTCAAAACATTAATCGTTGTCTAGTTGGAACCCGTAACAGCAACACATCATATCTCAAAACTAAATACCTGACAAACTGTAATAAACACCTGAGGATACTTCATGAGGAGCTCCAATTAGCCAGCCTGCTCAGCTCTGTTTGTTTCCGTGTAATAGAGTTGTAGCATGAGATATTTTACTTATTAACATACCCAGTGATTTGGGGGAGGCAGCTGTACTGTAATTGTGGAGGATGTGCGGAAGAAAGTAATTAAATCATTGCGATGCTGTGTTTTGCCCGCAGCTGTCTGTTTTTCATCAGTTTTTCCAAATGGGTTTGTCAGATCCCCCCTTCAACGTCCGTACAGAAGTCCAATTACGTTTTTATTTATGTATGATAATTCACTGAGCGTTTGTTGATGGCTGTTTAATATGCATTGGCTGTGACAATGGATTTCAGACAATGCCCATGGGGTGCTATGCTGAAGTTCTTGATGATTTGATGATGGGAGTACAAGTAGATGACTTTAGTTTGTATATTTTCTTCACATCTGAACTGCTGACCACATCCTGTCTGTTGTAATCTTCCCCCATCAGGTGCATCCGAAACACAGGCTTTCCATTACAGGAAGGGGTCCTATCAAATATTAAATTGTGCTAAAATGCTCCGTTGGGCTGCTGCCATGGAAATATGGGCTGTCATTTGTGCTCTAAACATTATCTACTTCTAATTTCTGGATCATTGTCTGCTCTCTAAAGAGGCAGGGAGGTGGTTCTTATATGCACAGCTAATGGCTTTTCCTTTCATTACTGCCTTCCTCGAAGCGCACAGAAAATTAACCTCCATATATTAAAAGATGAGGCTGTTATGGGTGGAAATGATTCGTATAGTTTCTCTAAATAAACAAGAGAAAGGACCCACTCTGAAAACTTTGCGAGACTCTATTCTGGGCTGAACCTGACTCTGCTCTGGTGGTCTCAGATGTTGTTTCCGTTTCTGTCACTTCATGTCTAATTAATTAACCCTGCCAGGTACTTTCAGAGCCCTCTGCAGCGGAAGCAGGTTACCGTGGTAGCCACAGATCACACTACATCTCTGTGTGTGCTGGTGGGAGCAGAAACTACTCAAATGTGATGGTGGTGTAAATAAACATCTCTTCTTTACTGAAGGATTTATAGTCATTCCAACATTTCTATTTCTGCTAACAGGCACAAATAATATGCAGTTGCTCTGTTCACATCAGTAAAATGTATGTCTTCATGTATAGATTTATGAATAAATGCATTCACAGTAGCTGTAAGATTAAATGTAAATTACCCTTGCAGTGAGATTACCCACTGTTTCCATTTACAGCTGCAATGCCTGTTCTTATATCTGATGACTGGCAAAATAGCATCAATACACTTTGGCTTTTTTCACATTTGCGAGCAAATTGAAAAGTGTACGGGCTTCAAATTTAGGTCATCAAAACAACATGGAAAGACATGAAAGGAGGATGACTAAGCAATAATATTTATACAACCAAAAAACCCCTGCAAACTAGAATGGTGCCTTCACCTGCTCATCGGATGATCCCATTTCCCAAGTTGGGAAGTTCAGACTTTAATGTATGTGATTTTTGGGGGTAATGTAAAAACAACATGGATGCTGCCCATTTAATGACTTATCAGCTGTTATCAGCATCAATACATGTGCTAGAAGGTGCCTACTGCACCTACTAGTATGTATATATGGTTGTTAGCAGTCTATTCAATTATACATAATTTAACTTTCTGTTTTATTAGGTGTAGGTTCAGAAGCTTCTGTTAAGGTTTGGAAGATAAATCGTGCAGGTGATGAAGAACCTGCAAAAGTTATTGAAAAAATAAACATTTGAAAAAAGAAATCAAACACTTTCACCATTCAAACCACGCCACTTAGTACATTGCATAGCATAAAAAAAGACATGAATGATCATCAGCCCTCAAATGCATTATTCAGCCCGTATGCCTTGGGACAGATCAATTTTTTATCAGAGACAAAAGCTTGTTCTGCTCCTGAATCAGCTGGGATAATGTGTACTTTTTTGAGCATGGATTGATTATTGCTGCCAGAATATGAAGTTCATTTCATTGCAAATGCTCAGGCAAATCTAATATGGATCCATAAAGTCTCCTCCAGATTTATTATTGTCTGAGTCGCGTCTTGGTACAATTTGAGGACATCACAAATGACGTTGGATTCTAGTTGTTTTTTTATTGGTCTCTAGTGTAAAGCATTTTAAATCCCTAAATTAAATTGTATTACAACACATATATTTGGGCTGTACTACTATGTGTTTTTATTTCACCCTTATCTTCCTTCTGACAATTTGTTTCATCAGTCTGGCATCTTGTTAGAGCTACAGCTCCAAGTGCTCACATTTGGAAAATATGTATGTCTCTGTTCACAGCAGGAGATAAATGAGGTAAATCTTTCTTGCTGTGCTCGCAGGAGTTACAGCCTGTCCCTATTACTGCATCCAGGCCATAAATAGGTCGAAACCTGTGACACATTTAATTAAATTCAAAAGCTCAAGCTGTCAGACGTTGTGTTTGGCCCTCCCTTCCCTTGGTCCTAATGGATGCTTGTGGTCCATAATGCCTCAGTGCCAGATCCACTCTGTCAGCTCAGGGGAGTGATGCTGAATAATGGGGCTTTGTCAGATCTCATAATAAATCTAAATTGTCAGACAAAGACGTCAAATTGTCTGAGGAAAAGAGCACATCTCCAAATCATTAATCAACCCAGAGGATTGAGGAAATGACCGTGTACATGCACAATTTAGATTACATTTAGAAGAAAAAAATCTGGCCAATCTGTGAAACCAAGAGGTAAACAGTGCTCGGTCTGTCAGAGCAAATCCTCTGATCCGGTTTGACGAGGAGAAAGTATGGTGGCTTTGATTTATCAGGAAGGCTTGAGCAGCATCAGTTGGCAGGTAGCATCTGGATAAAATCACACCCAACTGTGCCTAGTCATGAGGTAAGCCACATGTCGCAGAATGAGCTCCGCGATGTGACAAAGAGCAGCTGTGCTCCAGAAGCAACACCGCTACCAGATTAGTCAGTGTTCTTCTTCTCTGCTTTGTCATTCTGTTCCACTGTGATTGACAGGTAGATAAGAGATTAGCGTTTGGCAGCAGTCTATCGGATTTCAGCGCAAGGATGGAAATCCAATTACCACTTCATTCTATCATATCATGCAGGGTGTGTGAGAGGAGGATAAGCTTCTCCAGAGGAGAGACATTAGGACTAGTCTTAAGGGTACAAACAGTCAATTTAAAGACACAATATGCAGTCATTTTCACATTTAAGTAACAATAATAAAAAAGAATATTATGCAGAATCTTTAGCCACTGTTGTAGGATTTATTCCTGAGTGAAAGAAATGTGAGCGGCATGACGTGGTGCACATGGAGCCAGCCACAGTGATTAGGAACTGAATGGCACCCTCTGTCCTAAACATAGCTTATCATTTGTTACAATGTGTGACAACTTCTGCACATCGGTGTGTCCATCCGGGTGCCTGTATCTGAATGGATAAGTTGTTTGTCTACACCCTGACTGCAGCACGACTGCGGAGAGACTCTTGTGAAGTCAACGCATCAGTGCCTTAAACCTGCATTCTTTCTAATGGCCAGCAGGGGTCGACTCCACTGTTTGCAAAAAGAAGTCAATCATTGTTTTCCTAATAAGTTTATGGTCTCAATCACTAGTTTCGAGTCTTCTTCATTACAGAACGATGATCAGTTTGTAAATTATTGTCCGGAAAAGCTTAGTATGGTTAGGGCGTGGCTAACTTGTAAGTACTTCTTTTTTGTCAAATACAGAATTTACATATGCCAAAGGATAACAAAAACAAAAATGCATGGGGTCTCAGGATTATTTTTTTTGTTTAAGTGTCTTTAAACCTGCTCTAACAGATTTTTTACCTCTTGGGCGCAGGAGCATTAAGCTGTAAATTCAAATCGACATTTCCAAGTTGATGTTACAAGCTTGTTTGCAAACAACTTCATATTTATGCCTCTTGCAGATACAGTTCAACATTATTATTGGTTTGGAGATGAATTGTTTGTCCAATTCTTAACTTTAGATCTAGTCCTATGTGTTTACAAGCTAGATGCTAAGTCACCTGTTTGGTGTTGGACAGGTCCATCCATCCATCCATCCATTATCTTTAACAGGTTATCTGAACAAGGGGTCATGGGGAACTGGAGCCAATCACAGTTGACTCTGGGCTCGACACAGGGTATACCCTGGAAAGGTCACCTGACCATCGTATTGTTCAGTTGAGAGTGCAAAAGTGAATCAAAATCAGAACATTTAGCTGAAAGATGATAAAATGCTCTGCAGAGCTGAGTTCTTTATTATCTATGGATTGGTCACTATGAGTTCATGTACATACAAATAATCATGATCCATTTTATATAATGATTTTGATTGCTGAGCCTTAGAACTTGAAGCTACAGTGCAGGAAGACTTACAGTAGAACCTAACTAATGTCAGAAAACTGCAATAAAATAAAGTGGAACAAAACTAAATGGGTCGGAGAGCAACGCCAAGTTGCAAAAACTAGTTCATCATCTTCATTGCTTCTATTTATTACAGACATTCTGGCTTTGCTATGTGCTTCTTCAACACATCATATGGCATAATAAGTGCAGCTACAGTTAGATGACATATATTGTAATGTGGTGTCTCGCCCTGACCTGGCATGACTCAGAAAGTCCCAGCTGGGAGGTTTTAATAACACCCTCTGTGCAAAAACACGAATGCCCAAAATAAATGGATGTTTTTGCAGCTGTCATCCTCACTTGTTGCCACAGATAATATTAATGTCACCAATCTATGCTAATGCTCTTTAGCTGGTTATCAGAAATCACCAACTGCACGCGCCACACTATATTTAAATTTTGAACTGTCATTCAACTCCCAGCTTTCATACATGTCTTTAAAGCATTAGAGAATGTGTATACAAAACCTAAGAAAGTAAGTACAACTAAGCCTGCAATCTGTGATATCATCATAACCTGTGTACCTGATCCCGAGGATATGAGCTATACAGGATGCACATTTTTCAGAACAGACGGTGTATTCACAACTTCCTCCCACTCAGAATTCAAGTGCCTGCACCAACGCTTATTGCGCATTTTGAGGAGCTGTCTACCTTGAAAGGGCTTATGGTTTAAGGTGTTTTTTTTCACCCATCCATCATTGCAGAGTATATTCTTATCTTCCTGCTTGCCACCATTGTCACTGTGGTGATCAGAGCTTGTAAATGCACAATTTTATGAAGTACAAAAAGTTGTGTCTTCATTTGTCTACTCATACATGTTAATTATTAACATGGTTATTATATTGGAAATTTCTAATTAGCATATTTGAAGTCCATACAATTGGAATACAAGATTATCTCTGCAGCACATTTTTAAAGGGATTTCAGAATGTAATTGCCCAAGTTCTTTGGCGATAATTTATTATATCTAACAATACATATAAAACAACAGGAGCAAACTCAATTTTTAATGGAAAAGTATGAAGGCAGGCTTGACTGCTGTGACTCAGTGTGTCATTTTTTGTGACACAAAGCTGTATAGCGGCGTCTGGTGTCTGAGGGATTGACTGTGTTCTTTCTCAAAACCTTAAAGTCACCCTTTAAACTTTGGAAACAGAAAATTGGCTGAATCGGAGTGAATCTAAATCAGTTGCTGAGACTGATCCGTTGCCTGGCAACAGTGTTGGTATTGGCATCAACAGGTTTTTATTTTTTTCAGCCTACAGACTTTAAAGCCGGGGAGACTACATGCAACAACAATATGTATACAGCTGGGATTTGTGAATGAAAAATGAATGTTCTTTTGAATCGTGAGGCTATTATACAAGTTAGAATGAAGGCAACGAGTTTCAATACATAAAAAAAACATTCTACAAACACTGAGAAAATTGAGATGAGGCAAATTCAGGGTTATGTGTCATGTTTATAGTGAGGTTCTGAAACATCCATCCATCCATCTCTCTTTCCTAATCCATATTGTGTCGAGATGCAAGGCTGAGTCATCTTCCAGTTAATCTGATCACACTGGAAGATCAAACAAAGCTTCAAGCACAGCCTTCACTCAGGCTGATCCTAAGCTCCCTCCAGTCAAGATCTTTCTGTAAAGTGTTGAATAAATGTTTAGATAATGTGACATAAAAGATTTTGTGTCATTCCCAAAAGCAAAGCAACTTCACCTTAATTATTTTGCATTCATAGCTGTTATGTCTTTGGGCGTCGAGCATGTTTTGACCTCTGTATCTTTGACTTTCTGTTTGCTGCTTTTTGTTCAGTTATGTGGGCTGAATTAAAAAGGATGTAGTCCAGAATTTAAAATGCTTCAACAGAAGAGTTAAGGACTTCTTGACATGAGCCATGAATAAACATTGTAGTCTGACAGTGAATGATGATTAAAACAAAAGGGAAAGCAGAAAAACCTCCCTTCGTTGTTGCGATGCTTGTCAAACCTTATCCATTCTCGTATGACACATATATACAGTTTGCAATGATAACAGATTCTCCATCATAATCAAAACAATTAGTCCTTGATTTCAGACAGAGCAAAACAAAAGCAGACTTGGCTTCAATGACAACTGTTGCTGGCAGATTTTATAAGCTGCAGTGAGCGAGCTAATTAAGATAATATTAGCTCAATGAGTTATTGCTGGCTACATTTTAACACTTACAGCTGATTTGTTTTAAAAGGAGAAGTGTGAAAAAGCTTAGATAAGCACTTGGTGGCCACATGCATGATACCGTGCTAAAAAAAGACTGAGGCGAAAGCTCAATGTTCCAGTCCCCCAAAAATGAATCATCCTCACCAGCTGATGATCCACACTGCAGTGTAGAGCTTCTTAGTCCTTGTATCATAGGGGAAAAAATGTAAGATCAGACTATTGTTTCATTGTTACATAACAAAGTGAGGTTACTTAGCTCACATAGGAACTATCTCTAGGTTACCAGGGTCCTTTGTTCCCAGGCAAGTGTGTCTCTTGTAATAGATGTTGCAAGAGAATAGTAATTGCTATCTATGCAGATCAATTCACACAATGGAGATGGATTTTTAAACGAAGGTAGAATAGTAAAAATATGTTAAGCCGCCATGGAAATACCAATGTCTGTAGTCAAGAAAACAATCTGGCTCGCACATTTCAGAGATAACTCTAAAAGAGTATAATATCTTAACTTGTTTGAATATGAAAATAGTTGATCACCTTAATCTTGCCCGGGACCATTTTGCTAATCTGAATTTGTTCAGGATTGATAATAGCCAACTGCTAATGAATTCACAACCCTTCATCTTTTTCAGGTTCCCATTATGTGCTATATAGACCCTGTTTAAGCTTGGGGCGATCGGATTGCGAGTTACACCTGTGTGTATCATGCATCTCCAAGGGTGTCCAGCTGACTACTTGTGTTCAGATTTCATACCGAAGCCACTTCCGGTAGTAAATTAAATTTCCCTGCCCACATTTATTTCATCAGATATCAACAACAACTCGAAAACTCAAATTATCTTTCTAGCCATACCCATGTAAACTGCCTGGAGTCGTCAGGGTTTCCATTGGACTGAATATTCTGTTCAAACCAAGATTTCACTCACACTGCAACCATGTACATCCTCTCCATTTTTAAGACCATTGGTGCTCTGTTATCAAAACGACCACCACACGGCCTGCAGTGATGATGTATTTCCCTGTTCCGTTGTTGTCTGGGACGCATCAGGACGCAACTGCGTTTACACTACAACATATATGGTCAAATGCCTCATGGACTATCTTGGCAAGTGGTTTGGGTGATCCGATTATAATGCATCTTGGACCCTGTTTGACTTGTATTTGGCCCTACACTTTTTCATTTTTCCAAGACACATTTTAAAACTAGAAAAGAACTCGGAGAATGCAGACCTCCGCCATGGCAGCTCATTTGGTCAATGCCAACAAGCTGCTGCTGCTGCCACTGCCCCCGCCTCAACTGGTCTTTAAAAAAAACAGTAAGAGTTGTGTGTGGAAGTAGTTTGAATTAGAGGCTGATTACCGCTGATTCATTGATAATAAATCTACAATATGAAAGCTGTGCCACTGACAATTTCATAGGAAAAGAGGAAATAATTCCAGCTTCGCACCTCAAAGGATTTACTTATTCAAGTTTTAATTCATGTTAATTTTACATCCAAAGTAATGCCAAGGGTTCCTTATTACCTAAAGGCTACATTCCACTGTTGTTGTTTTGTGGAATGATCAAAGTTTTTAATAAAGGAGTGTATGTTGTCAATGCAATCTCCTGTTTTTTTATTTTTGCCAGTAATAAGTATGTGTCCAGAACCACAAGAAAAGAGCCTTATTCTCTTTGAGTGTCCAACCAAAAGAAATAAAATGGTGTTTGTACTTACAGTGTTCACAAACACATTCCAGCTCTTTCGTGTGAAAGCACATGACTGTGGACGTGCAAGCACCAAGCAACACCCTGTGTAGAAAATATCATCGAGAACAATGACTGAGGTCACAGGATCAGGGACAAGAAAAGAAAAGAAAAGCGTTGTGCTGACACAAAGGTTTTCCATGATGATAGAAGACAAGGGCCGCCTCCTGAATGCAGCAAGACACTGGTAATACTGTGGAGAATTACAACCACAATACAGGAAGTATGCTGTTTGTAAGGTATACAAACCCAGTCTGTTGTAATTCATGAATAATTCATGAGGAAACAGTGTTCAGAAAGAAATAGAATATTGCATGAAAACCCATATTGGATGAAACTTGAAACAGTGAGTGAAACATAACCAGTTTTGAATGAAATATTTTGTGACTTTTCTTTCTTAATATTTATATATTCATAAAGGTTTTGCTTTTGGATTCACAAGTCAGAGCTCATTTATCCTATGATAAGATTTAATTCAAAATGAGCCAAAATTGGGGCACAGCTCCGTCCCCGGGGGCTTGTCACCTCCTCGGCTCACTCGTAGCAGCATTTAAGATTGTAAATGGATTAAGAAATGCTGTGCAATCAGAGCAGTGTTTCTAGAAAGAGGAATACATGTAATTCTGACCTTGTTAGCTCTATTATGAGTAGAGTATATTGAAACAATTTCACTAAGGTATTTGCAAAAATAGACAGAATTGCAGAAAAGATTGATACTTCTCTCATAGCCGATGGATATGAAGCTGTATACAGAAACCATCATGATGTAAGAATTCTGCTGTGGATACTTTTTTTTAGCTGAGCTCATAAGAGAGTAGTTTGCATTTTTAGGAACGACTCAGCTACTTTCTTGATGACAGATTTAGTACAAGATTGATACCAGTAAGCTCAGCTCAGTATAAAGAATGAAAACAGCTAGCTGTCCAAAGGCAATGTCAGAAAAATGTCTATGAGCTAATCTTTGGCAGCCTATATTTCTCAGGTTCTGGTGAGCTTGCAGATGTCAGATAAGTAATAATGGATATTTGGACCAAAACTTTGTTTTCCCTGCCCATTACAATGGAGTTGTATTTGAGAGACAATGTTCATGATTCTTCACAAGTAGCCAGGTTAGCCAAGTTAGCTAAGCTAAAACGCTAATTAAGCAACATTGGCTTGCACGATAGCATTTTGGTTGACACATTCTGCCTCTTTTGCTCTCCAAACGGGAAAGTTTACACACAGTTAACCAAGTGTGATTGGTCAACACTTCTCTGAAATATAAATGGACTACAAATGGAAACCAGAACTCTTCTGATACCAAAATCTGCTCCTGATTTATAGAGATTAGACTAAAGGTAACACAGTCTACCTTCCAACTCATCTAAAGTTCACTATTTAACTTTCTGTTTGCATGATTTGTACAGAAACTGAAGTATTAAAACATCATGTTGTAATTTAACAGGTTGTGTGCTGGCCTACTTCTTGACTGGGCAAAGTGGCTTCCTGTACCCCCTGCTTGGAGGAGATATAAGGTCTTAATTAGTGAGCTTTAAAAGTGCTGGTGTTGGCGGTTTTTAATTTTATTATTATTATTTATTTATTTTTTTACCTTGGACTGAGTCAGGCTAGTTGTTGCCCCCTGTTTCCAGTCTTAGTGCTAAGCGAAGATAATTATCTCCTAGCTGCAACTATATTGAACTGATAGATATGAGCATGGTATCTCAATCTGTACTCAGCAAACACCTACATATCTGCGGAGTTATCATGATAGCTTCTGTGGCTTTCTGTAAGAAACCGCATGTCGGTTGAATTGGAAAAAATGTTTTCCAGCACTTATAAGTGGAGCTCCAAAGCACACAGCTACGGATTCTGTTTGTGAGACTGATTATTTAGGTTATTTGAGGATCTGGTGATAAAGATTATGTTTTTTTTTTCATGCAGGCAGCATCTCTGAGTGTCCAGAGATATATACTTCAATTTAATCACAAGTATTTATCCCTTCTGCAGCATTAATTTGTTCTTGTTTTTAATTAAAATGAATGATCTGATAATGGATAAAGCTCTTATCTCTTTATCGTCATTGTCGACCTCAACGTAGCATACAGCTTTCATTATCCAGAGGTAGCCTCACTGAAGCTATGCTGTCTACATTTTATGTTTGCAATACATTCTCCACCAATGCTCTCTACTGAGTACTTAATCACCACTTTGAATGCTTGGAACTCCACTGGAAAGGCACTTAATCACATTTTTGCCATTCAAGGGCAATTTAAAAGGTACTTCATCATGTTTTCTCCACTGGGTGGGCACTCTACAAGACACTTCATCACATTTTTTTCCATTTATGGGCATGCTAAATTGCAGGTAATCATGCTTTCTCCATTAACAGACATCAGAAACTGGAAGTGGAGTGCACTTTATCACGTTTTCTCCGTTAACAGGCACATTTAAGGGCCCATGCTTTATCTATGGGGGCATCAGGAGCATTTTTTTAGCATAGAGACACCAAGGAGCGTGGTTACCCCACTCCCCCTCCTCTGAGCCCACCAGTGCTTGGGATATATGAAAAATTTAAATTTAAATAAAGACTAGTCATCAAATGCCTCCAGCAGCTTAAAAATTAGCCTGAAAGCTATTTTACTGCCCTCGGTATTCAGAGTCAAAACCACTCTGAAATACACTGACGCTGATGGATGTTTATTACCTTATAAATAATTAAAATTTAAATTACCTGGTTGCTTACCCCAAATTTTGATTTGGCCCTTGCCTCCCACCATAAGAAGCCAAGATGGGATAAGCAGGGAGATTAATACCATGAATAGGGAGTCATTTCTCTAATTGGCACTCTTGCAGTGAAGCTCCTTCACCACATGAACAGCTGACAGAATCTAAAGAGAAAGGTGCAATTACTGCTCACTTGTACGCACCAATCAGGTGCTATCAGGTCCATTATTCTCATTCCACAGGAAAAGTAATTCAGGGGCTGAAAAGGCTTTGATTGCATTGGTCCTAAATCCAACTCCAAATCCATGGGAATGCTTTTATAGTAAGAATGCAACTGGACTGTGAATGGACTGCTAATAGTGACAGACTGCTCCGCTGAGACCATTTCAACGATCCTGAAAAGCCATTTCTGTTTCTTTCCCAGCCTTATTCTTCTTTAAAAAACGTCCCAAGCTCTGCTATGCCTCTGCCACTTGTCTTCATTTAGAGTCCATCTCTGTAAAAAGAACAGTAAAATGGAAGTTTAAATCATGACCTTTAACACATTTTAACACACTGTGACTCATTTATGTTCAACTCAAAGTACAGGGGCAATGGTCCAAAACAAAAGACAGGCATACTGTGTGGAAGAAATAGAAGAAAGTTAAGTGAAAACATGTTGTGCCTTTTTTAAGGTTACACGTTTCTTTTAACCCTCATGAAACAAGAAGCCATAGTAGCCTAACACAATGTAACCAACATGGAAAGAAATCTATATTTGCTTTGTAAAGAATAGAGGTGACTACAGGGAAAAAGTGTCACAGGCAGGTAGGTGAGGGCTCCGGTTTCTCCTGTGACATACCATAGCATACCATTTCTTCCTCTTCCCTCAAGACCAATGGGTCAGTGTGCACTTACATTTTCATCAATAATGCATGGCCTTCCATTTGAACCAGCAGGCTGTGGAACAACACAGTGGGACACTGGTGCATACCAGTTGTTCATACATTAACCATATACCCTGCTGTAGTCAGGCACGGGAGAACCTGCTGTAATGATACTGACTCAGCTTTTTTAACTTTGTGAGCTGTCACATCACTGATACACATATTTTTGATCAAAGCTTGGATGTTTATGTATTATGTTGCGAGGAGTACTGCATTTATGCTGTAATATCCTGTATGTACTGGTGTTATGATGGTATTAAAATGCTGATGTATAGATGGATTTCAAGTCTTGCTATTCTCCCTGCGGAGGATTATTTATCATTTTTCCACAAACATGTCACTATATGTAAATCACTTACATGTGGGACTGATGCCTGAGGGAACCATATGTGTTGCAAGGCATACAGTTTGAGGCTATTATATTGCAACTTTGAGATTTTTTTTATTTATTCTGTTAATAATGAGACGCAGCATGTGTTCCAGCGATTATTTCAGTTTTCCAATATAGCAAACAAAATTAATCCTCCGTATGTTAATATAACTCAGATAATATATCTTTTGGGTGGGAAATTTTCACCCAGAAGCATGATTTGCTTTATATTGTATCAGCATTTGAGATGTTCTTAATAGCACTGAAATAATGAGTTGTTTAATTGTTCAGTAGATTCAAAGAAAAATATTCAGCAGCAGTTTTGAAAATGTGTTAATTGTTTTAGGCATTTCTTCACCAAAACTATAACTGGTTCCAGCTCTTCAAATGGCAGGATTTGCTGTTTTTGTCTGTTTAATATCAATGTACACTGTATGTCTTTGGGTTTTGACCATATGTCTCACAACCCAAAAATCTGTCTTTATTGATAATTAATTAGTTTCAGTCCCACATGACCATGGTTCCCACATGTCCTAAAAATTTTTTGAAAACCTAGACATTTTGAGACTGTTTGCAGTCATGTAGACACCTGGATATTGATTGAAATGCCCCAAGCAGAATTGGCCAGCTAGCTAGCTAACCATCTAATGCAAACAGGTTTTCATTTGTTTTTGGGGGGCAAGTTCTTTACAGAAACAGATCACTGGACTATGTGACTGTTTGGCACTTAGACAACAGAGGGAGGGAATAGTGGTGGCATCTGTCATCAATATAAAGTAGCGAACATTACCATGCAAGTGTTTTAATGAAACAGTTTCCTAATGTTTGGATAAAAACACCCGACTCGTCAGAAACAGATGCTTTTACCCAGCAAGTGTTTTTTCAAAATAAACTTCCATATTAACAGGAAATGGTTAACTGCAGGCAATAAAAGCATTTATCTAAGGTTAGGGTCGTACTTCCCCACTTGCTTGGTGCATTAGTTACCACTAGTTACGTGCATATTGGATTTTCAAAATACACTCACAATAAATTATATGACCGTCTGTGAGCAATTCTGGAAAAAATATTTCTTCAAAACAGTGAGAACATTGCTCAGACAAGCTTATTTTTAGACCACTGTTAAGTAACTATGTTGGTAAATGTCAAATAAAATGTGTAAGAAGACGATTTATTGGTATTTCCTTTTATTACGTTCTTCTAGTAAAAGTTCTGTTAAATTTATTGGCCACTGTCCATTAGCTAGAACAAACAAAAGTCACAACAATGATGATTAACAATCACAATATTATTGACAACAATAATTCAATAGTTTACTGCATCCCATCTGCTGATGACTGCATGGTAGCCAAAAGCAACTTCACTGTAAATCACATAATAGGAGGATGATATTCAGTATACCTATAGCATATAGTATTTCCTGGTGCTTAAGGACATGTTGCATGTAGATGCAATGTAGAAACATTTGAGGAAAGTGTTTAAAAGCAGAATTTGTGTTTTTTTTATAGCAGATTTTCACACTCTCCTCTTAGCATCACAGCAGTATATTTAATCTGCACTGTGCAGATGCAGCTCTGCATGCATAAAATGCCTTCATGTCACACATATGCTAAATTCTGACTCCAGGCTTCCCTGACTATGAAACATACCCCCAGCCTCTGATACCAGAAATTGTGATTCAAATGGAATTCAACAATTGCATGTGCACACCCATTCCCTAAATGATCCCTTGTTAAGTCTATGTGAAATAATTGGCATCTTCTGTCACGTCATTATTTTTTTCTTGGGGGAGGGATGACCTTAACCCTGGTGGTCCCGTCCAATCAACACACTCAAGCTTTGAGGAGCACCACAAGTTGTTAACCTAAACGATCACGACTAACTCCTCTCTGGAGGGGGAGGGGGCTGAAAATATGATGGTTATAAATCCGTGATTGAACTTCAGTGGCCGCCTGTGAGTCTGCAGCAAAGGTCTACAACTGCCAGCGAGCTGTCTCAGATGCTGAGGGAGTAGCTCAGGGAAGGAGGGTGGAGGAAGAAGAAGAAGAAGAAGAAGAACGAGAAGAAGAAGAAAAAGAAGAAGGAGGAGGGAAAAGGAAAACAAGATTTCAGCACCGGAGCTGTCCGCCGCTCTTGGAGAAGTCTCTATTCCTGCGAAGGAGAAGAAGCTCGCTTCCGACTGTAAATTTCCTCTGTGGGACTGAAAGAGAGAGGGGGGAAGGAATAAATAAAGTGCCGTGCCATTCATCTCTCTGCAGGGCGAGTTAACGGCGCACATACTTCATTCGAGAAAGTCTTGCCATGCTGGACATCCGGGCTTGAGACAGAAAGGATAAAGTCTCCACACAAGTCGACCAGCGTTTACTCTTTACGGTGAGTCCACATATATGTATTGCTATCCTAAACTGGTTACATAACAAACTGGCATGCGGGACGCTATGCTGGTCTAGATTTTTCTTTTTTGTTGATGTTGCAAACATAAGCTGTGACGGGACTAGGTGGGTTTTGCTGGGAAGCCTCATTACAGATGCTTGCATGGGATGAATATTTAGGTCAGCATCCACATGGGTGTGGATGCGCGTCGTGGTTGTTACCAAACTACACTTCACACTGCTATCATAACAGCATGAGCAATGAAGGGGGGGAAATTAAGCATAACTGGAGTGAAAGGAAAAAAATTCAGCGTGCATTTACGTCATTGGGAGTGTTTTTTCCGCTATGACCTTACACAGGAAGTTGTATCAATGAGAGATCCTGCAAACTAATGGCATGGCTGGATAATTCTTAATTCTCTGCAGCACTCTACTTTGCTCTGTCCCCCCAACCGCTCTGTCCACTTTCCCATCACCGTCCCACAGGGGAGTGCTGCTGTCCATTAAGCTCTCCATCAGTCTTTGCTTATTGTTGTTATCTTCCTGCCCACACAGGTCCACAAACAAGCCAATTTTCGGTGTTAACCTTGGAGTGAGTCCTGCTCCTTACTCTGTGACAGATCCCTGCAGCCCGAGCTGCTTCACTGCCGCCTGGTTATTGTCAGACTCTCTCAGAGCGTTTTTGGTTGGCACAGGCTCTCCGCCTGGCAGCGCCTGAATGCCAACGTGATGTCTCTCCAGTCTAACGATGCATTGAGATTTAAATTCCTCCTCCATTCAGGCACTTTTTTTTGTCCGTTCACAAGCTGAATTTCAAACCTCTGTGTGCATTTGTTGAGACCTGTCATTTTTTTTTGGTAGAGAATGTTGTTGTGTTCAGGTACAAGGATAGGAGAGAGGCAGTGACAGTCGTTGTTTCATGCACACAGCAGTATGTTGCTTCCAGAAGAAATGAGGGCTCGGTGCAGACCAGCGGGGCAGCGACACAACCATACTTAATCTCTCGGATTAGATTTATTTGGATCTGTGTGTCCAAGTGCACGTACATCTGCGTGTTTTAAATGGCTGATAATGATTCCACTCACTCGCTATTACTGGGATCAGGGTGAACTCGTTAGTGTAATTAGTTCCAGGTCTTTGCTTCCCTGGTCCGTGGGTGAGATCTTCGGCTAAAGGGGGATTCATTCCCATGAAAAGGCATGCTTTGTGGTGCTCCCATTCAAAAAATCCAGCCCCCCCTCCTCTCCTCCCCTGAAACAAGGAATGAAAAGGAGGGCTGGTTGGGATTCTAATCAGCACATAACAGTGACATCCAACAGCTTTGGGAAGGGAATCATACAGTGAGAGGAACTCTAACTCACATAACATGGGAGGGAAGCCAGATACAGATTAGCATCCTTTTCATGCTTTTATGATGTAAAATGTATGTTAACATAAGAGTGTGTCGAAAACAGAACAGACTCTGTTGTCTAGTAGGGTAAATAGAACCAATAACAGCAGATTTAGATGACCAAATTTGCTATATTGTTTGTCATGTAAAGCAGTGGTTCTTATCCTAACCTTGCCACTAAAGAGCTCCCAGAGTTAAGGTGAGGCAAGATGGTTAGGGGAATCAGAAAAACAATGTTTACTACACATTTTGGTTGACTTTTTGCAAGATAAGCACCAGATACATGAACCTTCCCAAGAACCTGAAAATGCAACCTGAGAAGGAAAAAACACAATACTAACAGAGGCTACGACTTGTGATGAATAATTTAAAGAATGCTTTCAGGTTTGTAGGTATTCCATTGAAAACTACTGCACTGCAATTGGTAGCTTTCCAAGATATTGAAAGCCATGTTGGTCTTTTATAATGCGAACAAATTGGAAGTTATGTACAGAAGTTATTTGAACTCACAACCCTGTTCTTTTTCTTAACCTTAACAAAGTGGTTTTGCTGCTGAAACTTAACCAAGTACCTCAATTTCATAACTGGAGAGGAGTTGGATGCATCAAACAAACTCTGAGCTTTCACTAGTTGTGTGTTCATGTCCAGACCGGTGTTTGTGCCCCATTGGAAGTAGTGCATTGAAGTAGATATTATAGCCTTAACCCTTTTCTTACCTTAACCAATTAGTTTTGGTCCCTTAACCCAAGCAAGTTAAAACATTAAGGACATGTTTAAAACAGAGATTGTCATGTTCAAAACAGCTACTGTTCATATTTTGCAGAATATCATATGAACTTGGCAGCATATGTTTATCAAAGAAATCATACAAACCTGATTGTTTTTGTTAAGTGTTGATACAAATGGTTGGTCCTTAAAATCCTTTAAACTGCCGGAATTTGACTCCAATGAAAACACACTTCCCTTACCTTGCTTAACTTTTCTCTAGGAAACATGCAATTACAAGGTCCACCTTTGAAGGTGAAGCCATTTTAGCTAAATTGTAGGACTTGGCATTCTGTCACGTAATCATGGTGACCTTGTGCAACATCTTAAAGCAATGTCCTCTCTGGAACCTGGCCAACCAATTAACAGATAGTAACAGACCTGATTATATCAACAATTCTAACTGAAAGAATACTTTTTTTTTTAGCAAAATAAGCGACTGAAGAGTGACCAAGTGTTGACTCCAACATGTGTTAGCAGTGGTGCTTTTACATAGAGTCATAAATGGCTGTTATATGAGCTCCTGCAGAGCTCAATAACATCCTCATAGTGACACTTGGGCAGCAGAGGACTGAATACTAATACAGACCTTAGGGTGTCCCTGTTGGCCTCTAATATACTGCTGCTTACAGGATAAAGTAGCTTCAAATCCCAACTAAAGATTAATTTCCTGTTTAAGCTTAATATCAACAGCTCTTTCCACCAGCCTTTGCGACAAAAATAGATCCACCAACATGATTTCTTTTCTGTCCAATATGCATAAAATTCTCAAAATGACATCAGGTGGCATATCATAAACACAGCCATGATTGAATGCCAGTACAGTGTGTTGGATGTTATTGTTGTTATGAAGTGCTACAGTTAGAAGAAGTGTGTTTTGCCCGACATGGTCTGGTAGTGTTAAATTAATGAGTGAAGTATGGATGGGCTACAAAAGGATTACTCAGAGGAGCAGAAAAAATCACAAGGATTTGAAGAGCACTTTGGTGCCACCTCCCTCTGAAATCATCAATATTTAATTAAACCGAGATGCTCCTGAGAGCTCCATCATCTGAGAGCACGTCACACTTAATCGCTGACATAAATCCAGTCTGAATATGTATTGGACCTAAAATGTTCAGATTTGTGTGTAAAAATATATTGTTTGTCACAGAAAATAAAGAAACAAATTCCCCTGTATTTGGAATATGGATGAATAAAGGAGATGCATGCCGCAACAGACATAAAGCTGAGTGCTGCTATATCTCACCATGCTGAGAATACTCAGTCGCAGTGCAGCCTGACAGAATAACATTTCCTCAACCATATATGTCAGGTTCTGCCCCAAGGAGTGGCCCTGTTTTCCTTCCCTTCGTCCAGATCTTTTTTTATCCAGGGGCATTTAAATCATTCAGAGGAGTCCAAGAAAGAGAGCAGAGCAGCAGAGGCAGCTGCTCCTGCAGGAGTCGACTGAACGTCAAGCCTGAGGGACTTTTATCCCATCCTCCTCAGCTTCTATTGCCCTCAAATGCAATATGAGGGGTGAATCTGGGTGACTGCTGAGCATCAGTGGCATCAGTAGTTTGATATATTTGGCACTTAAAGGAAAATGTGCCATTTATCACAACTTGGGTCTTTTTTTGGGGTGTTTTTAGCCATCATTTCTCATTTGATAACACTGGGAATCTGCAAATTCACTTATACAAAGAAAGAAACAATGTAAATCTACATTATCTAAACCAGATGAACTCAACTTGCTTTGGATATGGTAAATGTTGCAATAATTTTTAGCAGATATATACTGTATATGGCAGCACGTCTATGTACGGGTGTTGATTGGATGGCATTTGGAGAGTAGCCTGGACATTTGTCATGTTTTATTTTTATCAACAACCTCATGTTGTAGGACTACATTCAAAGTACAAAAACTATATATCAGTGTGATTAAATGTATGTACGAGGTTGGAGAATAGTCAGCAGGCCACCTTACAACCTATGGCTAGCCAGAAAAATGACATATGGGCAAGTGCGCCAGCTAACATCAACAGCTAGCTTAGTGTTAGCCCCAAAGTTAGCTAAACGACACACCCACACTAGTCCCAGTGCATATTCCCATGCTAACTTTGAAACTGCTTGGTGTCTGAATTAAAGCATGTTAGCAACCTGGGCAGAAAAGATAGACTATGATTAGAACACCTATGAAGTTAGCAGGTGAGGTTAACTCCCTTGCGCCCAGCTATCATATTTACTAGACCAGTCTGTCAATTGACTTCAAACCAAACTGATATCAACCTTTCAGCAAACTCCCATGCTGTGAATCAATATGAATCTTTCCTTTAGTACACTTACATGTAACACAATGTGTACATATGTATATTGCCCAAATTTTAACCGGACATTGTGGTCTTAAATCATGCACAACTGTTGTGAACTTTTCAGATGATAGTGGGTAGTGGATGATAGTCAGCATTGGACATCTTGGCTTATCAGCAGTACTTCCATTCAGACTACAGTATTGTATCTCAGTGAAAAAAAAAGTGTGAAATTGCATATAATTGTTTTTACACCTGGCTACCCTGAAGGTGTATTTAAAACCTGCATAATTGTTTGGCTGTTCCTCCTCAGGCGTATTTTAAGTGTGTCATATTTCAGCAGTTTATTTATTGAGAATAATGTTATTACCATAGATACGAAAATGAATGGCCAAAACTACAAAAATAAGATTTTTATATCAGTAAAGTGAATATATGTGTCTTTGCTGTAGATACTCAGTAGAGTACTGTTTTGCATGAAAAACAAATACATCACCTATTTCTCTTGTGAGTATAGAGTGCAGGCAGGCGTCGAGCAGCACAAACGCTGCTGTCAGTCTGGCAGGTGAAAGCTTTGAGTGCATTGACAGGTTTGTGGTCAAAGGCTTTAGCAGCTCAGACTTGTGAGAAAATCAAGTGGCAGGTTACTCAGCACTACCTAATAAACTAAGGTATCAAAGCCAGGCACTGACCCATTTGTGTCAGAATCGACTTGTACGCGGAGAAAAAAAGAACATGAGGCCCTGATTTAAAATTCATAAGTTAACCTGAAAATGACAAGGTCTTCTGTGTGCTCAGATAGTTTCTCATTAGCAGTGGCTCCACTTCCAGCTTTGTTTAAAGAATGCAAATTGTAAGAGGTAAATGATTTTAAAGCATCCCTCCTTCTTGCATCACATTCCAATGTACATACATGAGAGTAAATTCCCTTTGGGGCATAGTATTTATTAATAATGCAGAAAGACAGGCACCATTGATCCCTTTTTTCCTTTTTGTACTCTATGCATATATATTTGTTTGATAGTGGTGAAATTAGATGGGTTTGACTTTCAAAGGGTGATGGAACTTTATTCGTGCTATTTACTGGTGACAATGATTTGATGGAGTGTACGACCTTGGGGCTTTTAATAGCACTTACTTTATTTTTTATGATTTTTTATTTTCTTCCTAGCGTCTATGAAGCCAATTCACTTTGCTGGCCATTAAAGAACAATTTGTTTATTGTTGATTATCTCATTTAAAATGGTACGGTCCATTATCTGCACTGCACGGTAATTGAGGATCCAGCTGTTGTGGCAGCATCTAGCCAATATATCAACCATACCATTATCTTAAGCGTTGCCTTCAAGGATGCAAAAGCTTTTATACTCACTATTTCCTTTAGTTCATGTAAATGTGAGTTTACAAGTTGGCATCTGAAGGCTATGGCTGTGTGAGGTCTGTGCCAGCAATGCTCTGAGCCAGAGTGGGAAGGTCACTTCAGTGCATAATTAAGTCCTCATAATAATCAGTCTGCCATTGTGTAGTGCAATCACCACAGTTATTCATACACTTCTAGTTCACTTAAGTGGTTCAAACTATGTCCAAGACAGTGTGCTATCTTGACCTTTTCACCACGTCAGTGCTTTGGCTCTTCAGATAGTCCACCTCGCCGATCCAGACTTTTAACACTTGATTAGATGTTGTACAAAGATTTGTATAGGATGAATCATATTGACTTTGGTGATATCCTGACTTCAGCCTCTTGTCTCAACAGCTGTTGGATGGATTGTGATGAAATTTATGGATGCCTCTTATTTCCTCTTTAGTTCACCGTTAATGGTTTCCAGCTTTTATGACTTTTGCTGTGATGCATTTGTAGTCAGTGCCTCCTTGTTCTATCACGTAAAGCCCATGTCCATCAAATAGAGTCAGAGAAACGCTGATATTTTATGTGAAACTGCTTTTTAAAGTGTTTTTATCACCTGGTCAGTTTGTTTTGGAGAAACCTCCGCCATTATTTCAGCTCCTGCTAAAAACCTCCTGAACAATGAACACTGAAGGAATCGCTACCAGGAGAGGCGCTAATTGACATATTGTGCTTTATCGTATGCCTTCGGATTTATCTGAATTCCTTCTATAATGGACATGCAGTTAAACACAACACAGCGTGTCTGCATAGAAGAATGTGGTCGTACATTGTACAAATAAATGCATAAATATAAATGATAACATTATGCAATGTCCCTGGTTTATTTCCAACTAGCGCCCGTTGTTGCATGTCACCCCCACCTCTCTCCAAATATTTCATGCCTCTAACAATAAAATATACATAACTAAAGAGTATCTTAAAAATGTGCTGTACAAAGCAAACTTGGCAGTGTTTGGAGAGAGATTCTTTCCAGGAAGAGACACTTTTGGGTGCATACATTTTAATTCTGTTACTGTAAATTCTCTAATAGACATTATGGTGAAATATTTCCATTTTTTCCTGTCATCCCAAAACCAATCCAAACTACTCCATTAAAATAATGGAACAGAACCTTTCAGCCTAAGCTGTGTTAAACCCGCTGAGCTGATTGTCATTCCTGCAGTTAGGATAACAGCCTCCGTAGTATTCCACGGCCTGCATGTATATTTTAATCGTTGTATATTCTCAGCATGTTGCTCTCATTCATCAGTCTGCAGGAGGGCTTAGTTACTAGGAAGACTGACCTTTTAAATGAAGTGGTCGTCCTTGAGGAGGACAGAATACATGAATCTTGTAAAAGCTGTTTTCAGTGATTAGTTTTTTTTCTGGCCTTTAACTCAATCTGCTAATTTCCCACCTTTTTTTTTTCTTTTTTGCACTGTGGCACAATGCAGACTATCAACAACAAACTTTAGAGATTTTACAAGGCATGATTCATTTACTAATGTTTCCTGTATGGACGTTCGTCACAGCCCAAAACATGGTTTAAATGAGTCTGTTGGGACACATATAATAAATCCTATCAGATGCTTTAGCTGAGTGACCATTGACCTCCTTTTTTAGAGATGCTAGCCAAAATAGATATGCAGTGCAGTAATCAATAAAGCATCACTTTGCCTCTGTTTTGTCTGCATGAAAGCAACTAAAACAAAGAAACAGGAAAGCTTTTGATTTGTTTTATCTGTGATGACATGCCATCTTTCTGTTTGTATCCCTAGATGTTTTTTTTGGATTATTTAAATGCATGACACCAGAGACAGTGCAGCCCGTGTTGAAGTCTGTGTGATACAAAAGAGTGTTATCTTCCACAGTTTATGAAGCACCTGGAGTCCACTGGCAGCCTGAGAACATAAGGCCTGGGAGGCTATTAGAGTCTGGGAGGAAGAGAGAGGGAATGACTCCCATTTCACTTTAGATAAATGCGATTGAATTTCACACAAGCACTTATGTGCAGTGTGGATGGATGGGATTGCATTTGAGAACAAAGACACATGTCCCTTAAGTACCGTGTAATCAACTTGAATCCACAAGGCGCCTTTTTTTCTTTTCAATAATGGAATTCACAGTTGTGTTTCACTTAAGTGGAAATAACAGCTAAGTCAGTTTCTGCATCATGTTTTTAATAACTTTGCTGCACAGTGTAGAAATGCATCTTACAGTGCATGATTTCACCTTCTGTGTTGAGGAATTATGCAATCAATGGAAAATATTTGAGTTCAAACGCAGGACTCCAGCAAAATGATGTAATAAAACAATCATGGCTCATTATAAAGGGCTCTGAACTGATCTCTGTTATTGCCAAAATAAAACAATCACTATAAAAAATAACATTTTTATATGAAATTGCCTTTGTATTTTAGATAAATGCTCTTTATTATAACCAGCAGAAACTCATTTTAAACCTGCAGAGAGAGTGAAGTTAATTTAATCCACTAGGATCGATAAAGTTGGTCTTATCTGATCCCATCCTATCTTCACCTCATTCAATTCAGGGAACACATTGGAATTAAGTTAAGTCAATTTTATGACGCGATCTGTCCTTTGACTTGGTTTGGGATAAGGAAATACTCCACACAAAACCCAATTTCACAGGTAAAAAATGGAAGGGAGGGATCCCCCTCTCAGGATGGACAGATGTGCAACAAATGTCATTTGTACAGAACAGATCCAACATAATACAATTATTGTGCAGACAATCCATATGACAAAATGGGCAGAGTGTGAGAGGAAAAAGGGAGAAAGAGCAACAACAATAACACTGACAACTTTAATGATGTTTATGACTAATAATAACAGTAATAGAGACAGAGCGATACTCTGAAGACCACGCCCACTGTGTGCCACAATATGCAATCAAGGGCTGAAACTAACAAAAGGCATGTGGAAGCTAAAAAATATATTAGTTTTCAGCATGTCAAAGGATTATTTTAGCAAGCTAATGTTAGCGATATGTTTAAGTAAGCCCCTCAAAGATTTTTTTGATTCAGTTCATAAAAATATAGTAATGGATTCTTTACTAAACTGGTAGTTTGTTCCAGCACACAACAGCTTTTTGGCATTTTTTTTTTGTTGTTTTCTAGCAGACTTAATTAATGAGGAGACCCATTCAAGCAATATATAGTCATTGGAGAGCCATTGTTTTTCCATCCGGTGTGGGTGGAACTTAATTATGCTCTGTCTCTACAGAGCGTTAAAGGGATGATGCACTTTTGATGGCTAACTCAGAAGTTAGCATCGCCCTGGTTCCCTCCATTGCTTTTGGATTATTGAAGAAATTAATCTCTGGCAAAAAAAAGAAGATTATGATACTTTTACATTTTGTTCAGTCAGAAAATTCAATCTCAATGATCTATCAATCACCAGGAGTAAGGAGGAGCTCCCATTTAGCCACTTGTTAGCAACCCCGTTTTTTAAATCTACAAGTGGGGTATTTACAGAATAATTTTTTATCGTAGAACAAAACATGAAAAGCCACAGACCTTATTTGTGGCATCTAACAAAAAAATACATTAAAAATCCTATTAACTCAGAGATGAGGGAACTGGAAGTGCTAAAATGGAAACTAATTTCTGGGTTTTAGAATGAATTCCTGCGACCCTCTAACACACGCTGATAGCAGTGAATATAATTGAATGATGAAACTGCAGTAGTATCATAATAATTGCAGTAATAATACCAGATATATGACTAAAAATGAGAAAAGTGCATAATATAATAATGAAATACTGCAGTAGTCTGGCTGAACTTATCAAGTTAGGGTTATTGATGCTGCGTATAAGCTCTGTATTCCTCCGTGGGACCATTAAACAGAAGCTCACATTTCATATGCTCACTCACTAAAGGTTAACTTTCTTGGAATCCCCTGAAAGCTGAATAAAATCTGGCCTCATGACATAATTATGGAACCTAATCAACCATCAGAAAACAGGTGATGCTCGCTGTTGGCCCACAGGTTAAAAAGGATGACCTTTGGATGTAGACTCACATCAGAATGACTCCCTGACCAATTTAGGATATTTGGCAAGATAAATTGGATGGGAAACACCTCAGTCAGCAATAAATTGAAGGTCTCTTTAGCATTTATGAATGTGAAAGAGTTCTGGAAGACAGTATGTGTGTAAGATTAAAGATGTGGGCTTATAGAAATCTTAGATTTTTTCCATCTTTGGAGTTTTTGCTGCTTAAAGCACAAAAAACTTGTCGACGGTTAACAGTTTTGAAGAACTCTTCGCTATGAGGTCTTCCACGAAGTAGCTTTGTTCTATGAAAGACACTACTCACATTGATTATAAAAGGATCACTGGCTGGGCTTTGTTTGAGTGCTGTAATTTGAAATTCTTATCCTTTCATCCAAAAGACAAGATAGGAATACATCACCTTCCTCACCCTCACAAATCTGAATGATTTTTGTTTGGCAGCCTTTGTGATTTCTTTGAATTCTGACTCACAATTACTGTATTGGCGTTCTGACACATACATGACATCACTCACTTGAAGCACATTAGAGCAAAGTATGGATTTCTACATCAATATGTACTGTATCCCTTACTCACAAATAGGAAGCTTTGTGTGTGAAGCAAAATAAAAATATGCATTGAAGTGTTTTTTCAGTGTGCTGTGAGTTGTGGGGCCTATTTTCTCAGTCCTTTATATTTGTCTCTTGGATCATGCAAGCGAAAACCTAATCTCAGTCAATATCCACATCTTTATGGATATGGAAGAGTGAAATACTTGTAGTGAGTCACAGAAATGTGGGAACGGCAGCAGATGGGCAGGGTTTATTAGTAATAAGGAGAGGAGTTCAGGGACATTGTTGCTGATAGAAAGAGATTTGGGAGATTTGAAAAGGACCGAGCTGTTTGGTGAGAAAGAGAAAGAATCTTCAAGATGCAATCTGCAAAGAGTATATATTTTCATAGTTTGATAATCTCATCTGTTTGACTGCAGCAAGTTCTCTTTGTCCTTATTGTTTTCTTTTACAAGAAAAGCATGAATGCACCGGAGAGTTCTCCACTTCATTTACCATCCGTGCTATGACCCAATATCAGGTCGTCTTTCAAGAGTTTTACTAATTCTTAGAATAACTGATCTAGTCCAGTACTTTTCCTTTCATTGATATACACAGTAAGTGGCACTGTATGTGTCCTGGTTTTAAATACAAGGTTGTTCTTGTGCTCTTTTTACTGGTTTTATGTCGGAAGGAGCTAGTTGTGAACAGATTATGTCATTCTTCCATAAACCAATAAGAAAATCTAGGAATATTTGACTCACCATCTGATGACTACAGTGCCCAACAAGTGCAAATTCCAACACCCCAAACATGAGAAACATGCTGCAGCTTCAGACATGATGCAATTCACAAACACATATAAAAATCCAGAACAAATACAAAGAATCTATGCTGCTAAGTTAAAAACACACAAACCATGAAAAGCACAGAAAAACCCTGCATATCCGGTCAACATAAGTTTTCCAGGCCTCTGGGGGGATTGCTAAATGGATCAGCTTGAGTTTCAGCTTGAGAGAGAGGGACCAGATGAGACATGTAGCCATGAGAAGACCTACACCTACATCCTCAATCTCAACTACCAATCCCCCACCCCCAGCTCCAG
>CAFUXE010000891.1:6717-25955 GCA_903364295.1 Serranus cabrilla | reverse complement strand
AAAAAAAAGAGGCTTTTATAGAAGACTTTTCTTTAATAAAAGAGTCAAAATTTACCTTGAACATCTCACTCTAGCTTTAACCTGTGGGTATTTATTGTGTGTATTGACTCAAACATAAGAGCAGACAGTTCTTATATTCTGTTATATCATAACAGAGTTTTACATTTCATTCAGCTGCAGTGGTGCGTATGACTGAGTTTGACGGAGGTGACAGTGGAACAATCCATTTAACAAAGTTGTTCCAGTTCATTTAAAGTTGTAGTAGACCATAGCAAATCTCGACAAGCTGGAAGACGAATTGACCAATCGAGCTTGTAAAACTGTTGGACAAAATAAACTGACAGGTTTTGAAATTCCCACTGTAAAATACACGTTTTTAAGACTTTACCTATGTATTTTTCTTACAGCTAACAAATCCTATCAAAGAACAAAGCACTGAACACTGTAACAAGGAGCTAAAGTGATTTCCTGTGTACCATAGATACAACATTGAGTCACAATGTTGTATTGTAATATATAATGTAATGTTCCATCTTTTCCATTAACTTGGACACTGTAGATTCTAATTTGCCCCACAAACACCATTCTATATAAATCCGCCTCTAAAAATATTCCCAAAAAGTGTATAATTTTGATAAAAACAACAGTGCCAACAATGAAATTAGTAAGACTTTTAAAAAAGTTTAGTTAGTTTAGTGAATTATCAACTAGGGCTGTCAAAGTTAATGCAGTACTACCATACCAATGTCCCAAATTCTTTTGACATATTAACACAGGTTGTGTTATGATGGCCCTTTGCCCTGAGTCTGATGGAAACCAGCAAGCAATGGATAAATAAACATGTATTTTGAACAGCAAGTTCAACTACAAAGATCTTCCAGATGGTCTGTTGACTAGACTAAAGTTATCTGCAGTTACGATCAATGTTAACTGAATTACCACCTGAGTACATTTAGTCTCAAATAACATTTGCAAACAAAGCACAGAATTAATTCAGGCATTCCTACCGTGATTGATTTGTGATTAACTTTGGACAATCATGCACTTAATTGTGATTAAATGGTTAAATCGATTGGTAGGACCCACTAAGCCTTGGGACAGGGTAGAGAAATCAGAAAGCATTGAGAGATGGACTTACAATAAACATTGTTCTTGAGGATTCTATTTCATAACGTTTAATATTCGGCACTTAAATAAAGCAAGTTTTTATTCAGTGCCTGGAACAATTGCATGAAAAACAAGTGTCAAGTGTGTTGCATGCACAGATGTGAGACTGTCAGAGTGCCAAGGCAACAAGTGAGAGATTGTGAGTCACGCCCTCTCATGTGTAATCCAGAGGAGCTCAGTGTAAAGGTTATCTGGCTTGTCCTACAGAGAGTGTATCAGGGCCAGCTGCTGGCTGCTGAGGGGCTGCGCTGCGGCTGGCTGCTGCTTTGTGATGGCTTCACTCAGCAGGGATGAGTAATGGTAAACAACAGTGGCAGTGTGGTCATGGCTCTGGGGATACGGTGCCAGAATGGAGCCACGGTAAAATGTCAGCACATCAGTCACATCACAGAGTTCATCAGCGGGGCCTACTGGCCAATATAGGATTTCTAATGAGGCTGTGCGAGATCTTCTAGTTTTGGCTCTAAGTGCTTTAAAGTGTATTTCTACTGAGGAAGACATTCAGGTTTGAGATTCTCCTGAAATATGTCATTATAAAAATATATCATATAACTTTGATAGACTAGATTGAAAGAGAGAAAAAATGATTGATTGGATAGAAAGCAAGGAAAAGATGGCTTTTAAAGTCCTAAGATGATCCAGGATCAGGTTAAACTCCCACCTGAGTCCTTGCTTAACTGTTGCCAACTGATTTTCAACACATCAAAAACCAACAACACACCATACCATCTCTCCAATCCATTTTTAGATCCACCTCCGCATGCAAGCAAAAACATCACATCCCACCTCCATCAGCCAGGCCAACTTCTTTCTTGGAGCCCACTCAGTCTCCTCAGCTGTCGTGAGCCAATTACAGCCGTCTGATTCCAGGGCGGCCGTGTACCATGCCTGACTCTTGGATTTTTTAAAAACTCATTTGATGAAACACAGAAGTATTGTGTGGCCCTCTTCTTCTCACTCTGCACAAAAACAGGCACATATAAATTATTTGATCACACAATAACAGTCTACATGTTTTCACATGCCTCAATAATATTTTTTTATCCTGGAAAAGAAGCCGTCTGAAAACCAACAATGTAAGCTGGTTATTACAAGACATAAAGGCTGTGAAGGGAAAAATTAAATCTCTGTAATCGAACACCCGGTGTGGACTGACATCTGTGTGCCGCGTTCAACTGTGACCATGCTCATAATTTGGGGCTGTGTCTGCTGTGACATTGTAGATAATAGGGCCTAGTGAAATGTAGACTCGTCTCTTTTTAAATGGTCCAGTGGAATTCAACCTCCCTTCACTTCCCACATCACTGCTGGACACTTTTTTTATTTAGTTCCTCATTATGTGCTGAAAGCCTCCAGCGCTCGCTGCCCCCCCTGTGTCTGGAGGATGCTGGAGTGCTGTTTGGGGGTGAACATCACTAGTTCTGTTAAATCTGTATCAAAGTTTATAGAAAAGATCATTTGTGCAGGCAGGGATTGGTGGTGAGAGGACAAAACAAAGATGAAAACATGTGGTTTCAGCTTTTGATGCAGTTCAAACATTACTCTGCAAACATAAAATAGAAGAGAAGGTACTGAAGTGCATCCCCAAAAGGTGGTAAAGAAAATTCTAATGGCAAAAAAATAGCTTATATTTTAAATGTTTAGACAAACAGACACAAAGCAATGACAAAGAGACACAAAATGACAATAAAGACTCACAAAATGATTACAAAGAGGCACAGAACAACTACAGAGACTCAAAATGACAACAATGAGACAAAAAGCAACTACAAAGAGACCTAAAATGACTTAAAAGAGACACAAAGCAAATCCAAAGAGACTTAGCATTACTACAAAGACACAGAATGACTTAAAAGAGGCATAAAGCAACTACAAAGACCCACAAAATGATTACAAAGTCACACAAACCAACTAAAAAGAGACATAAAAAATTGTACAAAGCCATCATTAAATAACTAAAGTGACACAAAAAAATCACAAAATGAGCACAAATGAATACAAAACCACATAAACCTGCTAACTTTAATACACCGTCTGTGTCTTGCTCCTATGTAGGAGAAGCGATGGGGCCCATTGGCTCATAATCTCATAATGCTGCCTCACTTTTATGGCTCATTGTACACCCAAATTGGAACACCATTAATGTCATTAATTACTGTGTTTTTCCTGCTATGACAGTTCAAAATATGTGCTTCATCTATCGACAGGAACACTGGCACCACAGCTGCTCAGGGCAACTGTGACCACAGCATCTGTGTGAGGTTTGGCACAGACTCAGGATCTGTTTGGGCTGTCTGACATAAGAATTATTGATGTGCTCCATCATCTCATCTCTAAAGAGTGTGATATTTTAGGCATCATAGAACTTTCAGGAAACAAAGTCTTGCCTTGAAGTTTTCAAAGCAACCTTATAAGGCATTGTTACAGCTGGGCCTCCATCTTTCAAAGGCCACTCAAAGACCTTTTGTGTGAATAGCAAGTTGCACTCACCCTCTGCAGATGATGTGTTGCTGAACAAACTCACGTAAATGTCAAGAATGGCACAAAGCTGTTGTGTTTTTTTTCTGTTCGTAGCCTAAATTTAGCAGAGGTACTGTCGCCAGCTGAAAGGAATCATTTATCAATGGCATGACAAGTAGTGTGTAACACATTTTTTCCCATCATAATTAACAATCCACGGTGAACATTCTATATGTTGGCCTACATACAGCCGGAAAATACATGTATCGTATGTATTCGTACATCATCTGTCAGTATTTTCATCCTGATATGAAATCTCTTACAAGTTGTTTTCATATTGTTGGATAATTTCTCTTATTGGAAAGGCTCACACATTTTTCAAGGAGACATGAATGTCTCTGTCTGGAGCCTGTCTGTCGAGATTAGTGGAGAGGACTTTGCTTAAATCATCAAGATCATTAACATTTCATTGTTATTGTAGTTATAATGGAAGATGTTTTTGTCTTGTCTTCATTCTGTCTGTTAGTCTGATTGTTTGTGGTTCTTGTGCTATTTAAGATTAACCGTGTAACCTGAAAATCAAATGATTGAATTAAAGGATATGTTTCATTCTGTAGCCCTGCGCCACAAAATATGCACTGACCACTTTCGTAATTTGTCCTGTGCAGGTTATCTAATCGATTAAGATGGACATTATTGAAAAAGTTTCATTTTATAAGAATAACTTAGAAAGAAAGAGATATAAAAATATAAATGTTGTCTATATTACAAAACGAAAGCTCCCCATTTTATTGACTGACTACATGCAAACAGATCTGTATTTTCATCTTGCACACAGTCACTGTACTTGACTCACGCCTCCATCTAGTGTTGACTACATGAAGTTACATTACAGGATACTACAGCCTTTAAAATACAACCATAACTATAAAGAACTTCAAGGCTGCCACAGATATAACCTGTTAAACAACAAATGCATGACAGGATACAACATACGTTGGGTTAGTAGTAGATTGTATCAATTAAGTGTTTTGATCAATTCAAATACAATACATACATTTTTTATATTTGACCTACTGCGCGTGCGCAATCCAAGGGGGTGGGTTTGTTAGCATGACCAAATGTTTTGTTTCCTGTCCGATGAAATGGGTCGGATGAGCTAATACGGGATACCCACGACAGTAAACAGCTTCTCAGGTAAAAAACTAAACGAATATTTGCACTTTATAGTCGGTGCATTTGGTGTTTGAAATGGTATCATTCCCGTGTAGCAGCCAGTAGCCTTGTTCGGGTAAGCAGCCGGCTGCACAACACGATGAGGCTAGCTTCTAGCTAACACTAGTTTTAGTGAACCATGTAACTGCACCATGTTGCTGCTCAGGTGTCGTGGGCTAAAAGTAAATTACATGCCTTCAAGTCAGTACATGCAAAACAAACTATATTGCCCAAAACTAAAGATAAAATAATTTTATTTCTGCACATCAGTTTTTAAGACGAGCAAAGGTAACGTTAGTCCTGGTTGGGGGTCAGTACCTTTAGTGGCTAATGTCAATATCATTTTACGTTTAACGTCAGTAAATTTGCCATTAATTCGTTTATGGTACTGCAGTACCTTTATGCTAGATATGCCCAGTACACACTGCATGCTATTACATCTGAATAATATTGCCAGAACACCCCTACTACTGACGAAAACAGCACCTCACTCATCGCCCTGATACTATCAGTCAATGGAAAAGTACTCAAACTCCATCATCAGCGGCAATGCAGTAGAAACATAACCCTTGCTTCTTGTTATAAAACAGGATCTTGCAGTAAACGGTTGACTTACTTTTTATGATTAGACATTGACAGGTAACGCTCATATTTTTTTTTATTTTTTTTTGTATTTCATCAGACAGTATCCGAGCTATTGACAACCAGATCTTACATCAACCCTGACTCAGACTATGACTACTTTAAAACTCCCTGTCTGCAGTTTGTGTCTTAAACTGAGTTAATGTATTAATCAAACATAATACTAGTAATACTATTAACTGAATCACCAAGAAAGCCAGTCTCCCCTGTAGGGAAAGCATACTTGTTGCTTTTAAACAGTACATTCTCCAGTTTTAGACAACTTTAGCTTTGTCATCTCTCGCGGTTGGTTTCCTTTTTTTCACAGCTGTATGCATTTGCACTGACTTGAAACATCCTGGAAATAGGTGATCAATTACTGTAAATAGCAAATCTGCTTGCCTTTATTTTGTCATGTCAGGTCACCATTGCTTAGTTAAAAACACAAGTAAAACAAAAGCTGGAAGCTCATTTTTTATATTTACTGTAAGGTAAGAAAGTTAGACTGTAGTGAAATTAAGGCCTGAAAACCTATTTGTACCTGTAATAAACCAGACAAAATGACAGTTCTTTAGAGAGCGATGGTATCATAATAATGGAAATGTTATTTAGGGGTAATTTGGAGCCTACGGTAACAGACAGAAACTATGCAGGCTCCCAGGTGGTGTGTTCAAAACAGATAAATACTTGACAACTGCTATTCAGTTCCCAGCTGCAGCAACTGTTTTATGACGATGCACTATGTCTTACTTTTAAAGCCATATTGTGCATACAGCTGGTAAATTCAGCTGTCAGATGATATGGTGCAGTAAAAAGTGCTGTGACACTCTGAAGTGGAGAACATTTTAAGCCTGTCAAGTCCTTCTACATGGTTCTTACCCACTGCTGCTTGTAAATTACTATCTGCACATTTGAGTTCACATATTCTGTTGCACTCATTGTAAATCATTCTCGATAGAAACATTGTTGGAAAGGAGCTTTTTTTTGCTAGTCCTCCAGCAGCAGCTATTAATGATTAATTACCTCATTTAAAGGAACGTCAGATTATGTGCAGTCCTCTCTGAGTTGCTGGTTGGCTTTTTTTGCTCACAGTGACCTTGTGCTGGCCTACAAGAAGACAAAGCCATGGGGAATACAAGCAGCGAGAGGGCGGCCATGGGCCAGGGGGAGAAGGGTCAACGGAGGGACAGCCGTGGTACTAAGGATGGAGGGGGGCCAAAGATCCTGATGGACAGCCCTGAGGATGCAGATATTTTTCATGGTGAAGACATGAAAGTAAGTTCTTCTGCTGCCTCAGAGACACGTTTCCAGCATTGTTATGCCCATTGGACATTAGCATAATGAATGATGGTTGTTTGTATTTTAGGCTCCTTTAGAGAAAGAGGAGTTCCTTGCATGGCAGCAAGACTTAGAAGCAGATGACAAAGGGCCAACTCTAGACCGACCAACCGTCTTTCGCTGGACTGGAGATGGCAAGGAGGTCTACCTCTCTGGATCCTTCAACAACTGGGCCAACAAGATACCCCTCATTAGAAGGTAAGGGGGCATCTTAAACTATATCTGTAATTTGTTTTTTAAGCGTATGGTGACAATTTGTTAGTTTAAATCCTGTTTTCATTGCTAGTTAGTCGAGTAGCAACACTCAAAAGCATGTTTTTTCATGAAACAGCTGACTTTCTTTAATGAAACAGGTAGGGCTGTCATTGAGCGTAAAATACAAATTTAAAAAATCACTAATCGACCAAATAAACATTAGTCAACGAAGATCAAAATGCCATATTAGCGAACTATTCGACTCAGAGGGGGCAGCCAGAAAAACAGGAGAATTGATACCCACATTTTCACATTACCTTTAAAGAGCCTGGAAGTTTTCTAGATCCAGTTGAATGACTTGTTCATTGTATGCCCTCACTAAATAGAGGGCATACATATTATTAATGAGGTTGAAGATTCAAAGAGAAGTACTGTGTTAACTCGCCTCCGTGCCAAATATTCCCTTGTGTCATTTGTCAAAGTCAGAACACCTTTGTGGCCATTGTGGATCTACCTGAAGGGGAGCATCAGTACAAGTTCTACGTGGATGGCCAGTGGACCCACGACCCAGCTGAGGTCAGCATTACATAATGAATCATAGTGAGCTTGTGGGGCAGTAAGTTGTAGTTATACCAGCAGTGCATCAAGTGTAGAATATGAATTCTGGCTGCAAGCTGTATTCTGAGGGAGACTGAGTCTATTATATTGTGAAAATGACCAACATTATTCTGTTTCTCTGTAGCAGTACAATAACAAGTATGAATGCAAATTATCATTATTGTCACAGTTAAAAATGTGATAATGTCATGTTCCCTTACAGCCAGTTATAACCAGTCAGCTTGGGACAGTTAACAATATCATCCAGGTGAAGAAAACTGACTTTGAGGTGTTTGATGCTCTAATGGTGGACTCGCAGAAATGCTCTGACATGTCAGGTGAGTGCTGACAGTGCCTTTCAGTGTCACTTGTGACCTGTTATATTCAATGATGGGTAGTGCAGGATCTCAAAACCCATACAGAAGAGTGCAAAAAAATAATTGATAATTGATATTTCTTAGTTTCTAGCCATTATTCGTTAACATCATATTGCATTATATACCATGAACTTTAAGTTAATCAAGAGTTTAAATGTTAATGTTCTCAGTCATACTGTTCCACTCTTGCTCTGCCTTTTCCTCCTTATTAGACCTCTCCAGCTCTCCTCCTGGGCCATATCATCAGGATGCCTATATTCCTAAACAGGAAGAGAAGTTTAAGTCTCCACCCATACTTCCACCTCACCTGCTACAGGTCATCCTGAACAAAGACACTGGAATTTCTGTAAGTAGCTGTGATGCAGTTAAATGAGTTACTTTTATTGTGAATCTTCGTGAAGAATACACTTATTGGTCTCATTTTTTTTACTGTAACTGCAGCATTGTAAGCTTAAAATGTATTTAGTATATCAAACATTTATTATTTCTGTTTCTTTTAAAATCCAGTGTGACCCTGCATTACTCCCAGAACCCAACCATGTCATGCTCAACCACCTCTACGCTCTTTCCATTAAGGTAAGGCCTCAAGTCGACTGAATCACTACAAGAAATAGTTTTCTTTTTGTTATTTCCCTGCACCATGTGGCTGTCCAAATGTGGTCAAACTTTCTGTCGTGACGCTTGAGAAGTAACCAGCTTTGTGAGCATTTTTAATAGAAACTGTGAGCTTCTGCAGCTGTTAGCGAGCTTGCACATAGCTTACACAGCAGATTGTATCAATGGAATGCCAACAACGATAACAAGCTGTTAATATGGGAGCTTGAGGACAGATTATTCTGCTTTTTCCCCCACAATGAGAGAGGAAAAACAAACAAAATGTTCTTGTCAGGATATAAATACTAACAGAAGTGTCACACTAAACACAGAGGAAAAATGCCTCATAACACACAAGCAGAGGTCACACTTGTATCCTGCTACTGGATTCCCATCTCAACCACAAATAGTATTTTCCATCTGAGTCGGCTGGACAGATATTCAGTCACTGATTTTATCCCCAGGTGGCTTATATGTTAAGGTAACATTGTTTTTAATGTGGGTATTTGTCTCAGTAGTGACTTTGTGGTTGTGACCACACAGTCATACAAAAAGCAGGTAAAATGCTGTTTGTATGTAATGACAGTTTGTTTTCTATGGCTGCTAAATGAGGCTAAATTGCACTCTTACTAGATATTTTAGGCTTAATAAGCCTAATAAAAATCAGAATTTTTGTTAGCAAAATAATACAATAATGGCACTACAAACAGTTGCAGGCTTTGCAATCAAAACTGGAGCCAGTGCGTACAACTGTAATCATGATGAGCAACAGAAACGTGCCATTCCTGTTGCATGGGGGGAAAAGCTCACCTAAAAGGTGTAACTTACCTTAATGGCATATCACAAGGTTTAAGGTTCACCTCAGCACCTGTAGCTCTTAAAATAATCAGTTTTCACAACTGCAGGAATTAAAAATGATCCACTAAGACAGACAAAAAAACCCACAGAAAAAATGTCCATATTTTATGGGATATAATTTTCTCTAACAATAGGGCAACACAGGGATGAGTCCTTAAACCAGGAAGTAAGTTAGAATTATAGCACCCTGGGGTCTGTTCTCTCAACCTAAATGAGGGTTTTGAATAAGTTGGTGGTTAGATGCCTGAAATAAGGTCTGTGGTTAACACAAGCTGAAGAGATATTCGCATTTTGTTGTGCGACGTAAAATACGTTGGGAAAAATACCCCCTCTTGTGAATTTTGTTAGTTTTTATGTGTCCTTAAAAAAGGTGGCTGAATGAGACCACAGTGGTTGTCTGGGACATTAAATGTCATCACGCCGGTCAAGGACAGGAACTCTCTTACTAGTCCACCTTACACCTTCTAGTCATGTTTTTCAGTGGTCTTGCAAACTTGCAAAAGTTTACTTGTTAAAACTGCTTGTTAGCTTGTTGGAGACCATCATAACGAGTGACTTTGAAGTCGTGCCATTGTGGTGTAGTCCACTAGCATTATGTTAGCTTTTTACTTTTACTTAACCCTAACCCTTTTACACTCTGTGTCTCTGGTTTTTGCTGTCAGTTTCTCTCTTCTCATTTGATCTCTGTGTCACCTAGAGTAGAGCTTTGCACACACAGAGAAAGGTGAAAAGGAGAGAATGGAAAAGTAAACTGTTGTGAACCTATCCTTGAATGTAAAGCAGCAAAAGGAGGGTTTAGTTTCTTTAATAGATGCTTAACACCAGTAGAGTTAGATGAGTTTCTCTGAAATGAAAATAAGAACAGGTAGAGGTAGACGTTGTATTCCCTCTTTGTTGATGGGGATTAGTGAGCAGAGTGGGTTGTCGAGATTAGTGGGTGGCCCTCCCACTAATCTCTGTGGTTTACAGTATGGTGACTCTGCACATGGTACCACTGATACCATTGTTCCAATGCTGCAATGCTTAACTGTCGTAAAGTAAACGTATTCTTCTGTCTTTTTCTATCACAGGATGGAGTGATGGTGCTCAGCGCGACACACCGCTACAAGAAGAAGTATGTCACCACCTTACTATATAAACCCATTTGATTGAAGACTGCCTTTTAAATCTTGTCCAAGCGTGTACACTGAGTGTACAAAATATTAGCACCACCTGGTCTTTCTGAAACGTAGAGAAAGCAGGTGAATCCAGGACACACAACCTGGATGAGATTAAGCTACGGCTAATAAGAAGTTAGCAGCTCTGAGATTATATCTTGTACACTCACTGTATATCCAGTTATTGTACACATTATGTTTAGGATGATAAATATCACTCAATCACCACAATCCTACATAATCCGCCTTTATTTGTTCACCGATTGCCCTCTGTAGGTTTCAACAACACTATCTTTGCTTAGTAGACAGAGTGAGCAAGTAATCATAAGGTTGAACACTGACATGTTTGTGATGAGGAGGATTAGTAATGTTTGGAAATGATGACTGAAAGCCCTCAGAAACATGAGGTTGCTGTCATGTTTCTCACCACTGAGAAGGTAACGGCGGAACAATCAAAATGTGAATGTGAAGGTCAAAGAAGGAATGAATGCACTGCAGTAGTTTTCCACTGTTTTTATTTACCTGCTTATCTTGAAGAATTGTTTATTTAGTGATAATGACTAAGCACACAGTAGATATTTTCTGTCATTTATTAAGTATTCAGTAATGAGATTTTTTCTACTTTTTGTTGATTTCGTGGTTTGTTGTCAGAAACTTTGTATAGTTAGTTGCAGTGTTGTGGTTGAGTGTTAAACAAGAGCAGCTTGTTAGGGTTAAGAAGTTAAGTGTAGTTTAGACCAACACCGTAACAATTTATTCTTTTTGAGAAATTACTTTGGTCTAAACTTTATGATTATGTTATTAATTTTGCACTATGAGAACAAAGTTTATTTTTTAAGGTAGACTATACATACAGTGTATGTACACTTACTGCATGACAATGTATCAGAAGAATAATGCTCACCCTTTTGAACATCTAAGCACGTTAATGGTTTTCACACTGAGTAACATCATTTTCATTTTGTCAAACAAAACATTCAAAAATAAATTATGTCCCTCTCTGCTGGCTGAGGCATAGTCCACATGTATATGGATATTTTTCTGTCTTTTAGCCTTTTCATCCAGACAAACTGCGTTTTAGGTTACTGAACATTTTTTTGTGTGAAGGTTTTTAGAAACTTAATTTTTAGGGTTGAGTTACTGTCTTGTAACATCAGAATGCATCAGTACATTTCATGCAGTGGTAGATGTTCTGGTTCTCACCTTGCAACAAAACTTTTTACAAGTTTACATGTACATGTACAATTAGTCACAGCGCAGCATCCACAGATCTTGTCTTGTGGTTGTGTCATCCATGCAGCGGCCTCTTGAATGCAGCATTCTGTGCTTCAGAGACATACTGCACCTACATATTCAGTATGAAGTGAACCGTGCATTTGGAGAATCGTAACATTGCACATAGCATTGCAGCCATGTAGCATCCTCTTCTGTGCGTATTAAGCAAACATAGCTTTAGGATTCAGGTCATACTGCCATCTGTTGGTTTGGCAGGCTAATAATGCTTAAATTGTGTTTTTGTTTTTTCATTTTGTCACATATTTTAGAATAGTACTTGGATAGGATTTCTTTTGCATAGGAAGAGCGAAGAAAATATTTTCAAATAGTGTACATGTGGACTAGGCCAGAGCCAAAATGGCATCATGGGTTAGTGCCATAGGACATTGCCAATCTTGCCAAGCACCAGTTTCAGATGTTTGATGAAAAAAACGACAACAGGAAACAAAATACTACAGATATTTGAAAATGAAAAGAAAACCCAGAAGGTACAAGACAGTCATGTGACCAACACTGGTTTAAAGAACCACAACACTGATGAAGGAACCAGTATAATATCATATGACAGAGTTGCACTGTTTGTGAATATTTTATTTATAGTTATAATGTTTGCACTGTTAATGGTCTGTGTGTATTTCATAAAATCTGAAGGAACAGAATCTGGTTTAAGTTAAAAATACAACCTTTTCCATCTATTTACAAAAATGTGTCATTGTTGTGCAATTGTATCACGGTATCATTTCACCAAATGAGACCCTGATGTCTATTGTCTTCTATGCTACAGACCAGTATAAGATAACACTCCGTTCAGTAACTATCTCATGTATTTGTCTTACTTCTGCTGTTGTCTCAGAACTGGCATTCTGCAAATTTGCAAGAAATGCAGGCAGTATCACTTAACATGCTGTTGACCTTTTGAACCATGCTGGTATTCCATTTTGAGAGACATTTGTATTAAAGATTAAATTACAAATGTATTTGCAATTTGTGTGTTTTATCTTTTATCATGCCATATTAAGTGTGGTATTTAAGTGTGTACTGTTAGCCTCATTCATGCACTCAGCAGCCAGTGTGTAGAAGATACTTAACTAAATTTGTGAAGCACTTTCTCATAAGATGGGAGATAGCCTTATAGTGGAGGCCTGAGCCGGTCTGGATTCTCTTGCCTTATTCATGCAACTGCTGGTGTAAATATCCTTTCTTTCCAGTAGAGCACTCCATATTGTATTGTCTCCGTATCAAGCAGTTATGTCCCCCTTCAGGCTGTTCTTAATGGTACTGAGAAGGCTCCTCTTAATGGATATGAAGAGGAGCATTCTCTGGTCCTTCTTACAGTCTACTGTCAGTACTTAGTCTTGATGTTGAAGAGGCTGTAATCATGACACCTGCAGGTCCTCAACTGCTTTCAGGATGACCATCTCATTGTTTTCATTCAGTGATCAGAAAATACAGCCATGTGGTGCTCTGGTGTTAAATATGAGGGTGAAAGGGGTGTGTTCAGCAGCATTGCCCACATTGGGTCTGCCTGTCAGGAAAGCAACACATCTGTACAACTGAAGAATGTAAGCCCAAAAAGTCCAAACAGCCCATCAGCTTGTGCAGCAAGCTAAAACATGGTGCATTGTGAAGATTGGGGACAAAGTGAGATTTTTTTTCAACTGTTTTTAGAGCAAGTATGGAATGGAGTAGTTTATCTGATGGTCAACTTATGCATGGGTTCAGATGGAACAGCTGGCCTCCTTATTGTCCTCTGGATTCAGAAAGGCCCAGATTGTAGAAATTCTTGATGTTTCCTTGTTTGAGTTTGTTTTGTGACATCCAGTATTTGTCATCAGAGAGACAACCCATAAAGTTTGATAATGTGTCAGGAAATTAATAAAAACTAATATTATGGCTATGGATTAATTAACCCAAAGGAAATACAATATAGTTAGTGTTCAGATTACTGACAAGGAACCCTAAAATAAACACAATCCCAACTCAAAGTCGTGTATATTTAAGCCGAATAAAAAGAGAGTTCGCTATTATGAATTCACAGATGTGCTTGGACATATTTATCTCCACAGCTGCTGCACAGCACACCTGCCTTTGAACACTCTGCTCCCAACCTCTGATTGCTCATCAACATTCATATCACCACTGCTCTTAAAGTCTGGGATTTTCCATGTCTGTGTACATATGGCAAAATATGTCCACCTGCATGTTGTATTTGGTCTCACGTTTATGTCAGAGTATTACCTTATCATGCAAAAGTATCGAAAGAAAGTTGAACTCTGTGGTGTTAATCATCCTGAGGCCTGGTGTATCTGGTATCCGGGTGGTTCAGATCCTGAATGATTCTCCAACATGTCCTCATACCTATCTGACAGAATAGGTTGTTGCCAAGGACACGTAAAACCACATATATGACAATCTCCATAATTTTCTTTCTTGTCCAGGTGAGATAGGGTGCTGTGGAGGATGTGTGCTTTGGCATCTTCCATTGATCAGTTGGGACTGTAGGCTCGCGGGTCCAGTGTGAGTGGTAGCGAGGAGTTGATGTAGATCTTGAAACAAGTGGCTATGACAAATTGAGCCTGATTCAGGTTGAATGTCATTGTAAACACCAGTCAGCACATAGTTTGAGAACCTTGACACATTTTAGATGACTGTAACATTTTTAAATACTGTATGCAGCACACTTGGATAATGTAAGAATCACCTCAGGCCTGCAGTGACGACAAACAAAGATTAAAATGTTAACACATAATATTTAATAATTTCCATGTAGTTCCTTGTCAAAGCCATAGGGAGGAGCTTAAGAGTCACATGTGACACATCTAACAACATAACTCGGTGTTCTGGGAGCGTGAGAATTGTACCTGCCATTGCATATGCTGGTTTGTGATTAATTCCCGGACTCCATACATTGTGAGGCGTGCAGCCGTGTGTAGTATAAACAGCTGACAGTGCAGCTCTGAAGGTCCCATACTATATATATAAAGAGAGCCTGATGTTAGCGTGACAGCTTCTCTGTGACTGGCTCCCTGACTTACAGGATGAACACCCTCCACGCTCTGCTTCTCTTGGCTGCAGGCCTCTCTGTTGGTGAGTACATCTTGACAAAAAGCTCTCCATCTGTACACATGGTAGTTGTGGTGCATCTTTTAGTGTAAATTTAATTCTAAATGTTTCTGCCTGTTGTGCTTCAGCCCATTCATTAGACTACAAGGCACTGAACCAGTTCAGAAAGATGATCCTGTGTGTGATGCCTGATAGCTGGCCTGTGTGGGACTACGCTGACTACGGCTGCTACTGTGGAAAGGGAGGCTCCGGCACACCAGTGGATGATCTGGACAGGTCATGATTCACTCACTCTAATTCATACCGAGACAGCTTTTCTTAAATTATCATCATTCAATTAATCTTATTTGACCTTTTGACCTGCAGGTGCTGCCAAGTTCATGACCAGTGCTACAGTGATGCCATGCAACACCCTGAGTGCTGGCCCATTTTCGATAACCCGTACACTGAGTTCTATGACTATGAGTGTGATGAGGCAAGCAAGAAGGTCACCTGTGGCAGTGAGTACAACGAAACAAAGACATTTTCCTGTTCAGAAATGTGCTGATCTACTTATAAAACATGCAGTAATATGCATTTTCCCCATTTCCCCCGCTATATTTCCACGTTGATAAGAAAACTGTAACTGATATTATTTTCAGTTTCCTCTCTCGTTGGTATAAGCTTGTTATGACAGGCTTCCATGCTCAGATATTGCAGCTAAACTAGCTAATGTATGTCATATCATCTTGTCACATGATCAAATAGACACTTGACAAGAAAATAGAAAAACAGAAAAATCAACATTCAATCATTGCATAGCAGCTGATGACAAAAATACCAGATACCAACAAAGTATTTAACACATTCTATTAAGTCCATGTCTACAATGCATTATAATCATTTATAGTACAGTTTATAGTGCTAGTTATAGGGACTCATAAATATTCATAATGAAAGTGAGTGACTATTGATTATGAAGTACTGTGATACTTGACCTTATAAGTGATTGTAAAATGCTTTAAATCATTTGTAATAAAGCATTAAGAGTATGTATAACTATAATTATACAGTGCTATAAGCCTATTATAATACATTAGAATTATGTCTCTCTGCATTGTAGACATGGTCTACATAGAAAGTGTTACCAATATTATTTTTTAAATATATGTAGAATAAGTATATACTTTGTTATAGATTACCACTGACGATAAACAAAACAAAAACACACAATTAATGGTGCCACTCTATAAAAATGCAAACCTATCTCCCATCAAGTGGGAATTCGTCTCTAAACAAATTGATCCATGGGCCTCTGTCTATATTTACGTCCCTATCTGTTTTATCTCCTTCAGACAAGAACAACGAATGTGAGATGTTCATCTGTGAGTGTGACAGGAAGGCCGCCGAGTGTTTCGCCAGAACACCTTGGAATCCTGAGTTCGAACACTTGCCCAGCGAGCACTGTGATTAAAGACCAGGCAACTGCATCCAATAAGGAATTCATACTATGACATGATATATCATTATTCTTTTTTTTTCACAAGTGACAGATCAATTCTTTTGGCAGCATTGGTATATTAGAAAGATTCACCTTATGCATTCACACATGCACTTATCATAGTTTTATATAGCTTTTACCTGTAACATCCATCATTACCTCCACGTGCTAAATTACATTTGTTGTGTTTGTAATTATCCAGATAATAAACAAAATGTGATCTGTGTCTCTCATGTTACCTCCAGGCTATTTATTAATCTACACTCAAGTTACCGTAGAGCGTGCTTTTATGACTTCACAGATTTGCTGGAAAATCACACATACTCCTCCACAGCTGCTGCGCAGCACACCTGCCTTTGAACATTCTGCTCCCATGCTCCGAGTGCTCAACACTTTCATATCACCACTGCTCTTAAAGTCTGGGATTTTCCATGTCTGCCTACATGGTGGGACGTGTGTACTTGCAGATTGTATTTGATCTTGTGTTCAACTCTCTGTTGCACGAGGGTATTACATAATTGCAAAATAGCATCTGCAGAAAGTTTAACCCAACTAATTAGAGTATGACGATGATTCATTTTATACTGTAAATTGCTATTTTCTTGATGATCTTTCCCCCCATTTACTGGAACCATAACAACACCAGGCTGGCTTACACACATCTTTTACTGGACCACACCACTCATTCTTCCACCTCTTTTATTTATTGTGTATAAGACTTTTCCTCTTTAGATCTTAATAGAGCATTATTGTTAAATACAGTGAATGGTACTTTGACTTCTATGAGAATCTTTTCTTTGTCTTGTAGTACTTGCACGTAGATCTTGTGTACTCTACAGCCACTTCTGATCAACACAGAGTGAGTACATGAGTCCACTTCCTCTAGTACACTTCCCCACTGCCACTACTCAGCGTTTTAGTTGTTTGCTAAAATAGTATAGTACACATATTTTAAGGGACTGTGAGGATGGTGTAATGGTGGGTGGAATTTTGTAGACAGCCTGTCTTGACCCAAAATGCCAGGGACGATTTTTTTTTATTGAAGTGAATTAATCTTGTGAACTTGTAACCCTATTGATATATCTAGTGCCCCCCTCAAAGACCCCTAACCCGAAAGGTGAGCCACTCTAGTCTAGACAGTATATCAAACACATTTATCAACAAGGTTCATGGATTGTATGAGGATTTTACATACTTTTACCAATGCTGGCTTGTGTTTGAATCTCAGTGTCCATGCATTGCAAAGTGTGTGAGTCTGTGTTGTATGAACAGCTGACAAAGCGGCTCCCAAGGTCCACTACTTGATATAAAAAAGCTCCTGATATTGGAGTGAGAGCCACTCTGTGCCTGACCCTGTCACTTACAGGATGAATACCCTCAAGATTCTGCTTATCTTGGCTGCAAGCCTCTCTGTTGGTGAGTACAACTTGACAAAAGCTGTTCATGTGAACCCATGATAGTTGTGAATCAGTGTTGGGCAAGTTCATTTCAAAATCACGCAACTCTTATAATCAAAAACTAACCCAAAAATGAAATAAGCTCAGTTGCTGTCTGCAGGCTTATATTTCATGAAGCTATTAAGGACTAAAAGCCAGTCTCTTGCCCAGCAGCCTCTTGCTCAGTCACTCTCTACTTTTCTCTTATTAGCTTCCTCAGTCATTGTCCTCTTCAGTATCTTTGACTCTATTATAATAAGTTTCATTGCCTGCTCCCCCTCCTTGCGTTCTGGCAGGAAAAAGCTCCCCAACACTATTCCCAACCTAACGCTAAACACCAGCTAGCTTTATTTTTAGCAAAAAGCGTTATATTACTGCTGCTGGTATCAATACACACCTTTTAGTAAAAATTGAATTTTATTTGTGTTTGTTGTGCTTCAGCCTACTCATTGGACTACAAGGCTCTCAACCAGTTTCGGAACATGATTCTGTGTTTGAGCCCTGATAGCTGGCCTGTGTTGGACTATGCTGACTATGGTTGCTACTGTGGATTGGGAGGCTCCGGCACACCAGTGGATGATCTGGATAGGTCATTATTCACTCATTCTGATTTATACTTAGACGACATTTAAAAAACATCTTTGTGCACCCTTAAAATAAAATTAACTTTGTTAACCTTTTGACCTGCAGGTGCTGCCATGTGCATGATATGTGTTACAGTGATGCAATGCAACACCCTGACTGCTGGGCAATCGTCGACAATCCATATACTGAGTTCTATGACTATGAATGTGATGAGGCAAGCAAGAAGGTCACCTGTGGCAGTGAGTACACTGAAACAAATATTTTTCCTTGTGTATACAAAATCTGATATATTTATTTATTTATTTAATTAACAGGAATGTCTTTTGACTTTTTGGTAATCACTGAGTGCTCTCTGCTTTATCTTCCCTAGACAATAACAACAAATGTGAGATGTTCATCTGTGAGTGTGACAGGAAGGCCGCCGAGTGTTTCGCTGTATCACATTGGAACCCTGACCATGAGCACCTGCCCAGTGAGCACTGCCAATAAACACAGCTAAGACAAACCCACAAATCAATTTGTCAACTTTTTAAGGATCCTTGACTAATTAGAAATATTCACCCTATGCCTGCCATTTCATGAGTTCTGTATGGGAGTACACTGTTATTTTGGTGACCTGCGGCCACCAATCATTCCCTCCCTAGTGAAGTTATCCTGATAATAAACACAATTTGATCTGCATTTCTCAGTTCACCTCTCATGCTGTTTAGCCGTAGGGGGCACTACAGTCTAGGTTTTCATCAATACAGAGCACCATTTGATGTTCTGTCCGTGTCAGCTGTTCTGGTATGCTTTCTGCAAAGCAAACAATCAGATTTGC
>CAFUXE010000890.1:13598-67495 GCA_903364295.1 Serranus cabrilla | reverse complement strand
CTGCTTCTTTTGAGGAGACGACTGCTTCATTTGAGGAGACGACTGCTTCATTTGAGGATGCTGTTGTTTCTTTTGAGGAAGCAACTGCTTCTGCTGAAGAGGTCCATTTGACAGATGTCTGCACAGGTATCACGCTGCAGTGGCTACCGAAAAAATGCTAAAATTACCCTGTTAGTTAGCGTTAGTTGTTCTTAAATACTGTTGTCTATGATTTGACTTTTTTCCATTTCACTGCAGATCCAAATGAACCAAGTGAAAGAGATTGTGTCAGCGTTGTGACAGCCGAGGAAACGGTAATTTGCATCACAATGAGTTTCTCCATATGAGAAATATGCAACTGCTCACATGATAAATTCAGCACAAAGTACATTTTCTACAGCACTAATTATTTCATTTATTTCATCATGCCACATTTATTTATTTTCATGGGACTTTTATTTCATACACCTACATTTTAATTTCATTAATTGGTGTTTGAAAATGTAACGTTTGTATATTCATTGCCTGTTTATTTCATTCAGGATTGATTTCAAAGCAATATTTCAAAGGCATAATAAAAAAAAAATTTTTTTTTGACATATTTAATTAATTGAATAGCATTTCATGGGCATAAATGTGGGAAATCTGTTTTAATTTTGGTTTTATTCACATGCATTGATCAAGAAGAGTGAAAGGAAAATTGGTGAATGAGAACTCTATTTGTAATTAAAGAAGAGAGACTGTGTTCAACTTTCTTATACTGACAAAGTGCTGCTGTGGAAATGTACATAATGAATTTATCAAGACAAGAGGTGGACATGGAGAAAGCTTTGCGTTCCATTAACTGGGAGGCAGGTAAAATGGGAATAAAAGGCCTTAATCAATACTGTTAATTTGATTGGTTCCAAAATGTTTTTTTTAAACGGTTAAATCTCTTAAATTGCAGGCCCAAAATGAAACGGTGCTTCCCTGTGACATGCTTCTTCAACAAATAACTGGTGAGTCATTTCTTACAACAACGACAACATACCTAATACACCATGACTTGGTAAATGATTCAACCTTGATTCAGCAAAAGTGAGGACGCCGTCTAAACCATAAATAAAACCAGAGTGTGATCATTTGCTGTATAATTTTTTGACATGTATGCAATGAAAAATAAGTTGATATTTGTATCAACTGTCTGTGTTTGCAGCTCCTGAGCCAACACACACGGTTCCACATTTGGTAATGCATATCGATCAACATAATTCTAAAATGAAACGCCAAAACATCACATCACTGACCAGTTAATGTTGTGTGTTGCTTTTCAGAGCGACCTGGTTGAAGAGGTGACGTGTCTGGTGGGAGCGATCTGTCTGACAGACGTCTGCAGAGGTAACAGACTTGATGAACAGCATAATGTACCAGAAACACACTGTGAGTTAGGCATATGTACATTTCAAAATAAATATTCTATTGGTGGCTAAAAAAAAGTTAACACTGATCAAGCCTGATTATACAGATTTTTCTTTATTTCAGATGCACAACAAGAAGCTGAGGGGGAGGACAGTGAGCAGCTGGTGCGTTCACTCCCCTGTCTGAAAGAGGTAACTGTTCATTTGGAGAAACAGGTGAAGCCTTTTGGTGGTTGAATCCATTCACAGTTCCAAACGTGTATAGATACCTCTTTGCATTTTAAAATCTCTATCACTCAGTGCATTTCCACACATCGTCCACTTTATTAGGTGAAGTGTGTACTTCAATGTGTAAGGTTGGAAGTGTTGTGTGTTCTGACATGGTCTGCATACCTTGGATGTAATGAGTGGTTATTTGAGTTACTGTTGAACCAGTCTCCATTCTCTGACCTCTGGCATCAACAAAGCATCAAGACTCACTGGATATTCTCTTTAAACTCTAGAGGTGGTTGTTGTAGATCAGTTTGTGAAATACTCAGACCAACAACCATGCCATGTTCAAAGTCTCTTAAATCACCTTTCTTCTTCATTCTGATGCTCACTTTGAACCTCAGCAGGTCATCTTCATCATGTCTAACATGCCTAAATGCATTGAGTTGCTGCCATGTGATTGGCTGATTAGACATTTAATAAGCAGTAGAGCAGGTTTACTTCATAAAGTGGCAGGTGAGTGTATATGCATTTCAATCTGGGTTAGGATCAGGTGTTTTCTATTTATGTGTTGCCACATCCTGGTTGTGAGAGAGCCTGGGCCTCCGCAATTATGGCTGTAAACGAATATTCAATATTGGAATGTATTCAAAAGAAACAGACATTTGAATATGAAAATAATATTAAAATGTGAAAAACTGTCTGCCTCACACTGCCGTGGAACCAAAGTTCACAAGTACAACTTCTACCTGGAAAGTTTAAGCTGTCCTGTAGAAAACTGGTCAACATTGCTCCAGTGCTGCAGGGTAATGTTATGTGAATGGAAAGTCATCCAACATGGTAATGCACATTCAACTGCATCATCGCAACGAGGAGAAAATGACGTGAATGTGAAATCTCCTCAGCTTGTGTTAACCACAGACCTTATTTCATGCTTCTAACCAAAAACCCATTCAAAATCCTCATTGAGTTTGAGAGGTTAGACCCCAGGCTGCTAAAATGCTAACTTACTTTGGGGTTTAGGAAGTCATTCCTGTGGTACCCTATTGTATAAAAATCACAATCAAGCTAAGTTCTCATTAAAGGGATAGCATCAGGTCGTGGGGGGGGGCTGGGTCAAATCCTAGCTGACAGTGGATGAGAGGTGGGGTAATTTATAAACGTATACTTTGTAAACATCCTGAATGAGATCATAGCCACTCATTTTCTTGGTTCTGAATTTGTTGGTGATTTTTCAGGGTTTCAGCGATGGAGTGCTTGAGGAAGAAATATCATCTTCTGCTAATGACGACAGTTTTGGTAAGTGATTATATCAACAGTTATCAGTTCATCAAACTCCAATCTACACTTTCCTTTGCAGAATGTTGTCTATCGTCTGTGATGTGCCACAGTAACATATCTGTTTCCCCTGTCTTCTCTTCAGAGGCCCAGCTGTCAATGATAACTCATCTCTCTCTGATCATCAACGATGCATCTGCTGATATTCTGCTTGTTGCGCAGCAGCCAGAGGAGTAACAGCCCTCTGTTTCCTTTAGTTTCCTGTTTATCAGACACATTTAATACTTCATACACTTTAAGTTCAAACAGGTTAAAATTCAGTTTGTCTTTGCTGTGTTCATTCTCTAATGGCACTTTTGATTTATTGGCTTGACCTGCAGGTCATGTGGCACATGTTCCAATTGAAACACAAGTTTGTAGTTAAAAGTACCTTTGTACAGTCATAGCTGTACCTGGTGGGTCTGTTGTTAATATCCATGTGCTCGCCCAGTGTTAACGTGAAGCACCGTTGCGTTACAGATGATCTGTTCTGATAAGCTGCCACATAATTCTTTGGAATGTACCAATTCTTTTGTTTGTTGAAAAAGCTGATTTGAAAGATTGATGTGAAATGCAGCAGTTTTCCTGATCCTTTTCTGTATTTTGTGTTGTTGCATGCATGTGTTGACGATATATTTATGTTGGCACAATAAATATCATTACAGATCTATGGAGAAGAGTCCTGACTTCTCTTAAAAGCAGCTTTAGTAGCACAAAATTTTTCAGCAAACTCAGCTCAAACGTCAATCATTAAATATACTGAGAATTACAGATCATACTGTATATAGTTTAGATTCTAAACTTTAGAATAATGTCCGTATTCTCATTTAAAATCATTACTATATCAACACACATTATGAATCTAAGAATGAAACCATTTCTGTTCAAAATTAGTCGATGTCTGTGGTTTATGGTAAGCTGTTTTGGTTGTGATCCAGTTCAATAAGCCTGCCCTTTGCAGGTTTAGGCTGAAAGACTCGTTGCTCTGTCAACAGCTAGTTTAAAGAGCCAAAATATCCAGACTCATCAACACTAATCTAAGAGGGATACAACCAAATAACATGAGTAAGCAAATCCAGAAGGTAAAATCACGTACGAACAACGTGTTTGTATATACAAACCAGATTTATTGGATTTCATATTTCAGATTCATGTTTCAGACGGTAAGTGTATAAAAGTAGAAGGCTGTTACATTGACCCAGGATGAACACAACTGTGAGTTAAGGCACATGATAACTTTATGTAACCTTTTAGTGTTTGTAAGCATTTAATGATACGGATTGATCGACTGCAAGTAGCTGCACTCTGTTGAATCAGGATGGATACATTTAATTAGGAATCTTGGCTATGTTAATAATTTATCTAAGATCATACAAGTCCTCATTCGAACGGATTTTTTTTTTAGCAATTTTCCTCCCCAGCCTATTGGTTGAATATTATTCTCATTTCTAATTCCATAATCACACTGCAATCATAGTGTAGCTTGTCTCTGTTGGAAAGTCATACATCCAAAGACAGTATTTGTGTGAAATAACATTATTATTATCGTAGTTTATATACACTCATTGATGAAAACTTATTGAAGAAATTGCTGGTAAAAGTGAGGATTTCATTAACAGTGAAAAAAGTTGAGCAACATTCAGGCCTCATAAACAAACACTGGTACGATGAGTGAGTGTGTTATCGGTCAAGAAAAACAAATCTTTCCTGCTGATGAGGTAGAGATCGTCTTTTCTGTCTATAAAAACTACTCCAAAATGTGCGTTTGAAATGCCGAGTAGACTTGGCCCGGCATTCTTTCCACTGACTCCCGTGCATGAGGTGACCTCATTCCACCGACTGCCAGGAAGTCCCAGGTACATTCTGCAGCGTATGAGGCGGTTCAGATGGCAGACTGAAGCACAGTAACATTAGTTCCTTGAATGAGGTTTTCATCTTGCCCATCGATCAGAGGGTCCCACTGATTAAAGTTCTTCTGTAGACCTGCAGAATCCACAATAACAAAATAATTTTTTTTTTTGTTAAAGCATTTCTGCTTTAGCAAATAACCAACAGGGATGTGTGAGTGCGTCCTTGCTCTTACCAAGATGGCGTTGCAGAAAAGCTAGCGTTGCCTTGTTGGAGAGGTCTATGGCAATCTCTGGGTCGATCTCTCCCTTCAGCTTCATCAGCTTTCCGATCCAATTACCCGTCAGGAAGGTGAAGTCTGGGAAACTCTGGTGGACTGTTCCTCTGATAAGAGAAAACATCACCACAAACTCAGGAAACAGTACATTCTTAAAGAATCAAGAGAATCAACCTCAGATCTGTCCACTATACCTGATGGTGATCATTTTCCTCTGGATGGCGGCTGAGTCCAGCTTCTTCATGCGGCTGATGTTTCCCGCCCACTGAAACTTCTCTGAGTTGATGAAGAAGATTGGCTGTTTCACCCGAGGGAAGATCTCGTCATCTAAGGGGAACATCCAGGCGTCCAGCGCTATGCCGCACCTGAGAGAGGAGAGTTGAGGGTTGAGAGTTTTATTGCGAATACAGATATTTCTGCAAAGACGCTACAAAGTCTAAAAATTGGATTCACACACATCTTCAGTCTTTTTGCAGAACATTGTGCTGTTGATCGGATGAAGTTGACCTTTGACCTTTGGATATACTGTAATATGTATTCACTTCATTTAATCTTTTTAGACATTCTTGGCAAATTTTGTCACAATTAGTGTATGAATTCTTGAGTCATGGCGAAAAATATATTTTTGTGACGTGACCTTGACCTTCGACCTCCAAAAACGAATCAATTCATCTTTGAGTCCAGGGGGAGTTTAGGTCCCAAATTAAGACATTCCTGAAACACTACATTCACGAGAATGTCACAGAATGCCCAGTCACCTTTGACCTTTTAACTACTAAAATGGAATTGGATCATCTTTGAGTCCAGTGGACATTTCTGCCAATTTTTAAGAAATCCCCTCCAGGTTCCTGAGATATCACATTCAAGAGAATGAGACAGAAGTGAGGTCACAGTGAACTGATCAGATCTTAGTTGTCAAAGTGGATTATTAAACAAAATTTGGCATTCCTGAGATACCGTGTGTATGGGAATGGTGTTGACATAAAGACAACCTTAAACATAATGCCTCTGTTCCTATAATGTATCATATTCCTGCTTCTCTCAAACAAGGACATATGGTAATGAAGCAAACCTGGGTCTGATTGTAAATCCACATACTTGAATTTGACCTCTTTGCACAGAGCTTCAACCACAGTTGCTCCTCCGAAGGAATGCCCCATTGCTGCTATCCTGCACAGATCCATGGAGTTCTGTTAGCCAGGAGACGAGAGGAAATACATTATGAGTCATGAGAACAATAACATTTTTACTCTTAGTTATTTTCTTTGTGAACAAATCCCGTCACACAGCTGATCAAACTGACATTAAAATCCTTGGACCTCCTCCCTGCAGTCTGCCCACCAGGGTCTGACACGGACTCGCTACGGAATTCAAGAGTCGGCTTGGAAAATTATCTATAGCTCATAGTAATATGGACATGGCCGTGTAGAAAAGTAAATGGAATCAGTCTACTTGTGTTTTCCCTTGGCGAACAACAATATATGTTCTCTGTTAATGGTCATTTTTCTAATTTAATTTAACTTAAACAGTTCAGAAAAATACCTGAGATGTGTTACAGACATTTTAATGCACCACAGATTGTTAAAGTACGTTGTTTAGAAAAAATGGCATCTAACAGTGGGGCTGTAGTTAGCAACAAACTTAATACCCATTTTGGACCATTTGTTCATTCAAATGTTTCATGAATAGAAAGTGTTCTTAAGACAAGATTTTTTTTTCAATTGTGGAGTTTTACAAAAAGTTAGTGGTGTTATAAACCTTAAATATTTAGATCAAATTACACTGATTCTTTAGAAGTTGGTACATTTTCCCATTTTCTTTGGTCTTTTTAGTGAATTTCTTGGAGAGCAAAGGACTACACATTAAAATCGATTACTTCAACATAGTAAATCTTATCTACTGTAATGAAGCACACAAAAACAACTCTATAATCCTATTCCTGCCTGTTGATCTGCTCCAGCTTGTATTACCTGCAGTTTTTTGTTCCTGTCTTATTCTAAATTTTACATGTCCCTTGTCTTGTCACTAAATCTTGTGTTCTGCTGCCTTGTTTTATGGTTTCATTTCAAACCAACTCAATGATCTCTGTAAAACTAGATCAAAGTTCATAAGCAGGTTACCTGCAACGTCGTCCAGTCAAACTTTGTTTGCAAAGCATTTTGCACCGGTATCCCTGAGTTGATTTCAATGAGTTTATCCAGAGCCAGGATGCATTCATCTGCTCTCTGTTTCACCTGGGAATGACACAAACCATTCACACAAGTTAGGAGAAAAGGAAAACTGCGCTAAATATTGCCACAATTTCATATCAATAAAAGCCATTGAAAACATGCATATCATAACAATGTGCAGGCAGCATCCATAAAAGGGAGCAGAAGCTGAAGAAACCAGGATGTGGTTTGATTGGAACATCAGTCATGCACCATGTTGGTTACTGTGTGTAAAGTTCATATTGTGCAATCCAGCTGAACACACATTATATAAAAGAGGAATGAAGTCTCCACCTCTACCTTTGCATACAATAACCGCTGACTCATATATGCTGCTGGGAATACTTGTTACCTGTTTATTTCTGAGGGGGAATTCACTCTCTCCGTGCTGCAGACTTCTGTAGTACATCCACTCTTTTACCAAGTTGTCTTGGGCGGAGGCAGATGTTTTAGTCACATTCTTGTTTGCCTTCTCTGACTCTGTCTTCTCACGAAAATAAAACGTAGCTGAGGCTGACTCGTCTCTGTGTGAAGAAGAAACACACAATGCTGCACAATTATCCAAAGTCTTTTAGTGTTGTTTATCATCTGGTTCCAGCTTCTCAAATGTGAGAACTTGCTGTTTTTCTGTCAGATTTGAGTGTAATTTCAATGTGTTAATGTTTTCAACTGTTGATAAAAACATGCAGATTTAATCACTATGACTGCAGCCCAAGAGATAAATAGAACTTCCTTTGTGTTACCAGGAAACATTGGGTTTTACAGCACATCCTGTTGAATAATCTAACTAATGAGTCATATTATGTGATTTGCATGTTGATTATCCATTTCTCACACTAACTCGCCAAAAAAGATTTCTGTCTCTGGTAAAAACCAAAACATCCAATATATACATTAAGGTGTTTATCTTAAAAAACTTTTTTTTATCTGCATCTGTAGATTTTTTTTCATCAAAATGAGTGTAAGTCCAATTTATATTACATTTTATTCAGGGATGCACCAATCCAACTATTTCATAATAATAATTGAATAAGGTAATTTGCATATTTAAACATAACATTTCTGAAGACTTGTACTAAAAAACACATTTCCTGACAGTAAGGAATCAACTGGGGAAGTTTTACGCTGATGTCTATTAGTTGATATTTTGCCCTATTCACCTGTAGTGTCTCCTCTTGTTCCGGTTTGTTTTTGGAAACAGACAAAAGCTCTGACTGGCAGCGTGGCCGGCTGACCTCTGTCCATCAATGCAGGCACTTTAAAAACAGCCCGTCTCATGTCACAGCTATGAACTAGGTCAAAGCACTGTCACATGCTTTCTTTCTGTGGCTTTGGCCTTTAACCAGCCGCTAAAAATCAGTGGAATACCACTTTAACCCACATGAGTGACAGACCATGTGGCCATTATGTTCATCTCCATACGATCCCCTTGTCTCGATACTGAAAAGAAATGTGATGACCTGGTTCGTACTATTGTCTGCACACCCTTTCCACTCCTACTCCACAGATAAACAGACAGCTGCATGCAGAGGAGACTGCCCTCTGTTTTTGTTTGCTTGGCTAACAATCAAATAGAATTTCCTCCAATTGACACGTGGCCTCAGATTCAAATGCTCAGTGTACGGTTTGAATATAGTTCAAATACATAAAGAGCCTTTAAATGATAGTTTACAGTCGGTCTGTTTGTACGACTGCTGTCCCCCAGTTGTGATTTGTGAACTGCTTTTACTTCCTCCTTTAATTAAATAAACCCTGACATTACCAGACAGATCAGAACTGAATACAAATGTTGTACAAACACCTGTGTTCCATTTTTAATTATTATTACTATTACTATTATTATTATTATTTATTTTGAATGCTGCTTGATCGATTCAACAAATGTTGCACATTAAATTCTCTCATAGGAGAAGATATATCTTTCTTTTTTGTATTATGCAAATAATCTCCACAGGCTTGTCTAGAACCTTAGAACAGTAAAATTTACAGACCCAACACACAATTATAAGTACTTATTGATTTAAATATTAATTGTTATCCTCTTATCCTTCTTCCTTTCACTTTATTACGTTTTATACTTACTTTCTCTGTAAAGCACTTTGAATTGTAATTGTGTATGCCTTGCCTTTGAATATAATGGTAAACAAGTATAATCATATATGCATTGCCAATTTGAACTGTACTTGTGTGTGTTGCAATAAATAAAAGGTTTTAAAAAAACAATACATACCTGTGTTCCACAGACGCCACAATGAAGCCCTGAGAGGCCAATTCTGCACATATAGCTGAATACAAAGTCCTGGGAAACACCAAAGGCATGTCAACTACACCTTTCATAGTATCTGTTATACAAGCAGAGCAATTTATAATGAGCAGTGTTGAATCTGATTGTGTTTACCTAAAAGCTCCGAGGCCATGGGAGAAGATAACCACGGGACATTTCTCATTGGATTTAAATGGAGCATCCAAGTAGGCTGGAATCTTAAAGGACCCTGGAACAGACAAATCATAAAAAAGAAGCTTTTTATGCCACAGTGGTCCTTTCCAAGAGGAATAATGTCCAGCTGAAGATTTCCACACCTTTCAAACTACTTGTTCTCATACTGTGTGAACGTTAAGTTGCAGAATTGAAACCTTCCAGAGCTGGGTCATTTGTAATTGTAGTGGACACCATTTCTGCTTTCATTGTTACTGTTAAAAGTTATTTTTGCTGGATTATGCGGTTGAAAGTGCAACAACAACACAACTTTGACAAAAAGTACAGAAAAGTACTTGGTGCAGGCAAAGTTCTACGCTGATTTAAATCAGGTTAAACCAGCGTCTGCTTGCAATGACTAAAAAGTCCAAAACACCTGGAAACAATTGAATAAATGATATTATGTATATTGGATTTCTTAGAAATAAACAAAGACCTGCAAAAGTGGGCCAATGGCGGCACAGAAAACATTATGGAATGAAAGGGGCTCTGCTGAGTGTTTAATGTAAAAACCAACAGATTTAGCTTTGATTTAATCGCAATAAACAGATAAAAACTATGCAAAAAAAAAAAAGATCACATATCACACATATGATCCCGATGTGTAAAAAGACTGAAGTCATGCTTTGTCAGGTCTGTCTGCAGGATGAAATGCAAATCATTTTAAAATGCTTGTTTTGTAAATGGAGCTTGGATCAATCTGAGCTATGCAGTGCAGGAGAATCTCGATGCTGACAGGTTTTTGCAACACGGCACCAGTCACAAATTTTGCATCTTCTCACACCTTTGCATGCAACTGGGCCGATTGAAAATATTTGCCTTGCACTCAGTGTGAACACACACAATTTCAGTACTTTCAATCACTTTCAATGCACTCTGTCTTTAAAACTTTGAGCAATACTGAACCAGTACGATCCAAGAAAGACGGGTTTAAACAGTGTGCACTTTTAAAAAAAAACATATTTGAAATGTGCTGCGCTTGAAAGCTAATTTGACATAGTTGCCATACTTGGAATTAAAACTTCTGGGCTCAGTGGATCTTCAAAATAGCATTTACTTAAATCAATATGTCCTACAAGTTTTTAAAATGTGTGCTTGCCGTATAAGCTGCATGGTGAACTTTCTTTGCTTCAAAGATCTCACTGTCCTATCCGCACTGCTAACCCAATTTTTTTCCTATGGATATGCAAAGATGGTTGAGGTTAGGCATTGAAACAGAATTTTTAGGGTCAAGATAGCCCATCGGTCAAGGAAGAAGACCTAAAGGAATCTGGTTTCCGGTGTAGATCTGATAAGGACACTGCGCCACTGAGCAGTTTTCACTGGAATGAATGGGGCCCTGCTTCCAACACTTATCAAGCTCTCTTTATACATTCATGGTATCTCTGTCGTTTCAGAGTTTCAGAGCTGTTCACATTTGGAAGGACAAGGTCAAGGAGCTGTGAAGCTGTTTGGATAAGCATTTCTCCAGAAAGCAGCAAGGCCTAACATCTGGCTCGTTCTGAACTGGCATGTGTTGAAGGGGCACTACACTTGTGATATTATTTGAAGTTAAATTACCAAAGAGGTGGTTGAAAATCCTTTCACTGAGACTCCTGTTGATTTTCATGAAGTCTGCCAGACCATTAAAATACTCCTTGCATGGTACCCAGTCTGGTTTTTCGCCATTTTCAGTCTCTTGACAAGGATAGTAAAGCCGGAAGAACGTGCCCTGTTAAAGAGACAAAGAACAGACACAAGAGTGTAAATAGTTGATATTTACACGTTCGCTTATATGTAGAATAAATACAACTGTCTATTGTCTTGGAAGGAACTGTATGTCAAAAATATGTTATGTCCACAAAGCATGTGTGATAATATATTTTTTTTGTAGATATTTGCTGCGTCTCAATTCACATACTTCTGTACTGGCACATGCTATCATGAGTGCATTAAGTGTGTAAAAAATATCCAGTGCACTATGATACCAAGGAGTTACACTCATTAGGGTCAAAAAGGTTTTGAAACGCTAGAAACTTCTCAACTACAACGGTCACCATCTTTGCGATGTTGAGCAAAGGGCATGACCACCAGCCTCTTTTAAACTCCACTGTTTGGCCACTAAGAAAACCTGCTTCAAGCCTGCCGCTCTTCCTCGGTGCTGCATCCCCAGTTGATCTACAGAGTTTCTGGTTAGTGCATAACAACCTTGTGCTATAAAAGTACTTCTGCACTACAAAACTAAGTAAATAGTATACACAGTATACTACAGTAAAGTGTGCAAACGGAAGTATCTAAATTAAGACACAGCATCTTGTCTATTTCTCAATCTGAACTTTGAAACTCTAATCCCTGTTGAAATGCTGCAGGAGTGACCAATGAATGTTGTCATGGAATTGATTATCAACTTCTTATTGCTGCTGACTTAACAGTTTTATAGCAGCTATGACTGTTGATGGTGCATGATACATCCAAATACGCTGCCTTTTTCTGTTTCTATTTATTTATTTATTTATGTAAAGATAATAATAATGTAAACATTCAGCATATTTCTGATGCTGTTCATAGGGGGTTCTCCTTACATTACTGAAAAAAGTTAATTTATTTAGTAATTATATCCCATTTTTAATTTATCTATGATTTTTCTTATTTATTTGCTGTTACACTGCTATTGTCATGTAAAGAATAGCAAACACTTATCTAAATAAAAACATATATACACACAAATGGCAAGACATCCTCTTTGCTAGATGTGTGGTTGTGCTTTACCTTTACAGTATGGTCCATCATGAAGTCAGTACATCCCACAGCATTAGGGCCCTTGGCTGGAGGGATCCCAAGATTATTGCTGCAGGTGTTCCCCATGGCGAAGAAACCAAGTGTGTACCTCCTCTGGTCTGTCACATAAAGAGACACGTGCTGGATAAAATATTCAGCCAACTTGACAGGAAGCAGTGATAATAAACACAGGTGTTACCAAAACCACCAACAATAGCTCTATGCTATTTAAGTGTTCCAGTGTAAATGACAGTGAGCAAGAATGCCCAACACCAAGAACCTGAAATCAAACATAAGAAATGGAATTCAGCCATTTATTGTATACACCTGGACTTTTCCTACTGTGGCAAGTCAAAGTGTCTGATATGGGAAAGACAAATGACCTTTAAAAGATAACAGTCATGATGAGACATGACTTGACAAGAAAATAACAGGCACGGCGACTATTTCTTCATAGCTAACTGCTGATTATGATTTCTGGCAGTGGATTTCAAATGTCAGCAGGTTATAAATACAGTTTCAATTATTATTGAACAATATCAAAATGCTTAATGTTCGTTCTTTTTCTTGTTGGTTTTACTTTAATGTTTTACGTTAATGTGTGAAGCATAGTTTATTGTTGACAATTACACTCGTTTATGCCGTTATCTCCAGCTTCTTAGCTCCATGTTTGATTAAGCAAGAACAACGTAACACCTGCGTTTTCATAGACGGGGAGACAAAAGTGACTTTTAATCATCGTTATAATCATCATTTCAATATGTAACTAAATCAATCAGATGTAACTGAGTGCGTGCCAAAGTTCACATCTTGACCATACGTAACCTTACAGTTGTATCCAGCTAGCTCTAGCTCTAGAAGAAACAAGTGTATTTATGCTAAAAAACGAGTCGTTTCCATCCTACCTGTCCTTGCCCACTTGTATATCCTCTTGACTAATAACTGTACTAGTCTTCCATGAGATAACATCGACCTCGATAGTTTCAAAAGCGAGACAACCTCGATATCTTTTGGTTAGCTGTTAGCCACAAAAATACTATTATAACTATTTGACAATCAACGAGACCTACCGGAGATACAGAAGTAGCTTGGAGCCAACGTTACTACATCAGTTTCGCAACATTACCACGTAACTATGTAGAATTTCTGTAGATAAATGAACCGGTATGAGTCACTCGGGAGTGGTTTGACCATTTGACAGGTCGTTACTTTTTGGTGTTAGCTAGCCACTAGCACAGGCGGGGCTAAACCAGAGTACTGAATGGAAAGTGTTACTTCACCGTAACGTAGCAGTCGTCCAGCCTCTGGCTGTCTAAAATATTCTCCAACATAAACTTTAAAAAAAAGAGAAATGTAACTGATATACAAATAGGCTAAGAGCTGAACCCAAAGCTCATATACCATAATAATTACAGTATAAGCATTTTTTTTTTTATTTCGGTCCTCCAATAAACGGGTGAACTGATCTCTCTAAGGCTCTGGTAGGAGCCAGCCAATGTGACTGACAGCCCTGCAGTTTATAGGCACGTGCATTTGTTGACAACAATTATCGATGCTTTGGGTGATTTTTTTAATATGTTGTGAGGCGCAATACTCTTTTCGGGGTAGTTAAGAACAAACATACGTGCTGTGTTTGTTCAGTATTTGACTTACCTATGTAAGCTTTTTACCTCGGCTTAAGAAACCCTCCTCCTCTGTAGAGGGCAGTAGAGGGCAGCAGCCATAGAAACAAAGCAGCCCCAGAAAACACTGCAGAAGGATGCAGTGCTAGCGAACACGGCTACATTTAAGTAATTTATCCGCGTTAAACATGAAATTGGTGAGTTAACAGTTTTCTGTTAGAGTTGTAAAAGTGGTCCCCAGCTGACGACAATATTGCGTTTCTAATTCGTTCAGGATAGCTACATTTAAAGCTACTGTGTAAGCTTAGCAGCTAACAGCCCAGTTTGATCTTAACCACACAGGCGAAGCTAACAGCTAACAGCTAGGATAGTAAACTGTTTAAGGTGTGCAGTCCCCAGTGAGAGTGAAATACTGACTGAAATACTGATCTGGTGTTGTTGACATGAGTATTTCGTTCCTGCAACGATACAGCGTTACAGCTGTCTACCTGTGTGTACTAAACGGGATGTGTGTTTATATTGCTTCTGCTATCCCTGTCATGTCACATTTTTGTGTTGTTGTTGGCACAGTGATGTTGTTTCCAATTGTGTCTCTAATTGCTTTCTTTCCTTCCATCAGTATTGTCTGTCTGGTCATCCCACATTGCCTTGCAATGTCCTCAAATTCAAATCCACCACCATCATGCTGGACTGTGGGCTGGACACCACATCTGTCCTCAACTTCCTGCCCCTTCCTCTCGTGCACAGGTGAGTTAATGGCGTCAACAGTAATGTCTTTAATTATTCATTCATTTATGTGAGGTAGACGTCTGAAAAATAATTCATTTTTTCTGTTTTTTCAGCCCAAGGCTCTCCAAGCTTCCTGGTTGGGTCTCTAAGGATGGGACAATAAATTTAGAGAAGGTATAAGAAGCTTTATCTGTTGTATATAATTCACTGTGTATTTAATACACACACACACACACACACACACACACACACACATATGAAAACAAACAATTTCTTTCCATCTTTCCAGGAGCTGAAGGAATGTGCCGGGAGAGTGTTTGTGGACTCGCAGCCAGAGTTCTGTCTCCCTGAGGTAGAAAATTCAACAGCCACACACACAGCATGTTTAGCTAATAATATGATTACTTCCACGACTACTGAATCAGGTGTAGATTACAATATGTGCTCTTGCTAGAATAATAATACATATTTAGTCTAAGGAAACTGAAATCTTTCCCATTGGTATTGTCCACAGAGAGAACTGCTGGATCTGTCTACTATTGATGTCATCCTGATCTCAAATTACCACTGCATGATGGCTCTGCCCTACATCACTGAAAACACAGGCTTCACTGGAACAGTGTATGCCACAGAACCCACCCTGCAGATTGGCAGGTAAGGAGATACAAGGAATTTAACTTTGTCATGTTGTTTGATGTTAATTCAAATGCAATATGCATTTTATCATAATACAGCCTGTCTCACATTTATCATGGTTTTGCAAAATGTCATCCAGAGATCTAAAACAACTGTCTTTTAACCCTCTGAACCCAAGGCATTCAAGTGTTACCAATATTGGAGAAAAAAAATCTTCTGTTATCTGTTATGCTATGACATGATATACATATTGGACTATTTACATGTATACACCCTCTCTTGTCCTCTCCTCTCAGCTTTGTGTAAACAGCCTGCAGTTCAGTTGATGTTGGTTTCTGTTGAGTTATTTGTGGTTTCCCAGTTAAGCTGATGAGCCCAGAGTTTAAAGTTTTGTACAGGATCTGTTTAGTTCAATGGTTTCGCTTTGACATGTAGAATCAAGTGTTTGGATGAAATATCCCTATTTGTATATATTAGGCTATTTTTCCAGAAAGAAGCATTGGACACACATGGTCTATTTAAGGAATGTTGAAAATGTAAAAAACAAAACAGACAATTTGTGCTCTTACAGTTTCTGGCTTCTATATAAAGAAAGAAAATATTTATTTTGTCATTTAAAAAGAAGAAAACATGCCAGTTGGTTGTAGGCTCTGAGGATCAAATTTAATCTTAAGTTTGAAGAATAATATGTTATGTCATGGCTTTAGCTGTATAGTTAACCAAAATCAGCTGATGTTTCAGAAATATGGATTCTTATGGTTATTTTCCTCAGACTGTTGATGGAGGAACTGGTAAACTTCATGGAGAGAGTTCCCAAAGCCCAGTCTGCCACCTGCTGGAAAAATAAGGAAATGCAAAGGTAGGAAAACTGTTATGAATAATAGACAAAAATGATATTATGTCAGTAAATGTGAAAAATATTTATTTCAAGATTTACAGTTTCACATTGGAAAATATTTTTGATTTTAAAATACACAATTTTGACACAAACACATCCTAGTTTTTACCTGTTATTTGCCTTTTTATTTGTCTTTCTGTTTATCTGGTCTTGCTTTGGTTTTAATTTGCACCTTTATATTGTTCAGTTTAATTTTACTTTCTATTACATTTCAAGAGAAACATTCAGATCATGAAATATTAATTTTCTATAATTTTCTGACATTAGGATGCTCCCTGGGCCGCTGAAAGATGCAGTAGATGTGTGGACGTGGAAACGAAGCTACAGCATGCAGGAGGTCAACTCTGCCCTCAGCAAAGTGCAGCTTGTGGGTTATTCACAGAAAGTGGTAAGGATTAATTATTATGCTTCTACTTCTAAAATAACTACCTCTCCTTGTTCTGTTTTTCTGTATTTTTTTGTGTGTTCTCATAGTAGCTTCATCTTTCTGTCTCCAGGAGTTGTTTGGAGCGGTACAGGTCTCCCCGTTGAGCTCTGGCTACTCGTTGGGTAGCTCCAACTGGATCATCCAGTCTCATCATGAGAAAGTTTCCTATGTGTCGGGTTCATCTCTCCTCACCACGCATCCACAGGTAGGTGGAACAGACCCAACAGGCAGAACTCACTGGTTATCAGTCTGATGGCCATTTAGTCTCTAACATCCAAGACTTCCTCTTCTGCAAGCTGATCATTCTTTACATTCTGATTGGCAACTCCATTTATACTTGTCTTAGGGGTTTTAGGTCCAGATTACTTCTCAGTTTATCTCCATAAACAAAAATGTGCATATGAATGCAGATAAGTGTTTTAAACAGCTAAAACATCATCAGGTGACAGCTGATGGGTTCCAAGATTTCACCTAGAGATTCTGTATTTATATGCAAATATTAGTCTGATGCCAGATGACACAGGGCCTGAGAAAACCTTTAAGTTGTCTGTTTTTGTCGGTTATATCTTTATGCTTATATCCACTATTTTAGCAAATGTTTGAGAGACAATGGGTCTGCTTGTACTGTGATAAAGTCACTCATAATGTAACTTATCTCTTCTTCTCTACTCCCAGCCAATGGACCAAAGCTCCCTTAAGAACAGTGACGTTCTGATTCTGACGGGCCTCACCCAGATGCCCACTGCCAACCCAGACGGCATGCTGGGAGAATTCTGCAGCAACCTTGGTGGGTTCAAATCTACTAAACAGTGTTATTTCCAGGAATCCTTTCTTATTCTGAGTGTTTTAATGTGAGTGTTTATTATTCATCTGTGCCTGCAGCCATGACGATTCGAGCTGGAGGCAATGTGCTCGTGCCGTGCTACTCATCAGGAGTGATTTACGACCTGCTGGAGTGTCTGTACCAGTTCATCGAGAGCGCCAACCTGGGGACTACGCCCTTCTACTTCATCTCCCCCGTCGCTAACAGTTCACTGGAGTTCTCTCAGATCTTTGCTGAGTGGTGAGGGGCTGTTCATTAAAACATCCCCATTTCAAAAATCTGTCATTGTACAGCACCTAATAGGAAAGCAGCAATGTGTTTTCTCCATCTTGCTGCTCAAGAGAGCTTAATTTTTCTCCCGTGATTCATTATACATTCAAAGCAGTGCAGATGCAACAGCCAATATTAGAGTTGATTAGTGTCTGTTGGCTGCAGCAGCACAGTGTCTACTGATTATAATGTTCTGCCAAAATGGTGCATTGCAGCAGACAAAGCTATTGTCATTTCTGTGGAACAGCCAGGCTTTCACTTGATTTTATTGTAGGTTTAAAGCCAAGTAAAGACAGAAATAAATTGTGAACCACGCTTATTCACAGCAGTGCTGAGTGGCTCAGGCTGCTGAGAGTTGTGTTCACTTGATGCTGCTCTCAGCCACCTTGTGATTCGATTTATTTTCTCTTTTTAGGCTTTGCCACAACAAGCAAACAAAGGTGTATCTTCCAGAGCCGCCATTCCCTCATGCAGAGGTGAGTCCTGCTGTTTCTCCTGTCAGTCAATAATAATGCTGTGTTTCAGGAAAAGTCCATAGTTGGAAATCCTACTCTCAGATTTTCCCTGAAGTCACCCTGCAAGCCAGTAGAGAAGATTTCTCAAATCATATGCCATAATCTGACATCAGTACAACACGGCAATATTCACAATCAATACTACACACAGAGACATCACATTTACTGCCAACATCAGTATTTTCCTAAATATAATAATTTCAGTGTTCAGGAATCTATGTCAGAATCCATAGCAACACCAGTGTTAAACAAATGCATCTTGAAAGTATGATTTTATTTTATGTTAGTCAGCCTTTTCATCAAGACAGTATTTATATTGCAGAAATAAACTCTTAAAATCAGTCAATTACTGTGGTATCACAGGACACTATTATCAGAACAGCTGTTCAATAAAAACAAGATTTAACCAGGAAACACTCAAAGAACAAAAATGCAAATAAAAAGCTATCAGCCAATGTGTCTGCATTTTACCAAAGCCCACTAAAAAAAGGTTGGTCGATACCAAGCAGCAACTTACGGGGCTGAAAAAGTGACAAAGTGCTGCAAAAAACTGCAGTTCCTTGAAAGGCCAGTTGAGGCTGGCTGCAAAAGGGAGTCCGTCCCCATAGACCCCCATGATAAAAAGCCAAACTTTACAGCGTGTTTACAGCCTTGTACAAAAAATGGTGTTAATTGCAATTTTTTTGGGATATCTTGCTATCTTTAGACAGTGCAGGGAATGCTAACTTACACTTGTCTCTTATGTTGTTCTTTCAGTTGATCCAGACCAACAAGCTGAAACACTACCCCAGTATTCACGGAGACTTCAGCAGCGAGTTCCGTCAGCCGTGTGTGGTGTTCACCGGCCACCCCTCACTGCGCTTTGGTGACGTGGTTCACTTCATGGAGCTGTGGGGCAAATCCAGCCTCAACACCATCATCTTTACTGGTAAACTACACCTCTATTACAAGCAGTCCCTTATCATGCAGTAGACTTGAATAAAACAGGATTTTAGTCTGTAAATATACAGTAGAAGCCATGTTTTCCTACCTTTTCTTTCACACCTCCAGAGCCAGACTTCTCTTACCTGGATGCTTTGGCTCCCTACCAGCCACTGGCCATGAAGTGTGTTTACTGTCCCATCGACACACGGCTCAACTTCCACCAAGTATCAAAGCTGCTTAAGGAAGTCCAGGTACAGTCAGCACTTGTCTGTCATGTTGCCAACCAATTCATAAATATGATAAATGTACTGTTAGCCCTTTTTCCTCTATCACACAAATAAGCAGAAGCACCTACATGAGAGTTTAAATAGTGAATCTTGTTTTTTAAGATGAGGTTCAGAATTGGCAAATGGAGTGAGCTAATGACGGGAAAAATATCCTGAATCTGTAGCTCAGAAATTGCTGCCTCGTGGGTCTTTTCTTTACACGCAACAGCGGGTAAAAGGAGAACTGTGCAACAAGCAAATAATCACTGAATAGAGGTCCTGTGGGTGAAACAGGGGAATGGAAACAATTTTACAAGCTAACAGCCAGGCACAAACAAGATAACAGAACAATATTAGATCAGCATTCAGGGCAGAGCTGGAGGGAAAACAACAGTCCTGGAAGGCTGCAGAGGCAACATGATGGTTTAATGCCGTCATTTAGTTTATTCTATTATTCTTGTGTGACGTATTCTCATCAGAACTCCTCATTTAGTCAACCAAATGTCTTCTTTAGATAAAGTGGACTGGTGGGACGTAAAATGAATAAATGGTTGCTATGAATACACCCCATTCAGTTTGTCAGATCATTAGTAATCCTCAGTTTGACTTTGAAAATGAACCAAGGCAGATGATTCACCTTTTTAAATGGAGTTAAATACTTAAAGTTTTCTCACATCTTTTAGTGTCTCCTACATAATATTATACTATAATATACAATATTCTATAAATATAATACACAGTGAAAGATACCAGCCTACCAGCAGAAACCCGATAACCAGTACAGACAATGAATTAACTAATAAAATCTCCCCTTACCCCTTAACAGCTTTCCCCTTTTTGTTGGAGTATTAGGGGTGGAGGACAGGGTTTTTTTTAAGGGGGAGATAGCAGGTCAACAGTAGATGCCACATAAAAGTGGTGTTTGAAAACTGGAACCTGAAGATGGAGATGCAGCTCAGCACTGTGCACCAAGTTGTTCTAGACATAAAACAGAAATAAAAAATCAATAAATTCACTGATTAAAATTGACAAAGTGCATCAAGGATCAAAATGTTATGATAGGAGTATATGAAGTCCAGTTTGCAGCAATTCTTGGCTTAATATAATTTGTAAGAGAGATTTGGTGCTTATTTTTGACCACTCGAGAATTTACAACAAATAGTCAAAATCCCACCAAAAATCCTGAGGCGCACCATAAAAAATCCAAGCTGTGAACTTTTGATATTTTGGATATTTCTGTTAGAATTTTTTTTTCTGAGATTGGATTGTGAGCACGTTTTTTCTGTAAACTGCTCAGAAACCCCATGCTCTAGGTCGTTAGTTTGTGGTTGTACAGTTTCATGAGGCTGTGATTATTCCAGAGGTCACAACAGGTCATTTTATACAGTGAGGTCAAGTTTTCAAAAACGCTCTTATTACAATGACTGGCTACTATTGGGACTAACATCATCCTCATCCCTCCTGCAGCCCCTCCATGTGGTGTGTCCAGAGCAGTACACCCAGCCTCCACTGACCCAGTCCCACCGCTCTGATCTGATGCTGGAGCTGCAGCCCCCTCCGATGCCCTACAGACGCTGCTCTGTACTCAACCTGCCCTTCAGACGCCGCTATGAACGTGTCTACATCCTGCCCGAGGTGAGTCACATCACAGCAGCGTGAACTCGTGGCTATGAATATATTCTTCTTCAACTTGTCTGCTTAAAGGGGACCTAACAGACTCGGTTGACGACGTTGAATAAAAGATTAATCCTTTTAGAAGTAGATGGTGAGGGCATATTTTAAATGCTCTCATGTGTTGGTAGGAGACGAGGACATATGGTGAATACAAACCTTTCAGAATTAAAGATTGATCTACATTACAGAAACAGGTGGCCAATTTTCAAGTCTGATTCTTCTGTTCATAGCTGGCCAACTCCCTGGTGCCCTCTGAGATTAAACCTGGTGTTTCCCTGGCAACTGTGTCTGCAGTGCTGCACTCCAAGGACAATAAGCACACACTACAGGTGAGTGTGTGGAATTTGTGCCACAAAGTAGGTACAATCCCCATTTCAATAAAGTTAGGATGCTGCCTATGACGTCAATATAACACTGTGATCACTGATAATGTATTTAATGTTATCATTATGAATTTGATGCCTGCAAACACATAACAAAAAAGTTGGGACAGGGTCAATCTTACCACTGTATTACATCCTCTTTTCTTTAAGTGTTAAAAAAAACTTTGGACACTAATGGTTGATGTTTTGAAAGTGAAATGCTTCCTCATTCTTGCTTGATATACAGAATTAGTTGCTCAACAGTCCGGGGTCATTGTTGTTATGTTTTGTGCTTCATAGTGAGCCACACATTTCAATAGGGGACGGGTCTGAACTGCAGGTAGTACCCACATTCAGCATGAGAGAGAAACAATCACCTGTAACCGATTAATGTGTTTACCAGTGGAATGTTCCAAACAGGTGTTTTTGTGTGTCCTATAACTTTCCTAGTCTTTTTTTATCACTGCCTAACTGTTTTAAAATGTGTTGATGGCATCAATTTCAGAATAAGCATATATTTACAAAAATCCATGAAGTTAAAACATTTTTCTCCGTTCGTTTTGTGGACAGTCAGTGCCCAAACCCCCTCCAGCACCGCCCAGCAAGAAGAGGAAACGAGTGATGGAGGAGCCTCCGGTAGTGCTGGCTCCTAAACCCCTGCTGAGTGGAGCTGTGCCCTTGGAAGCTTTCCTGGTCACATTGCAAAAGGTGTGAAAGCTTCAGACTTCTATGGGAACCTCAGAGTTAGATTTATAGCAGCCAGCAGTTAATATTTTTTGTACTTTGTCCTCTTGTCATTGCTCCCTGATTCATTGTGTGTTTAGCACTCCCACAGGAGATGACTGCAGCTTTGAATCTCCTCCCATCTGATATTACAATCTCCTCATGCATAACTGTGTTGGGATTAGTCGTCTTTTTTTATAGCAGAGGCCCGGGATTTTAGCTGATTTAAAAAAAAATATATAAAACAGCTATAAAACTTGCTATAATGATATTTTAGATTGGATTCAAAAGAATGTGCATGCCCCAACAATAACTATAAATTACCAAGCTCTAGGGACAATTTATTTTCCCCGGATATGTCACATACCTATTTTGCATTTATCTCCTCCCCTGCAGCACGGTATCACAGAGGTCAAAGTGGAGGAGACAGCGGACGGACACATTCTGCACCTGCAGGCAGAGGACACACTGATTCAGCTGGAGGAGGACGGGACACACATTGTCTGTGACAACAATGAGCCACTGCGCACCACACTGCGAGACCTGGTGCTCCGCTTCCTGCAGAAACTCTGACCTGGATCCTCCTCATGCCTCATTATTGTTCGTTTTTTAACAGTGTGTCTGTTATTGGACAGTGGAGGGTAAAAGAGATAATGAGCTGTGAAATGGGACGCTCCCCACCTCAGTGACTGGACTTTACAGTAAAGCTACTGTAACTGTTGCAGTTGTATTTTGTAAAATAGTATTTTGTATTAAAAGTTTTTCCTAAACATGTTGGAGATCCGTCTTTCATCACTGAAACTTCACTCAATGATCATCAGTCATGACGCTGGTTTTCCACAGGAGAAACTAAGAGAAGAAATTCAAATTCATGTGGGCTAACTGTGCTAAATGTCATTTCACATTATCCAACTTCATAAAGTCAACTTAAGTTTTCAACTGCACTAATTAACCACAAGCTCTGAATCTAACAAATGTCAGGTGCTTTTAATAAGGAACTAAATGTTTCTCGCTGTAGCAGAGGACTTCTATTGAAAAGGCCATACTTGGCTTTTTTTTAGAGGACATTTTGACATGTCACAGTACCAAAAGAACAGGTTTATTAAATATTAACATGAATAATGGCTGACTTCCTTTTTGGGATTTGCCCTTTATCCACAATAGCTGATTACATCACATATGACTGCATACTCAGAATAACAAAACATCCCAGTGATGTATGTACCTTTTGATTTCTGAGGCTTTCATCATTTTTAAAAGGTGTGTTTCTCTTTTTACCAGATATGTGGGCTTCATCTCTACCCCAGTCTTTCAAACTGTTGGTTTGTGTACAACACAAAGAACTGAAGGTAAGCAGAAACTTTGTGTTGCAAACTGCGGTAAAAATCCTAATTCAGACGCATGTTCTAAAACTGTGCATACATGTCCAAAGAAAGCCCCTAAAAACCACAATAATATCAGCAATTCTACGTTTGTAATAAGGCCTTTCAGAATATCCACACAGAATCTGCTGTTTATATAACTCGTATCAAATTCCTAATAATAATGGAATGTTGTGTGCATGTCAGTGTTGTGGTCAATGAGAGAAGCTTATGACACATCAAATACCATTGCAGTGAACACAGGCACACCCCCAGGCTGCGTCCTTAGCCCCCTGCTGTTCACTCCGCTCACCAAATACTTCTCAGCACCAACCACCTCACCAAGTTTGCTGACTACAACCAGGTGGTGCTTCTTGTCAGCAATGTGTCTGCATACAGGAAGTAGGTGGAGCAGATCCCACAACCTCATCCTCAATGTAGACAAAACAAACAAGATCGTGATCAATTTCAGGCTGGCAAACACCATCACACCTTGATGGTGCAGCTGCGGAGAGGGTCAGCGACACTTAGCTGTTCACTTAGTTCACTTAGCTGACGACCTGACCTCCACCATTAACATCACAGCAGTCATCAAAAAAGCCCAGCAGCGGCTCCACCCCCTCTAGAGACTCCTCACCTCACCACCTTGGGCTGCATTCACAGAGCCTCCACTATTTTAAGCACCCTAATCACCCCTCCTACGGTTGTTCTCCCTCCTGCCGTCTGGGAAGAACTGCAGGAGCATCTGCTGCAGATCCAGCAGGATGCTGTACAGATGGGGAATGGACTGTGTCCCCTGCCAACACACACAAACTAAGCACCTGTCAACAGGAAACACCACTTCACCCATGGACACACATTTTTTTTCTCTTCACAGAAGCACTTTTCTTCTGCTGCTAATGTGTCAGCTCTGCTACTTAACTGTGTATCCGGAATGTTTATTTTTATTTTAGGGATGGCCAATTTTAAATATGTAACATGGTCTTATAATGCATTGACTGGAGCTGGGGAAAACAGTATTTAATTTCTTCTCTGATGGAAATACTCTTCATCTGTGTGAATGGATTCCTGATGGTGGCAGGTGGCTCGGTTAAAGGTAGCCTTGGCCATATGAATGTGTGTGAATAAGTGAATGAGTGCCATCTGTGGTGTAAAGTACTTTGAGTGGTCACATAGACTAGGAAAGAGCTATATAACTGCAGTCCATTTACCAGCTAATAGAAAATTCATACCAACACTGTAAATCTTTGTAAAAACTAGAATGCCAAATATTCACTGGTTCCAATGTGTTAAATAAGAAGATTTACTTGTCTTATATAATGAAGTGAATACTTTGGGATTTTAAGACTGCTTGTCATCTAAAACAACATTTGGAGACAGCACTGTGGGCTTAGCTGACATTTTAAAGAGCTGGCAATTAATTAGGAAAACAAGGACTAAAAGACAAGTTCTATCTTATAATTCTGGTTGAATGCTGATGAACGTGATCTCGTCACATTAGCCTGTTGTACAAACTGAGCCTGAAGATGAAAGGACAGCTCATAGGACAGGTGTCAGCACAACCAAAGGGCACACAGCACTTAGCACTTTTATCTGGACATTTACAAGTGCTGGACAAAAAGGTGCTGACTTGGCACCGTTCAGTGAGAGCAGATTGAGTTTAACTGAACAGCTGACGGTGCAGACCGACATCAGTGTGCCAAAAGATGAGCTTTGAAAAGGACATCAACTGTGGCGTCTGCTTCACTCGATGATGTCGTGCTCCCCTGATCCGAATCAAGATTTTGCTGCGGTGCCACATCACACAGAAAACTGAACAAAGAACTCTGCATATTAATGGTTATACACACACACACAAAAAAAAACAAGACGCTTGTTATTTGTGTCAAAATATTTAATCGGTGCAGGGTTTACAGCAGGCAGCTAAAATACATTTAATAATAAGCTTCCAATGTACAATATCTTACAGTGTACTACATGACCATTGCTGTGATAATACAACTGTGTGCAGCAGGAGGAACATCTAGGTTTAATAAATGTCAGGGGTTCTTGGGTACATAAACACTCCCCACCCATCCCAAAAAAATAAACACTCTTTTCCTTCAGTAATAAACCGACAAACACCAAACACCGGAACAGGTGTAACAGGCTGTAAATGTAACAGCTTCTGTTTGTCCAAATGTGCCGTATTATATCAGTCATCTTCTGGAAAAAGAGAAAAAGGTATCGTGGCATGTTTGTTGCGTTTCAGCGGGTGAAGACATTAAAGCAGAGGGGACACAAAGCGTTCGTGGTTCCTGGCAGGAAGAACAAACAGGGGACATTAATGTTGATTTCATCATACTGACAGTGCATGTGTGTGTTGTGAGGCAGGTCAGGTGTGGTCCATGCCTGTAACCTTCATTACAAACTCATAAAAGAGATTTAAATGAACATATATTAAAGTAAAACATATTTATATAATACGCTTCATTAACTCCTAGCATATAAACATCAGCATTGTCCCCTCTCTGTTCCTCCTTTTATACTGTAGTTGCAGGCAGTGCATTTGGAAAGTTTGATGACATCTTTTCCTGGTGGGACTCAAGCAGTGTTGATTTAGTCTTAGTGCACCCTGAGGCTCATTTGGTCTTAAACTGACTGTGATTTGGAGAAAAAGGTGGACAGCAGAGGTAGCAGGGCTTTTAGAGGGCTTTTAGTGTAAACTAATTAAAGCACAGTGAGGGGACCTGACGGTGTCCCTCCGGCAGTAGAAGTCGATGTGAGATGATGTCTCTGACTGTGGGTTATAGTTAGACCTTTCATAATGGTTTTCATCACAAAAAGTATTGGAATCCAACAACTTTGCTGGTATGTTTTTGTTTATATTTTATTATAAGATAGTAAAAGATAATATTTTGAATTGCAATATGATACAGAAATCCTCTCCACGTGTTAAAGCAGCTACAAGAAAATGTGTGTTGACTTTGGCGACACCTGTGGACAAAAGAGTGTCTCCAAGAGCACCAGACTGTGATCAGAAAACCTCTCATTTTACTGCAGCAGAGACCTGCATAGTCCTGGTCTCCAGAGCCTCCTTCCCCTCCAGCATTCAGCAATACAAAATCTAAACCAGTGGCACCGTGGCAGGTATTAAGAATAACTGTATAGAAATAGCCAGTATTCTTGCTGATGGATTCATGTGCTTATTTAGATCGTATGGAGGCATCAGTACTTTATTGTAGTTGCTTTAAGTGAGAGAAATATTAAAGCTGCTACAATCATTATTTTCTATGACAAAAAAATGGATCTAATGACAATTCCAAAGAGTAATATGACCCAACTTTGAAGTTTCCTCAGCCATGTAGAACTTTAAAGCATCTTTAAGCTCACTGCTTTGATTTGCTGGCCCTAAACTTAGCTGTGTTGACCTTTTTTAGTCATCAGCACAAAAAACCCCAGTATATGGTCAAGAGAAGAGGGTGATAGTGTTGGAGTATAAGCAGTGCAGCAGGAGCTCTGTATGATATGTGCATGGAACATAGTAAAACCAAACGTCCATGACTTAGGATACAATGCTGCCACCATAACTGCTTCAACTTGTCATTTTCCTCTGTGCTCCAGCTGAGCCTCATTGGCCAGAGGGAAGAGTCACTTTAGCTTGCAGCTGCCTTAAAGGTTGATTCATCTGATCATCTGTGGGGGATTAAACCTGATTAATGTGTCCTCTGTCTCGTAAGCTGTTAGGAGTTCCTCCTCTTCCTCTACTTGGACTCTTTCTCAGCCTCCAGCAGTGCAGAGCTGATGCCCAGCTTCTTTAACTCCTCCACCAGATCTCCGTTCTGGTGCATCTGGAGCAGGATGTCGCAGCCCCCCACGAACTCACCGCTGATATACACCTGAGGGATCGTGGGCCAGTTTGAGAAGACCTTGACTCCTGTTGAAGGCAGATAGCGGTGGAGTCAAAGTCAGAAATAACCCAATACTATATCAGGTGTCAGGCTACGAGAGTCAAGGGAGGACGACTAAACTATGATGATTAACAGTTGAAACCAGTAATGGTCTTAACACCCAGGAGCGGGTGGTTTGCTTTATTCAGAAAAAAAAGTCAAGCAGGAAGTGATGCCCTGTAGTTTGTTATAATCAGAGGAACTAAGCAGTGAGTTAGGAATGGGACTATATACAATATTTATTGTGCAACACAATTAAAAATAAGTTGATAGTGATACATTTCAAATATCAGGAAGATGGTCAACAAGCATGACTTAAGTTCTTTTCAGTCCAACTTGAAAAGAGACCAATCTGATCTCAGTTTCACCTACACTACATAAGATTAAGTAAACGTATGTACTGCAGTCTTTAAATGCAGCAAGAAATAAGTTACATGTCATCCCTTATATCAGCATTACACTGCAGTTACATCATAAGCCTCCCATAACAAAATCCTCTGAAAGGTCAGTGCTGTTGTAACTACAAAAACATTTCCTTGTTCCTCAACATATGTGCTGTCATTGTTTAAAACAGTACAGTTTCCAGTTTGGGCTGGATTCCCTGTAAAAGACATACTGATGTTGTCATGTTTGACTTAGAGGACCCCACCCTTCGGGCCTGCTGCAGAGCACTGATAATAGTTTTGAACACTTGTCAATAACTAGCTGGAGAGTGTCGTTGACAAAAGGCTGATAAATATGATTGGTTTGAATGTGCCAAAAAAAAAAATTAAGTGACAAGAGCATATTTAAAAGCCTGATAGATGAATTATCTGATCACATCAATTTCAAGCCTATAAACACTTCCAATGTCAATTATGAAGTTTAGCCAAAAGTTCAAGTTAGACTGAGAGGTGACAACTTGTTGCTGAAAAATCGTGATGAGGTTATCTCAGTTTACTGACCTTCTCTGAGCTCCGAGTCCTCTAATACGTTGTACGCAGCATAGTCATCCACACCATGCATACGCAGGATCTGAACCACGGCATTACTGAAGCCACACATGGGTTGTGCCGGCGTCCCCTTCATAAACACCACCACTTTGTCCTTCTTCACCATCTCACCAAGGTCTTTTTGGAGGTCCGCCGCCGCGCACAGGAACCGGGCCGGGGCAGACAACACGCGACCGTCGGCCAGTCTGGGCAGATATAATGCTGCCCCCGACCGCAGACACCTCGCAGTAGTTCTGATTAAACTGTTCATTGTCTTTGGTTAAGTTATTTCTTTATATGAGGCGAAAAAACGTCGTAGGAAAGGACTAACCTGCCTCGGAACAAGCCGGAATGAGAGCAGTCAAACAACACTCTTTACCCTCGCAAGAAGGGGCGGAACATGAGCGTTGATTGGACAGCTGCGCCCAAACAAATTCTAATATGATTTGCTATTGGTACAGTCATGCGTCAATAACACCAGTTACACAAGGAATAATATTCAAAGTGACGATTTAGGAAAAATAAATAAAACCCACCAGAGCCACTATGACACATATAGTATTATTGAATTTTATTTTGAAAAATACCGTATATTAAAAAAGTAAAATAATGATTTCCAGGTAACGGAAGCCCATATAAACTTCCGGGGCAACATAAGCAAAGAGGAAGAAGACGGCAGCGGTTTGAAAGATGGCGGCGCACACGGAGAAGAATAACAAGCCTGGGAAATCAGGAGGAAAAGAGGCTCAGCCTCTGATAATCGCCAAAACTCCGGCGGAGGAACAACGTCTGAAGTTGGAGAGGTTAATGCGAAACCCAGATAAGGTCGCCCCCATCCCGGACCGGCCGAAAGAGTGGAACCCGCGGGCTCCCCCGGAGTTCGTCCGAGATGTTATGGGCTCCAGCGCCGGTGCAGGCAGCGGGGAGTTTCATGTTTACCGGCATCTCCGCCGCAGAGAGTACCAGAGGCAGGACTTTCTGGACAAGATAGCAGCGAAGTGCAACGAAGACGTGCACTATCTGGATAAGGTGGAGCAAAACAAACAAGACGCCGAGGACAGAACAGCAAAGCGCAGGAAGAAGCGGGAGAAGCTGAAGCAGAAAAAGCTGTTGGCGAAGAAGGCAAAACTGGAGTCTAAAAAAAAGGAGGAGGACGACTCAGAGAAGAGCTCCGACAGCAGCGAAGAAGACAAGGAGGAAGAGGAGGAAAGAGAGGCTGACGATGATGCCGAGATTCCTAGCTTCATCATGGGGAGGAAATGACCCCCTCTGTTTCCTTCATGGAGCCTGCCAGGATTAGGCACTGGTTTTGTTGGTCCTCCATTGACAACAATCACATGACTTGTAAAAGAAGCAAAGACATTTGAAACCAGTTAAAGAGTCCTGTACAGGAGATTGTGCTTATAGCTAGAAAATCTGTGGATGGACTGCCTAATTTAATAGGCACGATGCCCCTCTGAGTGCATGATTTTAATCACACAAGAGTGATCAGTGTCCCAGTTGGAAGAAAGACATGTTGAGGCACTTTGTTTCACTATGCTTTCCATAATCTCAGTGTAGTATCTGTAGTTTCAGCTGGTGGGACATGGGTGCTGTCGTCTTTGAGTCTGCCAAATTTATGATCGTTTTCACTTGATTGGATTATGTTGTTGGAAATCCTCTATTTTCAATGGATTGTTTTAATAAACGTGAATATACACAGACATTTGGGTTTTGAGTTTGTTCACATTTAGATTTTTTAAGTTGTCTTTTTTGTTGTAGTCCCTATTGGATATGTATACGGGATGTATTTCAACAGATATATTGATAAATGCAAGTGTGTATATGTGCATCCCACTAGGGCTCAATCGAACAATTATTTTAATTTATATAAATGATTTGTCTGCAAATTATTTTCTTGATCTAATTAGTTGTTTGGGCAATAACATGTCAGAAAAAAGTTAACATGTCTCTGTGTTTCCCTGACTTTGCAGCCTTGTGAAGCTGCTCCTTGCATGGACTGTTGCTTGTGGGCACAACAAGGTTGCAGAAAGCAACTCAAAGAATGAAAAGGCGTGACTTCTGGAGGCTCAGGAGATTCACGTGCGATGTTCCTTGGACAAACTTCCTGCTTTCCACGGTGGTGATGTGCTCCCCTGTAGTCATCACCTTTCTTGAGGCAGGTAGAGTAAAACCAGACAGTCAGATATTGTTTGAACAGGGGGAGCTTTTCCTGTCAGACACTTTCCACTGTCACAATGAAATTATTTTCTTGTTTTACATGCAAAAAAATCAGGAACACCTTTATTACTGTTCAATATATATAAAAAAGTATTTTTAATATTTTGGCTTCTGTTTAAACCCACAGCCTGCTTTAAATATTTTTTATTCTCTCATATATCGCACAAAAATCAGATGAAGTTTTTATTCATAAATTCAATTTTTTGTGAGTTTTTAAAGTCAATATATATGCATTGAAGTTCCCAGCTGAGGTTGAATGAGTAATACTTTACTACTGTAAGCAAAATGTAGGTCACTACAAAAAGTACTGGTTGCAATTCAGTGTTTTATACAAATTGCATAGCAGCCTAGAAAGATCTAAAATGAGAATTTAGGATCCCCCAGATTTTCCTAAGTGATTGAAAATATAATTTCTGTGTGTTCTGCAATAAAGATTTTATAAAGTGAGCCCATTACTCGTCTTTCATTTTAAAAATTATTATTTAGGTTACTGACAATTTAAGCAAATCAAAGTAAACAGAAGGGTATATATACGCTTATGTATGACCTGGTCAGCAACAGGCATTAAACTAAATTTCACATGTTGTGAGTTCAGCTATATTGGGATAGTTTTTGTAATTCTATATTGTGATCATGTATTTGTCCTCCCTTAAAGAAGAAACAAATACCCACAACACTGAAGCCAGTCTGGCAGTTCAGTGGTGGTGCTACGGCAAAGGGCCTTGGCAAAAAAATTGAACCAGATTCAGCTTCGTCCAACGTCATCCATTTTTGTTTACTTTGCAATCATCAAGTTATTAGCTAAAATATTTTAATGCTTATATATTTCAGGATTATAATATACTCTTGATGATTATTACACATTGTTGTATTGTATAAGTCTTTCTTCAAGCCTGTAAACGCATTAATCAATTACTCCAATTGGACTTCCTAAATTATATTTTAGTGTCACACCCCTATCCACACAGCCCCCTGACCTGTTTTAGAAATAGGTCTGGTTTGGGTCTGAATACCTGCTGAAAGACATGGACTATGGATCGCAGTATCCCTGGTTCAGCACAAATGTTTAATGTTATAGCCCATCTCCTCTCATTTCTCTATTGTCACTATCTGAAACAATCTTCCATCAGACAGATTACAACTTAAAAGCATATCAGTATGGGAACACCATTCCCATTTATGTCTCATAAGTTGTTACACTTTTGTTACAACTTTGTGAAAAAAATTTGAATCAAGCAAAAAAACAAAGCAGTTTGAGCAGACAATTATCATTAACGTGTTCAATAAATTAATTTCCATGCTTGCAGAATACACATGCATGTGCATAACAACATGTTTTCCTCAGGGAGGGAGGGGTGGTTGGAGTATTAAGGCTTAGTTATTTTCAGTTTCAGTACTATCACTATAACACTTATTTGTATGTTCAAATACTGTAAAATAACCTCAGTAAAAACCTTGGCCACATCTGATCATTGCTTTTGTGAAAGCCAGACTTTTCATTCCTGAGGACTGAACCATGTTATGAAACAAGATTTATTACAGGCCTCTGCAGGAAAACCAAACCACCTGTAACCTAACAGTGATCCCAGCTGATTTCTTCATTTTTGCAGTTAAAGACGTGTCTGCCTCCACATAGTTTTATGAACCCTAGCCTGCCAATAGGATTCATGTTGAGCTGTCTCGGGGGAGTTGATACACACCTCCAAGCGTGTTCAGGCAAGACACAAAGCCTCACTTTGCCTTTTCTTCATCCTTATTCTGTAAGGAAACCTCAGAGCTCCTCTAATTGCTACAAGTGCCTGACATTTCAAATCGTTCCGCCGTCTTATCTCCACAATGGATCATAAGTAGACGTGTGACAAGTGAAGTCAAAGAGAATGCAGGGTAAGGCCAACGGGGATTCGCAGAAGGAATCTGTGGGAGAGATCAGTGGTCAACGTGTACAGCAGCCTCAAGGTACTGTGACAACAAATACTGACTTGTGCTGATGGTAACTACGGACCCACTGTGTGATGATAGTATTTTAAATCACTGGATATACAAGAAACAATGTGTGGTAAATTCTGCTAGTCAGCAACAATTCAATGTCTTCCTTCTGTAACTGAATTTCCTCCCAGTTATTTTCCATGGAGGATGTCTTTGGCATTGTGGCATCTGATTGCCAAATCATACACGTTTTTTTCCCACTTGTTTATGATTTGGCTCTTAAATACACTCATGCTGTATGTAAAATATATGATACAAAGAAAAGTATTTAACATCTCAAAATTCTTCATTCTCCAGTCTTGGGGTTAACACATTTTTCAAAGTTCTGTGGATTAAACATTTGGACACATTAATACAATATTTTCTAATGTTCTGCATGACCTTTAAAATACTGTACCGGTATTCTATTGGAAATAAGTATTTTAACCTCCATGTCCCTGTTTTTTTACTTCCCCAGATGAGAGGAAAGAAGTGCAGAAGAGAACCTTCACCAGGTGGATGAATATGTTTCTGCAGAAAGTAAGGCACTAACCAATACAACTTTATTGTAAAATTATACTTCATCTTATAAATGTAATCACCATAAGATCATGATTTGTTATTTCCAGCGTGATCCACCAGTTGAAGTGCACGACCTGTTCACAGACATTCAGGATGGCAGAATACTGATGGCTCTGCTGGAGGAGCTGTCTGGGTGCCAACTAGTAAGAGCCAGGTTCATTGATTCACTGTTTATCCTATTGAGGGTCAAGCAGCCGATCCCAGCTGACAGTGAGCGAAAGGTCGTGTACTATCACTATCACAGGGCTGACAGGGAAAACCTACAGGCAACTAAGGTCACCTAGAGTAACCTAACTCCTTGGAATGTGGGAGGAAGTCAGAAAACCTAGATAAAACCTACCTTGAGTCAGGGAGGACATACAAACTCCACACAGAATTCAGGAAATAATCTTCTTGCTGTGAGGCAACAGTGCTCACCACTGCATCATAATGCCGCCCACAACAGTTATACAGTGGGAATATTTGTATCAGCGAGAAGAAGAAATTAATATACAGTACTATTAATTAATTCAAGCCTCTAAAACCACTGACATTTCCCTAATTTGGAATACTGGGATACTAGAAACAGTCGAATTCTAAAAGGACAGTAGACTCAAAAACATGAGCTGCACATTGAGATGTCTTAAATTGTCCAGAAGTAGTTAGTGTCGACTCTGAGAGCATCTTGCACATAGTGTTTGTTGTACAAAAACTAAAAGCAAGAAAAAAACCATAAATATACATCCAGCAGATGGTTAGCTTAGCTTAGCACAAAGACTTGGATAAGGAGGGAAAAGCTGGCTTACTCTGTTCAAATACTAAAAAAAGAAAGAAAGTTTTTTTTTTTGTTAGCTTTGGTGGCCAAGCTAGCTGTTTCCCTTTATCCTGTACTTAGAAGCTAACTGGCTGCTGGCTGCAGCTTCATATTTTCTCTCCATCAACCTCCTCATCTAACTGTTAGCAATAAATTGAATATTGTGGCACCCCAAATTTAAGTTATTTCATTTACTTCTGGTCCATTTTAATTTAGTCCAGTATTTTAACCATATTAGTGAGCCTATAAGATCCATAAAACAAATTCAAAATACAAAAAATGACTGTATGTAGATACAACTCTCATGCCTGTGAGGCAAATATGAAGCTACAGCCAGCGGGTGGTTTACTTAGCTAAGCTGAAAATAGGAAGGAAAAGCTAGCCTGGCTCTGTTCAGAGAAAACAAAATCCACCTACCAGCACCATTAAAGCTCAGCCAAGAAAAACAGTACAAATAATAAAGAATAAGTAACTTTTTTGTTAGCTTTGGACAGAGCCAAACTAGCTGTCTCGAGTTTCCTGTCTTTATGTTGGGCCAAGCTGGCTGCTGGCTGGAACTTCATATTTTCCATACAAAAGAGGCATATCCTCATCTAACTGTCAGCAATAAAGCAAATAAAATAATCAATAAAATGTCAAAATATTCTGTTTAATGTTCCTTCTGCAATGTCTTTTATTAGCTTTACAGGTTTAGGGAGTCTTCCCACCGCATTTTCAGACTGAACAACATTTCCAAGGCCCTGGCTTTCCTGGATGATAGACATGTGAGTGTGTTTTCTTGTAAGTCAACAAAGTGATATTGTGTTGATGAGTATTGCAGTTACATTTGAATCCAGAAAAACTAGATTTCAGTTGATGTCTCCTCCCTGCTGTCACTCAGGTGAAGCTACTTGGCATCGACGCCTCAGGTATCGTTGATGGGATCCCGTCTGTTGTTCTTAACCTTGTCTGGAACATGATCCTGCATTTCCAGGCAAGTTTTTTCACTCCAATGTCTTAATATATCATTTCAGTCCTTGCCCTGGTGTTTGTCTTTGCCACTGGCCTTACATACCCTTTTCTGTTTTACTCTAATGCAGGTAAAGGAGGTGACCGGAGGCCTCCAGAAGCATTTGTCTTCTAGCCTCTCTTCCTTATCAATGAGCAGTTACCCCTCATCCAGCGACCTCTCACCTCAGCCAAATGACATTGGCAGCTACTCCTGCAGCACCCTGCCAAGCAAAGGCAGGAAGGCTGCCAGAGAGCCAAAGTACCATGGGAAAGCAATCAAGACTCTACTGCAATGGGTCCAAAGATGCACATCAAAGTGAGTCTGAAAAAGATCCAACCGCTTACAGAGAGATTTTGTCAAGAAAACCTCCCAAACCAAGCATGTGTGAGCTGGCTGTGCTGAAGTTATGTTTTTTTTTAATAATGTAATTTTAAATTTCCAGCTTTGGGGTGGAGATACATGACTTTGGGAAGAGCTGGAGAAGTGGGCTGGCATTCCTTGCAATGATTAAGTCAATAAACCCGTTCTTGGTTGACCTGAGGGACAGCCTGTCCAGAGAGCCACGAGCAAACATCGAGCAGGCCTTCATGATAGCCCATCACAGTTTGGATATACCCCCTCTACTTGACCCTGAAGGTAAAAGCTTACTGAATAGAAAGTCATAAACACTGGTTCATTCCATCCTCAACTATACAATACTACCATTGTCCCAACAATAGGGAGGTGCTAGAACCCCACCAAGGACCATCAAAGAGCCATAGGAGTAAATCAGGAGTATTTTTCCCATTGCAGACTAAGTTGACCTACCGGAAATAAGCTGCAAAGGTCATCGCTGTGTGTAGTCCCAATTTGATTGTATCTTCAGTATCACACAGAGGCACAAATTGGCCCTCCAATTGCAAGATGTTCCCATTAGTGAAAGTATTGCTAATGTGCAAAAGCTGTTTATTCTACTTTCTGCAGATGTGACATGCACTTCACCAGATGAGCAGTCCATCATCACCTATGTGTCGATGTTCCTGAGGCATTGCTCAGGTACAGATGAGGTCAGTATGACTTTAGATTTTACATTAGAAAATTGATACCACTCTCACATTAATCTATATAAAGCTACCACCGGTTACTTCAAACTGAATGTGAATCTGAACTGCCAAGAAATTTCCACTGTTTCAACTCTTTGTGCTAAGCAAAGCTAACTGGCTGCCAACTGTAGCTTAATATATTGTGCACAGGTATGAAAAAGGTATTGAGAATATATTCAAACAAGCTCATTTTTGCTAATATGTCAAATTATTAAACAACAAAGGCAAAGGCATTCACAAACTACGTTTCTCTGGGTCTTATTCCACAGATACAATGTAATTATCAGTAATTAGAGCTGCAAAGGGGTTGCACTTTTCTGGTAAATTTCCAGAAACTTTCCATGGGAAGTTATGCTGGGGAATTTTGGGCTCAAAAGTGCGGTCCAGGGTTCTAGAAATCATCTTTGCATGTGACGGAGGAATGCACAGTGCACGTAGGGGGCGTGGCCTCAATAACCCTGTAGTAAGCAGTGTGCTTGCATGAAATCTGGTTGTTTTAGTCAAGATTATGTAAAAATATATTTTCCCCAATATCCCCATATTTAAGTTCCCTGTTATAGGCCAACATTCAGTTCTGTAAATTCCCAACCCCCCGAAAAATTCCTGTTAATTCCCACAAATTCCAATTAATTCCCATGAAAAGTTTCCAACTTTAAAAATGACCTTAATCTAACCACCCTATCACTAATCAACTCTATATTTTAGGACCATGCAACAGATATGGAAGTTCTTGAGATCCCAAATTTTGGATCACTTGAGTCAGTCAGCTTGGGAAAGACTCCAGCTGACGACCCGGAAGCTCAAGCTTTGCTCCAAGGTTTGGAGAAGAGCAGTGAGCAGCTTCTCTGGAAACGATGGTCCAGAAGATCCTCAAGTGAAGCTGCGTCCCCATTCAACAGAAAGAAAAGCAGATGTCGGAGTATTTTACAGCCACCCAGTCCTCTGGACGCAGGCGTAGTCAGCCAGGACATCCGATCATGGATGGAGAAAGCATCTGGGGATCAGGGCTACAGCAAGCCAAGAGTGGATGAAAGTCACTTTTCTTTGAGCTCAGAGGAAGGTATCTACTGCCTGTCAGCACTGGATTCAGATGAGGAGGATGCCTACAGCTACATCCTGGATCTCAATAAAGAGGTTTTTCAACCATATAATCAGCTGAAAAGACAAGTGCCAAGGGTTGAAGAAGAAACAGAGGAAGAAATGTTCCTGAATGGACAGCAGACTGCAGAGTCGAAACATGTGGAAGTACACAAGACATTAAATGGATGTAAACATGAAGAAGACTCACATACACAAAGTGTTGAATCAGGAGTCAGGGCTCAGCCGGTGCTGCATAGGATGTTTGATTGTGACAAAAATGAAAGTAGCTCCAGAGAGATGGCAAACAGTATAGCTGTGTTTGACATGAAGCCAGAGGACGACAACAGATGCAGAGAGGAAAGAAAAGATGAGAGGAATGTTCGGCAACACAGTAATGATGATGGTGATTATTGTGAGGAAGAGACGAAGAAGACAGAAAATGCAAGATTGGTGAAGCGTGGATGGGATAAAAGAGAGGCTCTGATTGATGAAACCAACAACACAAAGCTTTTTGAAGTGGCTAGTTGGAAGACAGAGGCTGAGGAAGAGACTGAAAGAGGGCTTTTTGAAGAATGTGGACAAGTGAGCGAAAAGAGAGCGCTAGACAAAGAAGAAGAGGAAGAAAATGCGATGACATTTGAGAAAGGGCAGGACAGAAAGGCAGGGAGAGTAAAAGAGGATCACGTCAAGGAGGAAGAGAGGGAAAATCACCAAAGTGTTGTGAATTTAGAAAGTTTCAAGGAAGAGGTAAATGAGAAGATATTAACAGACGAGGCTGTGTGTGAAGTCAGAGAAGCTAGAAGTAACTCAGGAGAAGAAAATGCCCCCAGAATGGAAGATTTAACTTGTAAAGACAAAGACAGGGAAGAATACAGTGATGAAGTCATGAATTCAATGGATGTTACAGAAGTTAGAAGAGTAGAAGAGAAAGACAGGAAACTTCAGATTAAGAGACGTAAAATCACTGACAAGAAGACAACAACAACAACAGTCCATCCTGGTAAAACTGCACCAAACAACACCAATGGAGAAGTCAACGTCCATGGTGTTGACAATCGTTGGATTCCTGCCTGCAATGCAACTTCACACTCATTCAGGTAGGTCATGGCATTTGTGATTTATGAGTACAAGTACAATTGACCACTCACTAAGCACTTAATTACAGTCACAACACACCAGGCTTCTCAGTTTAACATGGCACATGGCCAGGGCCGGAAATTAACTTTTTTCTCTGCCTGCCACTGTGGAAGGCTATAGTATTTGTTTTGTCTGCCACTTTTGAAATTTCTGTGCTAAATGAAGGAATAACATTTACATAATTTACACATTCAATGTAAAGAAAGATGCCAGCTGATTTAGACACTTATGTTTGCAGCAAACACTACAGCAGATAAACACACTGTTTATGTTAATATAGGCAGCAAAACACAACTCATATTTACGTTTTAGACCATCCTCCACCGCTAACGGGGTTCATGTCCCATGTGAAAACAAAAGTAATTTACTTTTTATGTTACTTATACTTTTTTCTTAACTGTATGGAAGTCCTGAAAGGCAACGTGAACATTTTTTTTTACATTGCCTTTCAGTGCTTCTGTATAACTGACGGAATATTTTTTTACGTGACGTTTGTGGCTCACGTCACCTTTGTAACTACTCCACTTCTGGCATGTATGTACATTTATTTACTGTTAAAACTGTCTTTTATAACGTCTAACCAGGAAGTTTTTTTGCCCCAAACCTATGTCAGTGGTTTTGTAGCCTAAATTCACAGAAACTGCAGCCGTTTTTTTCAACTGCGAACTGTACGTGTGCTATTTTAAGAACGCTCTGTTTTACTGCCAGCTGCCTCTGACAAAGCACATATGTGTCGTTATATTATGGGTGGTGATGACAAACACTGTCTCTGTCGTTTAGGTTGGAGCTCTTGTTGTTTGATCAATTTTCTTCACTTTTCGTTTTCTTGGTTTTGTTAAGGATAAAAAAAGCCATTGCCCTCGAAACTCTATCTATATATATATATATATATATGCAAACTCTACACAGAAGGGCCGCAGAAATGAAAATATTAAAATGATAAAATATTTAATATTGCTGTTACTCCAGTGTTCAGCATATACTTCTGCTTAAACTTTAGCAATTGCCAGTCAGTTACTGTTCAATCAATTTGCAAACACCATACACATAATTACATTTTTATCTGTGTTTATTGCCTGAATGTAATTTCTATTTCTTCATAATAAGCATGAACATAAAGTGCCTCATTTTATTCTGAATCTAACACTCTTGTGCTTTATCTACTGGCCAACAGAGAGGGAGGATTCATTCTTCACTCTTTACCAGCCTCTTGTGACATAACCCCATTAGAGCTGGAAATGCTCTTGTTCCTGTGGTTCCTGCTCTACTGCTGCTTCGTCCTACCTCAAATGAACTTCTGAGTCCCCCTGCTGTGCATCCTTCTTATTAAGATATGCTTATTAGCCCAGTTTCCACTAACGAGCCAAACAAGGACACTAAGGGCTGGGTTGACTCTTTATCTGTGTCACTAAATTTCCCTCAAGGCAACATTTAATGATTGTGTTTGCTTTTTGCTGCCAGCAGACAGAAATAATTTGTCATTTGGGCTACAGTTTCAGATAAAACACATAATGCTGCGATTCCTATTATTCCACATTTTGTCAGCCACTTGGTCTCAACCAGACTAATTGTCAGACATGGTATGGGAGGTGTTTATTTTTTTTGTATGTCCAAAATGCTCCATTTTTTAAATTTATCTTTCTGGCAGAAATACTTATTTAATTTCAGATGACTTTTCCAACCACATGGTGGCATTGCAGCCACACAGCAGCCACAGTCTCACATGACAGACTGTCTTTACAGCATTTTGCCGACTGCTGAGAATCCCATATGACCTGCTGTTTAATTAGAAGCTCTATTGACACGGTGAGATTAAGCTGATAGTATTTAATGAGCACTTTGACATTTCGCATTTCACCGTCTCTTGTGGCTTAGAATGTATACCGTGTCATTGTTTTCATTTCATAAGCTACTGTACCATGGTGAAAGCTTATCAACATTACATGCTCTTTTCATGACATTTTGCGACTATGAGCTATAAATAATAATTCTTTATTAATAATTCTGTTTCTTCATGTATTTTCTGGTCCTTACCATGAGAAAGAATCAGCTTTGTAAATACTGTATTTCTTGGCACCATAGTCGTATGAAGCACATGTACTGTGTCGACTTTGGCCGGTTAGATTACAGTGAAACTATAGCAAAAATTAAGTATGCATCAGTTACATAAAAGTTCAAAATCCATGTTGACCAGTATGTGTATTAAAGGGGGGAATGAGTATGCCCTGTCCTCACTGTCTACCAGACACACACACATTCATTGCTGCAGAAATTCTAAGAAACCAAAAAAACATTCCGCCATTGTTTGCTTGGAGCTCAACCCACGGGTCAAAAGCTCAGCTCCGCAGATCGATATACTTTCAACACCACCGCCACCCCCGCATGCAGCCACGAGAACAACACTTCCCTAAAGCTGGAGTTTGGCTGGTCTTATGAGAGATCAACCTGCAGCGTCTCTGAATCAGGCCAAGCCAGGATGGCGAGAGAAGAAACGCTGATGTCTGTTATGTGTAGTTTCACATGTCTAACAGTGCTGGCACTACTAACGGGTCCCACAGCAGATGGGTCGGTTCTACCAAAGCCTGACAGACTCTACAGCAGGCCTCTGCAAAGGGAACAAGAGGTCAATCAGAAGCTCAACATATCAGCCCTAAACACAGCTTTGGCCTTTGAACCGTACCGTGACCTGGCAACCAGGACCACTGCTGAGCCCGGGGTCCAGCAGCAGCACAACATCTTGTTCTCCCCCTTGGGCCTGGCGTCGGCTCTGGCCCTGCTGTCCCGAGTGTCTGGGGCTGAGAGTCGGAGCCAGGCCCTGGAGGCCCTGGGGCTGGGAGCCAACTCTACTGAGCAGAGCGTGGAGGCCACCATATCTGCTCTTACAGATCTGCAACACAGCCTCACTCTACAGGAGGGAGGGGGCGGGGGTGGGGTTCAAAGTGCGGAGTCCGGAGCCGGAGCAGAAGCTACCACTGGGGCCGCACCAGGGGAGGGTATTGGAGGAGTGGATGCTGGAAACAGAACTGATGTAGATGATGGGACAGGAAGTAGGAATGGAACTGGGGATGGGGATCATCCTGGGCCACAGCTAAGAGTGTGGAACAACCTACATATTGATGGAAAACCTTCACTAGACTATGACAGCTTTTTGTCCCAGCCTCAGCACACTGGAGCCTCTGCCTTCAACGTCAGCCTTGACACATTGATGAAAGACTTGGAAGCCTCTGACAAACTTGAACTTGACAGTTATGCGTATTTCAAAGGTAGCTTTTCTTTGTATGGATGAAGGTTGCTGTTTTTACATGCGGATTCATATTCTCAACACAAGGCTGGGAAGTATTCCTGTATATACACGGGCAATTTTGGTATTTTTTGGACCCTATTAAGTGACTAATGTGGAATTTGGGGTAGAAATTGTCCAATATTGAGGGTGTGAGATGAAGCCCACAGCAGCAAAACAGTGACCCAACTGTGGAGTGACATCATGTGATGCTATCAGGCCCTCAAAGACTTTTCCAATAGACTTCCATTGGGATAGAAAGATGTCTGGAAATCAGTGAATACATTGTTCTGAGCATAACAATCCCCACAAAATGACTTGTTTCACTTTCAGAATCTAATTATTTCGTCCGATAATATTGGAAAGTCTATTACCACTCAAGTTAAATCCGGAGTAGCCAGCTTGGCCGGCAGAGATCTCTGACGCACTTGTGACATTGACTCCAAAGATGTGGAAGATCTTGTATATATTAGGAGGTGGCACTGTGGTGGCACTGTTATTCAGTCTCTGTCAATACTGGACAGATTTCAGAAATTGCTAACCCCATTACTTACCTAGACACAAAAGTGGGAAAATAGGGTCCAATGCGGGTATAAACAATCAGACTAATGTATAATTTTGCAAACAAGAGAGGAACGCCTGTAAAAACATTCAAGGGAAAGCTTAAATGAAAATGAATTGCGGCTAATTAGAAAAAGCAAAGTCACTACTCTTCCAAAATGTGCTCATTGTGTCAATGCCATACCACCCGCCGCACAGCATTCGAAGCACCTGCTTCTTCATCAGTCAGTGTTTTTTTTAAAAGAAGCAGATGCTCTCTGGTGACAGTTGGTGCTCGTAAATTTACACAGCGGGTGCTTTTTAAAAGGCATGCAACCTCTATCTTTACTCATTTATTGTCATATTTAATCCGTAACCTGTTCCCTTTATTAATGACATGTAAATCAGGTCGTCAACCGTTTGAGCGGCGCCACACAGTGCCACGGAGCTTCCAGCTGAATGCGACCACCAGCGTGGAGGTTGCCATGATGTTCAGGGATGATTCCTCTGAGGTGATGATGCTGTATGACACCAACTGCTCGACCACAGTGGTGCGGCTGGCCTGCTCAGAACGCCTGGCTTCGCTGCTCCTTCTTCCAAAAGCCGAGCTGCAGCCGCTGGAGGACTGCCTCTCTGACAGCCGCATGAGCTTTTGGCTCAGCAACCTGAAGCCGGGGTAGGTGGGGAATCCAAATTGTTGAACAGGAATGTGGTGTTTATCTTATCAAGGTTTCCACTATCTCTCATGTTTTTCTGCCTACATGCATGGACTTTTGTTTCAGCAGCTTAAAGGATGAGTGAACTCAAAATATTTTACTTGTACCATCTTGTACCATGCAACTGCAATTGAATCTCATTAAGCTCTTACTGACTCAGAAAAGACAATTCAATATGAGAACAGGAGCAGTTGGTGGTAAAGGTTGGTTGAGAATGGCCTGGTTTATCCAAAATGCAATTGATTTCACACTAAAATCTCATCCATCCCCCAGTGGATTTTGTAATGTCTCTAATTCGAAGGTATCTCTCTTTGGGATTTCTTCTCCCAGCTCAATCTAATTTCAGTGACTGGAATTTAATTTGTGGTGCTCAAAGCATTTAACATTTTAACATTTAGAAAAATCATCAGCATTACATCTTTTATAGAGGCAATACGCAAAATGATGGGGAGACTAAACCTTTTAGGGGTACCAAAAAGAAAAACCCAATTACAATACATGACGGTTAAGGGAGCCCATTTATGCATAAATACTTAAATACATATTTTTTTTTACATTTTCTTGAATATAGTAGTAAAACGGAGGCTGTAAAAGCCTCTTTAAGACGGTCTAACCTTGCCCCCCATTCGAACTGCCATTCTTACATTTTTTGTTAACTTTTTGAAATGGAATGACTTTGCAAGGTTTTCTCCACAATCAGGTGGACTTTCACCCAGGAGAATGGGGTTCATGTATGTTTTTTTTTTTTAAATTTATTTAATTTTACATATTTGATGTATGTTCTGTGACTCACTTTACCATCATAGCTACTTCACTTCCGGCATTTACCTACATTTATTTACTTATTAAACTGTGCCTTAATCAGGTTTTTTGCCCTAAACCTCAGTCAGTGGTTTTGTAGCATTAATTCACAGAAACTGCAGCCTTTTTTACAACTGAGACCATATATATGTATAATGACGTGTGTGCTAATTTTGGACCACTCTGCTGTTTAAAACCAAATTCCAGCACAGACTTCGTTGTTAAGATGTTGTGGTCATTTCACATAATTTTGTGAGATCAGGTTGAAAATGTTACAGTTGAAGTTAAAACACACTTTGAAAGGTTCAGAGTCCTAAGACGAAAACACACACTTAGTACACACTGTTGGTGACCTGTCAATCATGCGGTAGCCCCTCCTTAAAGCTTACCCTGCTTTAACCGTGTATTTTACTCTAGATGGGACCATAATTAAAAAATGTACATCATGTTGTATTGGAGAAGACTTGAAAATGATTTAGATCATAATATGAGCAGAATATTTACTAAGGTAATAAATCAAGCCATTGGGAGGGTCATTTTTCTATTGACTTGTATACAAACAGAGAGCTTGTTGCAACTGCATTGATTTCACTTGTCAGAGCTGGGGGGTGCTGCTTGTTTTTGTTTTTTTTATAAGGTCATGGTTTGCATTAAATATGAACCTAACAAGGCTTGTGTGAGTTACATATCAACCTCCATAGTAACGTGTGTGCCAGAGAACTTGTGGCAGTTGGTTGTGAGTGTGTCCCTGTACAGTATAATGGCTCTGTAAAGGGTGCTTGCCTGTCCCTGAGTGTGCAATATATTGATCCATGTCATGGCACGGGTCCATGCATTCACTCGCTCTCTGTTGTTGGCTTGCATGATGAATGATGCTGAGTAGATTCTAAGTCAGCAATAATTACTGCTCTCCACACATCAGTGAGTGAAAGCCTGCAGTACGGGTCCCACAAGTTGTAACAAGACAACTTAGAGCAAATCCATTAAAACATTGATTGTTGTTTTCACAGGCGGGCAGAAATCCGTTTCCCCAAGTTCCAACTAAGGAAATCCTACAGTTTAGAAAGCCTCCTGAGGAAGTCTGGGGTATCATCAATTTTCTCAGACTCAGCCGACTTCTCTGGAGTATCACCGAAGACGCTGAAACTCGTCAAGGTTAATAGAGAACCAAAATATCCTATTTTTCTCTGTCAGAATGGATTACCATGAGCCCTTATTACACATAGAAATTCACTTCCATTGACTATGTGCAGTGGACACGCTGAACTATGCTTTACTCCCCATCTCTCTTCTTTAGTGCAGAATTTTATTCCCTTTATTCAGTTTCCGATCGTTCACTACTCCTTTCTGTTTCTTAACTAGGCTCCTCATGAGGTTATGCTGGAGGTGGAAGAGGCGGAGTCTGAAGAGAGAGGGAGACCTGACATCATGCTGGACTTCTCTGTCCCCCCCAGAATTACCTTTAACAGACCTTTTATGCTCATAATCTATGATGATCTCACAGGTCTCGTCCTACTTATGGGGAGAATTATCGATCCGACGGATGTCTAGACTGAAGTGAACATCACACGTGCCTTTTTGTGCTTTTACCTTTGCTTTCACTTACATTACTTACATGTGTATTTGTCCCAATACTATGGCACATCATTCTGAGGGAAAGAAGCTTCTTCAAGCTTTTTTACTAAAAGAGTGTGCTTTGTTGTACCTCCAATTTTCCCCAAAATACAGGATGATTTGGGGTTTATTTCTCCATTTTCACAAAATGATACAAATATTCATGTGGCAGTAATTTCTCCCTGTGACTGAATCTTTGCTATTCTTGCAAAAAAACATAAAACACTTTTCTTCCATTACAAAGGCATTTTATCTTTTGTCATTTTTTCACACTGAAACCCATTTCCTCCTTTAACAACTCTTTATCAGTGTATGCAATTACCGGAAATTGCTTTGCAAGAACATCTGAGCTTATTCGCCAACACAAAAAGGAAAACTCACAAAAATTAGAGTTGCATTTTCACACTGCACTAGAGTTTAGTAGCAATGGGACATTAGCTCATTTTTACCTCAGCATCAGACAGCCGTTTGGAGATGATATTGAGCTCACTGAGGGGATGATGAATAGAGGATGGTTTGATGAATAGGACAACAGATCTATCACAAGTAACAGAAATGTCAGCCTATTAATCAAGAAGGGTCCAACTGATGCCTTGAACACCCGAGGTTTGTGAGCCAACAGACACAGTGAGGGGAGCCTGGAGTTGAAGGGTATCACTTTTTCAGCCTCTTTCCCCCAAAAACCTGTAACTCCAAAGATAGAACAGATGTACACAGGTGAACCACTGTGTTTTTTGTGGTATAGTAAGACCTTCAGTATTTCATAAATGACATGTGTCAGATTTAGAGGCTACATCTGCTCTTTCATAGCCTGGAAACCAGACAAAGCTGTCAAGCTCATTTGTGTTTGTTCTGGCAGATAAGTCTGGTCATTCTCCCATTCAGACCGTCTTCCAGACGGACTGGCCCTCACCGCGGCCAATCATCGGATTTGATAGGATGACTGATATCGAGCTCATGAGACTCAGGTCAAACTGTCAAACTAGGCAACGCTGATCAAATAAGAATCAAGAATCTGTTACTGGTGCCTATTTCTCGCTTCAGAAACACAGTTTAGTGACAGTTAACTAGTGATTCGAGAAAAATCGTTAGCTGGCTGCTATGTTTGTCCTTCTTACAAATGGACCAGGGACCGCCTCAGCTTGCATGTGTCACTCAGCACTATGTCACACACTTTGTTGCTCTGAATGGTTCAGTCTATTCAGAAGCCCTTTTGGTCAGGGCTCGTGGATATCGCCCCTTGGAAATAAAAAGTGAACTGAGAGGTTCCAGACTAATCGACATAGGAGAATTAGTCTTGTGTTGCCAGGCTCGTTATTTCACTGTATCAGATGCTTATTTATTTGGTGTTTAGCTAAATATAAGTATGTATAAACACCATATGAACTATATTCTCATGAACAGGTTCATATCATTTATTGCGAAAACATATGAAGAGCAGTTTGGATGATATCCTACAAAATTTAAACATCTGCTTTGTTGGGACTACTTCTGTGTTTAAACACATCAATAACATTGTGTAACTGAACTACTTGGTTTGAAATAGGTCCCAAAACTACTTGTTGTTATGTGATGTTTCATGGTTTAAAGCCAAATAAAATGTCATTCAGAAATACTGGCATGCTACAGCAGCCTGTACAGTAGCCTGCAGACATGGACTGTGGGAGTAAAACCACACAGGCTCAGGGAGGAGAACATGCAAACTCCACATGGAAAGGACTCAGCTGGCCAACCCAGCAGCATTTTTGAAAGGCTGTATGATTTAAAACACAACTTCATGCTATTTCGTGAGAATTAGAAATGTGAGAATCAGAACAATTTACTAGTGAAACACTGACTTCTACTGTATCATTTGAAAAGGTCTAATTTACAGAGGACACAGATTGGACCCCTCCACTGTTTGCTATTCAAATTGCTTTAAGGGGTTGGGCAGATATCAGGACACTATTAGTCAAAAAAATCTGCCTTGATCATTTGACTTTTTTATGATGTCAACATGAAGTCATGCAATGCAATCTATTACAATAACTAAGACATGTATAACACACATTACTGGATCACCCCCTTATCTCACCAGTGATTCATTAGCCATGTAGTGTTGAGTGAGTTGTGTTGCATCAGTGAAGATAGTCAAATAGTCAGATGTCTCTGGGCGTAGGACAGAGAATGAGGTCTTGGTTAATTTTTAATCTTACTGTCAGCTGACTCTCAGAGCTCCTGTATAAAACAGGGATGTTTCTGTCAAACAGTCTGCAGCAAAGAGGACATTAAAGGTAAGCATGGAACTTTATTGAAATATGCAGAAAAAAGTTACATAACTTGAACCTTTTGACTTACATTAGTCGGTACAATTTGCAAGTACATTTTGAAGATGTGACATAGGAAGTAATGATGTGGAAGCAGCTGTTTAGAGGCTTAATCATATCAGTGTGTCCATGACTTTTTTAATTCAAAGTCTCTGCCAGTTATTTCTGTATTACCTAATACGACCATCACCTACTGTTGCCCAACTAACCTCTGATTTTCCCTGTACAGGCTGTAACTATGCGTGGGATCTTTGCTAGTTGTGCTCTCTCAGCACTGCTGCTGGCTGCAGTCTGGGCAGACCATCACCACGACCACCACGACCACCACCACCACCACGATGGATCTGACCACAGCCACCAGGGAGAGCAGAGCTGCCACAAGCTGTCAGCTCCCAACGCTGACTTTGCCTTTAGCCTCTACAGGAGCCTGAATGCCAAGGCTGCTGCCGGGAAAAACATCTTCTACTCTCCCCTGGGCATCTCCACCGCCCTGTCCATGCTGTCCACAGGGGCCGCTGGTGACACCCACAGCCAGCTGTTCTCCAGCTTGGGCTACAGTGCTCACACCCAGGCTCAGGTCAACGAAGCATACGAGCATCTTTTCCACATGATGGGACACAGCCAGGAGAATCAGCAGCTGGATGTCGGTAATGGCGTGGCTGTGCGCTCTGGTTTCAACCCCCTGGAGAAGTTCCTCAAGGATGCCCAGCATTATTACTCTGCTGAACTCTTCAAAGTTGACTTCACCAAACCTGCTGAGGCTGCAGCTGAGATCAACAGGTTCATTGCCAGTAAAACCCAGGACAAGATCAAAGATATGGTGAAGGACCTGGATCCTGAGATGGCAATGGTTCTGATCAACTACGTCTACTTCAAAGGTAGGAAACATCTGCATACAGATAAATGCTAAAGGGGACTAACCCTAATCCTAGTTAAAGGAGCTCCAGAACAGAGCTTTCCATGAATGTGTAAAACAAACCAATCTTAAAGAAAAAGAATGCTAGGAAATTAAAGTGCATTTAAACTAGTATCCAAGACCATTTGAGAGGACATACAGTAACTCCATTACTTTCCCCCTCCACTGTCTCTTACAGGACAGTGGGAGAAACCCTTCAACCCTAACGTCACACACAAGGCAAACTTCAATGTGGACAAAGCCACCGTGGTTGAGGTGGACATGATGAAGAGGACAGGTCGCTACGACTTCTATCAAGACACCGACAACCACACCACCGTCATCATGCTGCCCTACAGGGGCAACACCTCCATGATGATCGTCCTCCCTGATGAAGGCAAGATGGCGGAGGTGGAGGGCTACATCAACAAGGACTACATCAGGCACTGGCATGACTCGCTCTTCAGGAGGTAAGCATTTGACTTTTTGATTTCTCTTCTTCATGGTTGTAAAGTATGCTGCGGATACAGTGCACAAAGTGTCCATAAAAAGCTGTAAGACAACAGCACATTCCAGGGATTGTGATGATGTTCTGTGTTTCTCAGCTCTGTGGATCTCTTCCTGCCAAAGTTCTCCATCTCCACTGAGGCCGCCCTGGACAGCACACTGAAGGAAATGGGCATAACCAAGGCTTTCACAGACGATGCAGATTTCTCTGGCATGTCCGCTGAGGTCAAGCTCAAAGTCTCAAAGGTAAGAGAGGAAAACATTCTCTTGTTATGGGAAATTAAATGACAATTGGTCCTTTGCTAGCTACAGTTTTCAAACATTTCCCTCCACAGGTGTCCCACAAGGCCGTGCTGAGCGTGGATGAAACAGGAACAGAAGCAGCAGCCAGCACCACCATCGAGGTCATGCCCATGAGCATGCCCGAGACCCTGACCCTCAACAGACCCTTCATGGTCTTCATCCTGGAGCACTCGACCAAGAGCATCCTGTTCATGGGCAAGATCAACAACCCCGCAGCTGTGTGAACATGCATGTGTTACAGCTACAGGACATGAGCTCATTTTTACCTCAGCGTCTGAAAGCCCTGTAGAGATGTCACAGTGATATTAAGAGGGAAATGATAAATGGAGGATCGTTTGATGAATAAGTCAACAGATCTATCATCAATTCACAGAAATGTCAGTCTATTAATCTGCTTTGCAGTCTGTCAGTGTGACACATGCTTTACCTTCTGTCTTCTAAACCTGGCGAGGTGTACAAATATCTAAAAGCATCATTATATATTGTATTCAGCTGACTGTTGTATATGATACAGATAATAAAACACATTACCATATATGTCACTTGCTTACCCACTGAGCAAACAAGTTGTTGTTGTTTCAACATGTTTAAGTAAAATAAAGATTTGTCATAAACAACTGGCATTTTTACCAAATTAGTTGAAATGGCTTTTTTTTCCTGAATGATTCCTTCAAAAGCTGCTGGTTTCTGGTGCCTCACATGTAATTGTGCGATGATTAGCTCATGCACTTTTAATAAAACTAACACACATTTTTAGAAGTCTTCAGCACCTACTGCTACTTTACCACCGAGTGTTGCATCAGTAAAGATGGCCTTGCCAGAAATCTCTTGGCACAGGACAGAAGAAGAGGAGACTGGTTCTTGTTAATTATTAATAGAACTGTCAACTCACTCGCTTGGATCAATTGTCTGCAACGGTGACGTTTCTGCCAAACTGCAGCAGACGAGACGAGACGACACCAATAGAGAGCAGAGAGAGGGCTTTATGTTGAAATATTCGGAATGTTTTGTTAAATCTTTAAAAATCCCACCTACATGTCTTTCACCTTACACTCTCAACTCTCACCCAAGACAGTATTATGTCAAACACTGCGACCTTTAGTACTGACACGTTTCAGTATTGACAGTACAGTTTAGAAAACCTTTTCTAGCTTCTATAGTTTTATTGGTTCCCACCAGGCTTTGCTAATTGTGGGTCATCTAGGTATCTAAATCTTGATACATTATAATATATTCTATCCAGCTGCTGTGTATGAAACACTGGTGCATGTATTGCACTCAAAGCATCTGCTAAACAAGAGATGATGTAAAACCAGAGTGAATCAAGTTATATGTCATCATCCAAACTTGCAAACGTTACTGTTTTATATTTGATGCTAACTCATAAACAGTCTATGAGTTAGCTTGGTGTTAGCTCTCCTAACTTACTGCATTAGCTAGTTTACTCCACATTCATTTAGTGGGTTGCTATTTATCGTTACATCTATGTTCGTGTTGAAAGGGTGCAATCACCATAATGGGTTACATGAAATCCAACAACACACTGACTGTCTGTCACTCGCTTTCTTCACCGTCTCTTCACCCAGGACTGGCCTTTTCAGGAACAAGAGAAAAATCCTGTTAGAGAAAATAAGAAATTGACAGTGTGGAGAGTGCACACCACAGAGGCTTAGTCCTCTTTCCCACGTGTCTTCCCCTTGTCTTCCTTTTTGACTCTGTAGCTCTCACTGTCAATAAAGCTTTAGAAATGGCCAAAAATATCTTTAAAAAAATATACAAAGTATTCACAGTGCAGCTCGGTGTGTGTCGGTGCAGGGAGCTCACTTTGTGTTTAGTGTGAACACAGTATGAGGAAGAATGTCCCAGGTGACCCATTTCCATCTCTCTGGTCACTTCCTCCCACTGTACAAAATTAAAACTAAAGTTTTCTATTCACGGGTGCTAAAACCTTGCATTGGTGATGACATTTGGAACCAGAGTGTACGCAGTAGGGATGGGGAGGTTGAGCGACAGTATCAAGTGCCCAGCCATATGCCAGCCTGAACGAATCCCGGCTGTCAATCATGACATTATCACCTTTTTATTGTATAAAAAAGCTAATTAAAACAAAAAATATAAAAAAGAAGCAATTAATAGTCACACCCATTATAGGAACTAACTTAAATGGCAGGAACCATATTTGGAAAAATGCATTTGATGTGCACTAGCTCAGTCTATGTAGGCATGAAGGGGGCAGGATGTATAACCTACACTGCAGTCAGCCACCAGGGGGCCATTGAGATGTTTTGGGTACACTTTTGTGGAGTACTGCTGACTTATAAAGACTGATTACACTGTACTAAAAATCTGTTATTAAGTCAGCAGCACTCAACATATTTTCTTTCTCTGAACTACTTATACAGTTTCAACTTTAATTGACTCAGCATTTTTAAGTTTACACAGTCAGTTTAATTATAACTTTCAAGTACAAGAGGACGTACAGTGACGTCATGACGCTGTATTTGAACTGACGTTTTTCGGAAAACTTGTTTCAAGATGGCTGCCTGTCTTCCTCGGAGTCTGCACTTGGAGTAATTTGTAAGTATAAAAAAGCCTATTTGTCTAATTTAATGTTAAAAAATTGTTAACCTTACGTTTACTCATTGACGCAAAAGATTTATACGAAGTTTCAACTGTAAGGCTTAATGTGGAGGTCACTGTTCGTGCAACGCAGTCCGCCATTCTCGTTAAACTTCGTCGCGTATTTAGCTGTGAACAATGCCAAGTTTAGCCTCTAACTGTCTGTCTCAATCAATGGGCTTTGTGTTAAACGTGTTTTTGATGTTGCTTTGAGTGAGTAAAACAGTTTACTAACTTCGGGTGCAGTACAGTATAACGCCGTTTGGTTCCGAGTGGAGCCGGCAGTTGAGGAATTAACAGCGGTGAGTTGGCGGGATGAGAAGCCGGGGTACTTTGGCTGTGTGTCCGTATGTGTGCTTTGAGTTGGTGTGTGTCCGTATGTGTACGAGTTATAATTCTTCTTTTACACGCACAGTTCTGGTAAGTTGTAGGAAAACACAAATGTGCAATATGACGACGGTTTTTCATCTCGCGTTGTCGGTAACGGTGGAAGTAAATGTGGCGTCCACCTGGACCGAACGTCTCTGAAGGACGTGTGTGCGCTATTACAACGCCAGAAAGCCTTTTGAAATCGTAAAAAGCTTGTTGTTGGTCATGTTCAACTATTTTTATGGCTGTGATCTGTGTCCAAAGAATCAACTTGTAGATGAGACACTAGTTGTCTTTGTCAAATCCTGAATGAGTTTTTGTCTGTTTATCCAAAATAGTCATCTGACCTGTCAAATTTTTAAACACCTAAACTCATGTATTTGATTATAATGCAAACGTGGTCTGAAAAGATGGTAATGCATGATTGACTTCTGTGATGTTACCATAACTGTATTTGTGCATGTAGCCTGTTTCAAAAATATAAATTTGTGAATAATGAAATCAGAAATTGGCTTTATCCTAAGCACAGGGAGTAATATTTTTCTTTTTTACACAACAGATTCATCTGAACTGTCAGATCATTTTTTATCGGTAAGTTATTTCAACACATGGATTTGGTATTGGAAAATGATGCAAGATTAGTGGGTTAATATATGAAGTGCAATATTTTACAATGTTATGCAGCTATTTTTGTGACCATATCCTGTTTCTGAAGTATGATATTTATGATATTGGGTGTTTTTGTCTTTAACAATATATATATATATATATATAAAGGTCATGGGTCAAACTTAGGACTTACTGTATTTTATACTTCAGATAATCCAGATGCCCTGAAACTTAATGAGAAAATTTGTGATTAATATTCACTGTAGCCTTTTTAAAAGTATAAAATTTTTGATGACAAAATTAGGAATTGTTTTTGTGTTGGCCTTGAAATATATTGGGTTTTTTTTTGTTTGTTTGTTTTTACATAAAATAACTAAAATTACCCTTAACGGACATGGGTGCAGTTTGTCTGATCCCTTGTCACTTATGCCTGAAACAGCCTCAGTCTGTGTCAGGTTCAGGCTGGAAACACAAATTCTTACATTGTCTGTGGTTTAAATACCTACAAATTGTTGCAGTTACTCTATGCATTGAATACATGTAACTTTTTTTTTTTATATAAACCCCAGATGATGTCACCAGCCAACAAATTCCTGCTACGTATTTACCTTTCGACTGATGTTTCTGTGAAGGTAACCCTTTCTGAGAGGCCAGAATCTGTGGAGGAGCTCATGAACATTCTGAGAGAGAAAGTAAAGCAAAGACTGGACTTTGAGTTTACACTACAATACGAGGATCCTGACTTTGACGGACAACTCAGCTGTCTTGTTGATATTAACGAGTTGCCAGAAATGGGCACATTAAGAGTTGTCAGATCAGAGAGTGACACCAGCCCTTCAGATGGAAGCTCAGGTAAAACAATCTGTCAGTTTTTGTAGTTTTTGCCC
>CAFUXE010000889.1:625648-663799 GCA_903364295.1 Serranus cabrilla | reverse complement strand
AAAGTTTTTAAAAAATGACAGAAAAACACCATATTATGAGGTGTTTTGTCAAAAGTGGTCAAACTTTCAGATTCCGTAAAACGCCTAAAAATGCTTAAAATGTCCCAATTTCAGTGTGTTGATACATATTAGAGCATAATCTATCCAGAAATGATAGAAAAACACCATGTTGCGAAATTGCCAAATTTTCAAAAAGTCAAACTATAGCATGTCGTTTTTTTTTTCCCGCAAATTTTGTGTTAGGGTGAAACTTTTTGAAAAAGTACTAAATACTGTACTGCACAGATGGTTATATGTGGACTAATTTAATGACCGGCTATGATTTTAATGTTGAAACCGAACAACAATCAACAATTTGGGAAAATGTTTCTGATGCAAAATGCAAAACATACACTGGTTTTGAACTTCTGGGTTGTGAATATTTTGTGCCTTTTGTAGTTCAGAGAATTTATTGATTCATTTGGATTGTGTAAAGTTGGTCAGATGTCACCTTTTCTTCTGTTGCAAAATTAAGAGGCAGTTTTCAATATTTTCTAAGCTGTAATATTAATAAAAAGATTATTTCACAATAAAATAAAGGCTATCTGGAGCCCTAACTGATTTACATTTACTGAATTAACTTTAAATTGTGCAAAAGCAGTATACATACAGGCAAAAATACATTTGTCATTCATTAGTCAACTTTAAGGTTTTGGTCTATTTTGCTTCCATGTCTTCTTGCAAACAAACAGAAATGAGGTGTTTAGTCCATTTGCTTCTCCTAAATCCACAAAATTTAGCAATAGATTTGTATAACATTTCAGAAACTTTGTATAACAGAAAACGCTTGTCTGAAGGTAAATAATTAGCCGGGTGAAAACATGTGAATTTCTTGTGTGTGCTGACAGTTTTCCTGAATGAATGATGAATGCTTTGACTAAATGTCAACAAAATGTATTTAGAATTTTTAACTGGCAGATTTAATTAAATAATGCACATAACATAATTCTTCACAACACTTGTAAGACAAAATATCCACCTTAATGTTAATTTACTGGGGAGTTTTTGTGATATCTATAAGTTTAAATTATTACTTTATCGGTAGCATCTTCCCTGACGTTAATCAAATGTTTTTTGTTTGTGTTAAATGCAGCTCAGTGCTGTTGTACTTTGAAATCATGTGTATAGCCAGATGAAACTGATGCAGACAGTTCAGTATAAACTAATTATTTTTAACCAGATAAAATAAGTTACTTAAAAACGTGTCATAAACAGACTGAATCTTAATAGTAGTAGAAATGTTAAACTTCCCTCTGCTTAAGATCTTCAATCACCAGGATTTCTCCTCCATGTTTCATTAATAGTAATTACAGCTGCTGCCACTGGTCCTGATAGAGTGATGGTCCAGTCAAAGAAAACTGAAAACACAAAATTCTGCAGCAATTAACACTTTAATGAAAATTTACAGTTAACACAATAAGCACAAAGCAAGCATCACCATAACAGCAGCTCAGCGCCTGATCAACACGCTGCAGTAATGTAACCTCCACCTGCCATTACACTGAACAGGAAATCTCAACCGTTGATTATTTTGAAACAGTATCATATGAGGTGCAGGTCGAATGAAGTACATTTCAACGATGAGCGACACAGAGGTTAATTCCATGTCATTCGGCGTAGAGTAGCGCACTTCTGAACAGAAAATGCAGGCCATAACTCTATTGCCACTTCAGTGGCACCTTCAACCATTCCTACTTAACAGTGTAAGGCAGAAAATGAGCCAAAGAGACTGGAGCAGAGCGAGAATGTGCTTTAACAGGATAAAATGATTTACAGGTATGAGATTCCCATTAGAGTGTGCTAATTGTTTCCACACCATTAGTGACAGTTATCTAATGAAGGATATTTAACCAGGCGCTGTAGTATATCACACAGTTCCTCTCCGTTTAGAAGTGAGACGCAGTGGACCCCAGAGTCTGTGCCCTTTCCACCTGCACCACCTCAGCAGCATGCAGATCACTGGGCCCTTTATACAGGACATCCCAAACATTTGGGTTTTTTTGTAAGGTTTTTTACATTTTAGCAGATTTACAAAAGGCTACACAACTTGTAAAAACACAAGCATAAATTTGCAAAGGAAAAAAAAGGCACAAATGAATCCCCTCTGGAGGCCAATTCATGTCCAGGTGGGCAGCGTAAAAGCTATACATTTAAAACAATGTAAAATTCAGTAGGTCATCTAAACAAGCCTGATTTTTTTGCAGCAGGTAGGATGATTTAGCTTTCAGGGCACGGGGATATTTACATCAGTCATGTTAAAGGATTTCAGATCACAAAGGAATGTTTGGGTACACTCAACGTATAGGTTGAGACATTAGGCTAAAATTTGTTTTGGTCCACCTTCGCTTACAATCAACCAGTCGTAACGTAACGGCTCAGCTCTTTAAAAACAGGCAGGAAATTTGTGGCAAAAAAAAACAAAGCGAGCTTCAGCCTGGAGAGGACTGGCTGTGTGGGCCTCATCCAGATGTCAGTCAATGCATTGTGAAATTTCACAAAACAGGAACAAAAATAAGCATTGTGCTAAAATGCTCAAAACAATATTAGGACTGTGCGTATCTAAAAACGGTCTCAGAGAGTGTCAGTTAGGTCCAGGTTCAGCTCGTTCCTCCGCGCGTCACTCGCTGCTCTCCTCCAGCTCCTTCTTCAAGCTGCAGAGAAAATAAAACGTAAACACCAGAGTTAAAAACAGACATTTACACCAAAACAAACAAAAGCACAATCGTTTCATATTTCACAAATGCTCCAGTCACCTTTTCAGGTAGGCGTGCACATTGTCGTATCCGTGATATTTAGCCAGGTACACCAGCACTCCTGTAGCACAGCGGCCGTCTCGGGCGCGACAGAAGCTGCAGTTGCAGATCCCTCTGCACGGCGGACAATGCCACTCCTGCAGGCAAGGAGCAACATGTCAGTCAGACAGAGAGCATTACTGCACCTTTCCCAAAGTCAAACTCAAGCACTTTCCACATATTTTCAAAGGTGCATTGTCAAGATTTTGCAGCTCCTTACAGCATTGGTTAGTAACATATTTATACAGATTATTTCACTTCTTTAGACACATTGATTAAGGTGTTAATGTGCCGTAAACAAAACACATGATTCAAAACGTGTCACCTGTTTATAAGTGGGCTTGGCATTTTATTCAATCACTTTTGAAACCACCACATTCAAATTCAAGTGTTTTCAAGCCGTGCAGACATGATAAAATTTGAATAAAAACCTTTTGTGGTTAGATACTCACAGGGTTGAGCAGAGCGTCACGGACTTCCTCTCCGTAGCGGTTACGGAGACAGGGGCCGCAGAACTGACCCCTCACCCCAAAACACTCTGGATTACGGCAGTTGGTTTTAGTGTCGATTGTTTTCTGGCGGCACTGGTGGCAAGTGGATCCCTGAGAAAAAGATAATTTTCATTTTAAAATCCAGCATAAGCTTGAAAGGAAATCTTTGTATGATTGCAGTGAATGTGGGACCTACAGTGGAGCTGTTGTAGACTTTCTCCCGCACGTTGGTGCAGATTCTCTGCAGCTCCGGCTCTGTGATGTCTTCCACAGGCCGCACCACATGAGGGATGGCCTTGGTGCCGTTGAAGGAACGGCGGCGGGGCTGCACATGAAATAAAAGCAGTTAGTGTCTGTGCCATATGTGAAGAGAATTTAATGCAACGTAAAAGGCGACCAAGTAAGTTTGTGATATCACTTACTGGCTCGTCATATTCCTCATAGAAGCGGCTTTTGCGAACCAGGCTGAACTTGTCCTCGGGCTCTTCCTCTGGAGTCGGGCTGGGGGGTCCGTCCACCAGCGTGCGGGACCGTGTGTGGGGTCGGGACAGGCGCTCTGGGTTTCTCCTAAGAGCTCTAGGAGTTCCCAAGGACCGCCGGGGGGCCTGACGAGGCTGCAGACAGTCAAACAGTACCGATAAACCACCATGTACTATGAACTGAGGGTGTATGATGTAATTGCACAAATTTTTGTAGGTATAACTATAAATAACAGCCTGTGCAGTGAATGTTTAACTACCGTTTTGGATGCGGACATCGCCGTCCGTCCTGGGAAGAGTCCGGGTACTTTATTCAGCTCTGCCATGAGCTTTGCAAGCTAAAAATAAAGTAATAAATTATGAGTGAATGATTAAAAATAGACACTATTGTGTTCAAAGTTCAGCTTATAGAGCCACATGCTGTTAATCTTAAATACACAGAGCAGATTGTACCATTGCTTTGTTCTCCTTGATATTCAGGGCCCTCTTGTCCATGAGGTCCTCCTCCTCCTCAGAGTCGGAGTCCTGTCGTTTGGGCTGAGGGAGTGGTTCGGATGCAGGCCTCTTCGTACCCGCCTTCTTGGTGGGAAATGTCATGGCAACCTTCAGGACTGAGGACCTGCGGCCACGTCTCGGAGAGTCCACTTTCTAAAAGAAAACGTGATAAAAGGATTAGTCAACTTTCTGATCAAGAAAATGAAACATGCCGCATTCGCAGCTCTCCATAAACCTTACCATGGCTTTCATCTGACTGCTGATGACACTCTCCTCAAAGCCGCTGCATGCATCCTCCTCTGAAGAAGCTTTAAACACCTTTGGTTTCTCTGCAATCCTCTTCATCGGCCTTAAGCTGTTCCTCTGAAACACAGACACAATCTTTAGTTGCATACAGTGTTGCAAAAACCCCACACATTCACCAACAAATTATAGGAGTTGGAAGACTTTTAGAGATTTTATCTTTACCGTGTTTGCAAAGCCTCCATCAGAGCCAAAGCTGTCGCAGCTGTCATCAGAGCAGGAGGAGGAGCTCTCCATCCGAACCAGAGGGACGCTGCGGAAGCTCCTCAGGCTCATCCTGGTGGATGGAGGCTGGGCGGCCAGTTTCTGTTAGTGACAACAGGTAAGTTTAGAAAACATGAGGCTTTAAGAAGGTGCACAGGAAGCATCCTGTGCTTATACAGTTTACATGACTTGGTCGAACACTGGACTCTGCTTACAGCATTCTACATTTAATTATTTTACAATAGCAGATTACTATGTGTTACAGACCAGAAAATCATCTTTAAATCAATTTTGGATCTATATTTTCTTTAATATAATTCATATATTTAGCAAGTAGCAGTGTAGTAAACAATATAATGTAAAGCAAGAAGATCATATCACTGAATAAACCGTTTCAGGGTTAATTCAGTGTTAATCAGGGTTTATTTTGCAATAATGACCCGCCTGCTGTATATTATCCCTTACTTGTGAACTGAAGATAGCAGGTGACTTATATTATCCGCTCAGTTTAATGCTACTATTATGGGAACTTAAAACCCATTAGATATAAATTAAAAAGATGGAATCCATTGTTTGTCGGTTTGTCTTTATAAATGAATACAAATGTTTTTTTGTTAAGGAGTTATTGCCGTTAGTAATTACACCGATGTTTCAGGTCTAACTTAGTGGAGCCTATGGGACACACCCCTGTTAGCAAACCAAGCCAAACGTAAGCGTTGAAAAGCAATCTATTTATTGTAATTTACCAAGCTAACAGTACTTCCTGTTTTTACTTTTTTAAGTTAAGTTACTAAATGAGAATGGGTCAAATTCTTTTTATTTTATATGATTAAACTCACAAATTACAGCATATATTTGCTATTTGTAATGACTTTAAACTACTTGGTTTGATGATATTTCGAGTCTTTAAACTTTGAAACGTTGAATAAACGTTAGATAAGTTAACCGTTGGTGGTAACGTGGGATTTAAATGGTAACTTAAGTGGTCCTAACAGGAAGTTTAGTTAAGAAGCAGGCAACAAAACACAATATTACTGATCATGCAAAAAGTTATGAAAATGTTAAGTTGCTTTTCTTACCTGGGAGCGGGTGGCAGGCATTTTTCTTTTAATAGTCTTATCAGATGCAGCGTGCAGCAGCTCTGCAGTGAACAATGCAGGACCTGCAGCTGCAGCCAGCAAACACTCTGTTCATTTCCCGCGCCATCGGAAAGTCCTGGAAGGTGTATAAAACTATTCAACAAAATAATGCTCTTTTTTAAAGCAAGAGAGGTCTACCTCATAACCGACGTGCTTAAATAAGATTTTAAAATGTGTTCAGTGTCTCTTTGAATAATTAAACTTCACAGACGAATTAATTCATAAGGTATTTGGGGAATGGCAGCGGCGTATCTTCCATGTTCTTTGCGGTGGCGCGAATTTTTTATTTGTGAATTTGCATACAAGGCGCGGAAAATGTTGAGCTCTGTCCAACTGTGCAACGTAAAGGAGGTTAAGTTTTAAAAGGCCATTTGGTTTTTAAACTGCAGCTCTGCAGTCACGTTCATGTTTGGGCAGGAAAGACATAGTCATCAAATACATGCAGCATTAATTTAAACTAAACGTGAAGACTTTAAATAACAATGTTTCTGTTACACTTTATTATTATGTTTACAGTTTATAAAGGAATAAAACATGGGGAGATTAATTGGCAAAGGAACAAAGAAGGAGGTATTGTAATGCAATTTTACAATGCTGAATGCGAGGGTGTAGTAATAAAAGATGGCACTAAAGACTGATAAGATCTGGTAAAGAAAAAAGGTGGCATAAACAACAGGAAGTGGATTTGATTGACACAAGAACATAATCACAGGGATGTGGTGGAGCACAACAGACCAAATCTTTGCACTTCTGCAAACAACTGTTGTAGTACATTAAATACTACAGAATATTTATGTATTAATACAGACAAACATTAAGTATATTAGACTAAAGTGTGCTTTTTTATACATTATACCATGTTGAGTTTGAGTAATCTTAGGAGAACCACTGCCATATTTGCATTGTAATTTTGTCTTTAGTTGCTCTTGTATACTTTCTTTACTTAACTTCTATTCTTAATTTAGTTTTCTATATATTATTATTTATATATTACTTTCTCTATTTACCTGTACTTACCTCTGTCCAACTGAATTTCTTCTCTTGTAGGACAATGTTATCTTTTTATGACTTCAAACAATGGAATCAGTATGTTATACTCCACTGAAAGAGATGACAGACAGGCAACTCAGGAAAGCATTGAGATGAACACTTTACCTTGGGTAAGGGTGTTATAACAGTTTATTTCAATACTTGAGAGACACTGGGCAGATAAACATATCTTTTGCAACAATAACAATGGTGGCCATCTGATAGTGTAGTGGAAGGAAGAAAGTGAAGAACAAACACCAAATTCTCCATTTTTATCACAATAAAAAAATCATATATTAACCTGACAGGAGTCAGTTTAAAAAACAACTTATTTTTATACATATATATACATCATGGGCATCAGTGTGATTCTCTTACAACAAGCAGTTCATTTTAGAGTAAGCAGACATGATTCATATGTTAAACCTGTTCAGAGCTTGGCGTGTTTTGAGGCTGTCAGTTCACGTGTCGCCCCGCAGCCCCGCGCCCTCCTCCCCTGCCCCCTCTCCTCTGTCGACCTCTGACTTGTTTATTGTCCTGACGTAGTAATCTTTTCTGTCGCTCCACTTTGATCCACCCTCCGTCGCTGGCTTTGGCCCCCTCTTTTTCCTCACTGGGGTTTTCTGTCACAGACAATATACCTGGTATCACGGAGGGGCGGTTCTGTGGGGTGACGCTGTAACTGCTGGAGCGTGGCCTCCCTGGCTGTCGTGAGGTTTTGCTGGTTTTATTATGAATATAGTTACCTCTGGTATTGGTCCATGCATGGCCCCTACCCTGCCCCCCTCCCACAGTTAACTGGTTGCCAAAGTAGTAGTTTCTGCGGTGGTCGTACACTGCTCCCGCACTGAGCGGGCGCTCTCGCTCCCTCTCCGAGGCGCTCTCTGATGTAGTGCTGGAAGGGCTGCTGCCCTTTGACCCAAGATGGAGTGAGGAGAGTTTGGCCGACACGCCAGTAGTTGGCGAGGAGCTACGTGAGTCGATCCAAGGAGATACATGGGCCCGGTTTGGAGAGCGACGCACAGCTGCAGCATAAGAAAACTCCTGGCTTTCGTGTGCAGACAGGAACTGAGGCAGAGTGCGGGCGTCAGAGCGGGTGAAGGCAGTCAGAGCAGCAGGCGTCGGCAGGGACTTCTGGGTCGTCAGCTGCCTCTGCCTTACATTGTACATCCATGTGGGGTCAATTTCTGAAAGGGAACATAAGGATTGTAATAAGTATGTGTTTAATAATGTTAAATAGAGCTGGGATGTATTGAATCGAGGAATTTAACAGCAACAATCTTTATTCGCAGTGAAAATTCTTTAGTTCGTTCATGAGTTTTCCATGATAGAGATTGAGGTACAAATAATGTAGGTAACTACTTTTAATTTGCACCATACATTCATGTTTACATTAGAAAGTCAAAGCGTGCGCCCAATATAAGTGTAGCTTTAAACATTTTTTTTATTTTTCTGTGATCATCAATTTTTGAAAAAACACTTTGTGCTCCTTGCACTGGGATTCGACTTCTCTGTAGATTTTCAAATGCCTTTTATCTGACTGCTGATAAACTCTCAAATTTACCAACACAGCAACAGAAGTTGAGCTAAGTAGCAAAGTGTGGGCTAGTTTTATTTCTAAAGCTTGGAACAATTAGGCAAAGGATATAATGCATGATATATATGATATAATGAATAATGCATAAATAAAAGGTGAGATCAGCTTATTTGATTTTTTGTTGTTGGGCATAATTTGTCCATTTAAGTGTCAATATTTTTGAGCACTATTTAGTCGTGCATATTTTCTTGTTTGATGTTATGACGGTCAATTTGAGAATTTATCAGCAGTCAGGTGACAGTCAGCTGAAAATCTGCAGGGAGTCGAGTCGCAGTTGTAGCTTTGCCAGCAGAACGAGGAGCAAAAATCTCAGTATGTCGTTGATAACCACAATAAAAAAATATGTTTGAAGTTACAGTTTTTGGGACAAACATTTGGATGATTAACAACTAATGAAGTTACGGTTTTTACAGGCTTGTCTAAAAGTCTTTAGGAAGTCTCTCACCAAAACTATAAATAAAACAGTTACCAGAGACAGACTTGTCCATGGGGCTCCAGTCGATGTTGGCCGGTGCCGTCTCGATGACGAGCTCCACAGTCTTGATCTCGTCCTGTCCACCGCCGTGACTCCACGTCACAGGACAGCTGTGACGCGTCGACTTTGGCGACTTGACATCATTCTGCAGCGTGACGTCAACAGAGAAGGACAACATGAGGATATTTAGTGTCAAATACATGTATTCTTCTTGCACAGGGGAGTTATTTGATGCATTTTCAAATTTATTTTTGAAATGTCTGATGTGTATTTGTTTGGTGAGGTGCCTCTCACAGCTGCTGAAGTGACTCACCTCATAATTGACTGTGTATTCTACTTTCTGGTTCTGCTGTATTCCAACGATCCATTTATCCATCACAAAGGGGGGCTGCATTACAGAGACATTAGTTCATAAAAAACCTGACTATGGCAGCCAAAATACTGCAATCCTGTGGATAAAATGCAACCAAAAACAAAGACAACACTGTGTGTGTGTGTGACGGCACCTTAGTCATCCGCATGATCTCCACATCCTGTCTGTTGGCGTTAAAGATGACATCTTTGATGTAGGTTACTGCAACGTCATCGCCATCCAGTTCCAGGTACATTTTCCATTTGCAGTCCTTGAAAGAAAAAAAAGACAATGGTGAGATAATGTAGGTCTGGTCTGGTGAACTCAGACACAACACCTGATTGTAGGAAAGTTTATAATTGCAGCTTCTTGTGTGGAGAACTTGGTGATTGTATATAAACCAACAGCACAACCTAGAGGCAGTTTGATGGTAGTGGCCAGTTATTGGCCACAAAGCCTCTAACTGTGGGGGGAGGACAGGCATCCTAACGCTGCAGGGGGATGAAAATTAGAAATTATATCCTAAATAATTTGTATGTGATATTGAAAGCATTAAGAAACACCTTATTTAGATATATGTTTTTCATAAACTAATGCCTTTATGCTGCAGAGAATTGTCACATTTAATAAAATACTACAACACACAGAGAGAACCAGCAGTAAATATTTTTATGTAGACAGTGCAAATTCGTTGTCAAACATTTGATGTTTTTATTCCCAGTGGGATCCAGGATTAATATACTGCAGCAGGAATCTGGTCGATTTTAGGTGATAAGGGTGAAGGTTTTTCCTCATGAGTTGCTGCATGCGGCACACATCAAATCCTCACTAGGAGGCACGAATCTCAATTCCCCAGCCCTCTTCTCCTGCATACTGAATGCTGACGAAGCAGTAATGATTCTGCCAATCCCCAAAAGCCGTCCACGAAGCCACAGGTCACCGCTTAACCACACAGGGTTCATGGCACAGGCCAATCCATTGTGTCGTGATCACAGAGAAAGACATCAGAGGAGTGGCACTAACACACTCGTCTGAGGAGCCTTCGCCCTCTCCTGCATTGTCCCCAGGGGCTGGAAACGACTCAAAGGGGAAGCTTCAGCAAGCCTCTGGCTCAGAAACACACCAGTGGCCCCGCGCTGGCCTGGTGTCGGCACTGGACGGTCGCACCGGGGCTCCCAGGTCCGTGCTAGTCTAATCACTCCAGCAGAAACAATGTCTGGTAATGATGCCTAGGACCCGAGTGCGTCTAATGACAACTCATACATAATTCAGCACCTTTCACTTGGCTGCACGGTGATATCCTCATTAGTAGGGGACCCTCAGTGGCTGTCAGATGGTGGCCGCACAATCGCAGGCCCTCATTTTGTCTTTGAGAAGTGCAGCTGCTTCCATGACATCGCCAGCAAAGAGGGGCGAAGAAAAAAATGCAGTGCGGGTTTGTTTTATTTAGTGCAAAAAACCTTCCAGTTTGTAAAAACAAGGCTGACACGGAACCTGACACCAGGCAGGGGAAAATAATTAGCTCTCATTTTCTCAGCCTCCTGTTTCCTTCTCCCTGCTGTGTTTTCTACCCACTAAACCACCACATGTCAGAAGAAATGGGAGGCAATTAGCAGGCTCGTTTCAGCCCTGCCGAACACACTGAAAGAGGACTATTTATGATGGGACAATGAACAGCTGAAAGATTAAATAACGTTTGCCTTTTAAAAAGAAAATGACTTCTGGCTAAATGGGCTATTTTTGATTAAATTCAAACAGCAAGTGAAGAGCCACCCTTTCTCCACAGTTTGAGACCCTAACAAAGGGCTGAGAGCGAGTCGAGGTGGATGTGGTACATGGCTGAGAATGAAATGTTTATTTGTCTGGTTTTATGGGTGTCTGCTGATGCCTTCAATGGTCAGTGTAACTGCCATCATCATGAATCCTCAGAACAAACAGCTTCAGCACAGCGAGGCTGATTCAATCACGGCCAAAACATGATTCTCTACATCTATTTACGAAGGAACAATTATCACCAACTTATTAAACACACAGTATGCTATTTCTGCCGCTAGGGGCCTCTCGAACAAAACAGCAACAAAAGAAGGACTTCAGTGACATTGTGAAGTAGCGTGGGATCATGGGAGTTGTTGTCTTAACTGTCAAACAGACAGAAATCATGGACAACATTGTGTATTAAAGATTTATTGACGTTACGTTTTTTCACATTTTGTCATTTCATTCTAATGAAATAGCCGCAAATAGCATAAGCTAACATAGCGCTAAGCTACCATTACATGACGTCAGTAACATTATGTGGCTGGATCAACAGTGAAATATATCAATAATTTGATTTCGACCATGTTGAAAATGGCAGAAATTAATGAAAAAACACTGTTTGACAGAAAACATTTCACTGTTACTGAGTTTAATTCTGTGACTTTGTATCAATTATTTAAGTTAAAGAAACTAGAGGAGGTTAAGGAGATATGATACAACATTATTGGAAACATTTGGGTTAATATAAGTGGATATCTTAAAATATGTATAGTCGTTTAAGGCCTTTTAATGCTGTAAAGTTATCTAGTTATATATTATATCTTTGAAGATGTTAACAATTATATATCGAGGTAAAACACGACATTTATTTGACTGTCCTTGGTCGCCCTTCACAGAGCAAATGATGAAGTCAATCTGATGCTCACAGCTGCAGAATATGTAGATGCAGTCAGCATGTGACCGTGTGTGTGTGTGTGTGTGTGTGTGTGTGTGTGTGTCACGACAAACTTACAGCTTTCCCAGTTCCTTGTTTCCAGTGGTACCCAAACACCAGCTCCAGATTTATAGTTTTACTCTTCTGCACCTCTTTTTCCAGCTCATCCTGGGAAGAAAACAGAGTTAAGAAACTGAATATGCCAAAAAATAAAAAAATAAAAAAACTCTGGTCCTGAAGATGAAGAATAAATACCTTGAGCAGAGGTGGGAAGTGGACCATCCCCAGGTAATCATTCGTTAGCTTTTCAATTTCAATCTGCCAAAGAGAAAATGTGAGATTCACTTCAGATCTCATCCTGTAACTGATGTCTAAATGAGTGTAAACAGGACAGTTGTTGGTTATTTGTGGCTCGCCTTGAGGTGCATGATGTGACCTTTGGACTTGACCCCCATGTCCCGCATGTCGTTTTCTGTGAGCAACAGCAGCCTCTTCCCAGTGATGTGGTTTTCTTGGAACAGGTCGGCATAATGCTGCATGTCACATGTTCCCTCCCCTGAGAGAGAAAAGGACACAGACTTTTTAAAAACGGCACAACACAGATAAAGAGTCTGAAAATAGCAAAGAAGTAAAGGAACAAACCTGCTCCAAATATCTGCTGCATCCAGAAATACTAAAGGAAAAAAAACAGTAACGTGTAAGTTTTAATAGTAATGGTGCGTAAAATTCTAAATACAAAATAATGGACTTTTGTCAATATATTACAAAATAAATGAAGCTAATTCTAATCAGTTACAGTTACTAGGAAACACATATCTAATTGAATTACAGTTACTAATCAATGAAAGTGGTTAAATCCAAACATATATTTTTTGGTAAACAGCCCATATGTAGAACTCAGATTTTGAGGTTATTTTTGATTTGTTCTCTTGATAAAATGTCTCGCCTGCCAATCAAATTAATACACATTTAAATAAACAGATCTTTTTTTTTCATTTATTGTCCAGTTTGTTTGAAAAATAATCAAAAATATAATATGTTACATTACATTGATGCAGTTATTAAAATAGTAACATTACTTACTGTATGTTTTAAAGGGTACCTAGTAGTTTGTAACCCATTACATTACAACACTGTTAATATATTAGTAACATGAGGTAAAAGTGAGTCCACTGACCACGTGCTCCTCTGTCCATGTGTAGATGTCGAGTGTGGGCAGCAGCTGCATTAAAACAGAGACAAACAGAAGTAACAGCAACAGAATATGGATGGAAACAGACAGTATGAAACATGAATGTATTCATGACGGACAGAATTTAAAGTAAAAATCACAGGACTTAAGCAAATGTTATTAAAATGGAAAATAGCCATGTTTTCCATGTCTGCAGAGCCATTACTTTTCCGGTTATTGTGCTGTGCGATTAACTCGCCTCTAATGGTCTATATCAAACTGAAATGTCCATCTGACTGATCTAACGTGATCTGTTTGAATGATAAATCATTTATTGCTCATTAAATGTAATCAGGCAGAAACTTGCCAGCCAAAATAAAGATTTCATCATTGTGATCATGAGACTGGTGTGTAATGACAGAAATAATGCCATGGAAAATTGGAGGAAAGATGACTAAATGAATGAGTAATCCCCCATTCACTGTCTTCTTCCCACGACATCTGATAACAGCTCAGATTATGAGCTGAATGCCGGGTCTCAATAGACAGTCGCTGCCATACATTTCAGTGCAGCCCGCCGCCTCATAAAGCCACTCAGCCCTGCAGCGTTTTCCGCCTCCTCCAGAGCCGCGGCTCGGAAGTAAACAGATTCAGAAACACTCTGCCGCTGCCAAAGTCTCATTGGAGTGACTTAGCATCACTTTTCAAGCAGCATATTGTGTTTCACAAACGTGCTGCCGAGCTCCTTTCTCAAGCTCAAAATAGGGAGCTCAGTTTTCTATGTTTGTGATTTGTGTGTGTGGAGAGAGAAAAGTCTCCGAGTTGGGTTTAGTTCACACAATTCTGCCCCCATGTGGACTGAGTGGATGATGGGGAACCAGACACCATGAAGTTACAAAGTTAATTTCACAAGAAACAGCTCAACATAAATCCCCAGTGAAGCGATATATTTTACAATTTTATATAAAAATGGTATTAGTCACGCTCTGTCACAAAGCATTTGGTAATAATCGCAGCGATACAACATGATTCTCATGAAACAGATAAGAGTTGAAAGATTTATTGACAAAACTGTGAAGGAAAAGAAGTCACATCAAGAAGCCGCTGGTCGGGGAGAGATGACTAACAAGTGCGGAGGCTGAATGTTTCCATTGTGTCTGGATCTCACACAGGGAAATGTAAATATTAGTAAGTGGTAATTGTTATGTCTAGTCTAGTGTGTACAGGGCTTGAAGGCACAGGAGTGCAGGCGATGTTTGAATAGGAATATTAGTTCATGGCAGGATGCTAACAAGCAACAACACAGGAACACGGAGGATTACGTCCTCATGAGACTGACTGATGATAACAAGCGGAGGGACAATTTAATGGGCTATGCTCAAGGAAGCATGTCCTTCCCCAGATGAAGCCTAATACCTAACTGAACACTAATACGATTTCCTCTACTGTAAAGTGCAGCTGGAGGCTAATATTCAGTTAGATGTGATACTCTGCGTAAAATGTGTCTGCAGACGGAGATTATTCTGTTCAAAGCTACATTTGGTCAAAGCTGTAACTTTTGGCCTGCAGAAACGTTGTTATTATTAACATTTATTTATTCTTATGATGTGATACTGTATGTAAAATATCCTAATGAGGAAATGTTTCTATTAAAATTAGGGCTGGGTAATATGTAGAGAAAATCACAATATTATGACCATGTATCTCAATATCCATTGCTATGAGTATTTGGTGCTTTCCAAAATAGATAAAAGGGAGATTTGTGTGACCTTCCAGCAGGAATTGCTAAATCTCAGACTGGATATCTATTTATTTTTCTTATTCACGTGCTGCTGGTAGGAAAGTCATTACTAGGAAGACGAGAAACACCAAAAATTCCCGACTGGATTGGTTTCATTTATGAAATCTTTAAGATGGAAAGGATTCGTTTTTCCATTAGACTCCAGCAGGACGTGTATTTCATGTACGCTACGGGTCCTTCTTGCTTCTGTATTACAAATGTGAACTTAGTATTATGACTTTTTACTATTGTGACTCTGTTGTAACAATTTTTGCAGAAGGATCAGATAAGGGAGGTTAATAAGCCATATATGAGTGTTTACTTTGATTGTCTGGATCGTCATATAACTCAATAAAAAAGAGTTTTAAAAAAATAATAGAGATTTCTGATAAATAATTACCAGTAATGTGAATATATAATGATTAAGTGGTTGAAGACAAAGCAGAGAACAGCTGCAGCTGGTAAGATCAGAGAATGACTTCCCTTTACTGTAATACAGCAGAACAAAAAAAAACACTGGTGCCACATTATAATAAAAAGACGATATCTGGTCTCATATCACGATATCGATATATTGCCCAGCTCTAATTTAAATCTATATTTGGTCAAATCTGTGACTTCTGATTAATTGCAGCATTGCATTTTTCTTGTATTTTAAAATATGTTAAGGCCTGAGAAGAAGTCTGTTTGAAAAGTAAAATGTGAAATGAGAGAATGAAGCTGACAGTCACACAGCAAAGTCCCTCTCCTGCTGTTTTGAACCTGGGTCAGTCAGAGGAAAAAACATGTACTTTCTCGTCCTGGTAAGAGACTGCGTCTCAACAACTGCACTCCACCACATCCAGAACAAATTGGCCAATCTTAATGTCAGCAAAATGTCACTTCATCATAAAAGCCTGGCCTTCTCTAAGCAACTGGCTCACGTGGCTTTTTCTTCACAGCATGGCACTATACATCCAGTACATTAGGCATAAAGCAAATGACATCCATAATATCCATAGGTGGAGGGCGACAAATATATTCTATAATATCGTGCTGCGCTACATTGAGCAATTTCTTAATACAACTTGAACAAAGCAGAAGAAATAGAAAGCAAAGGTTTGTTTTCTGGTGTTTCTCATGATTATCAAAGTCAAAATAATCACGACTCAACAAGCAATTCATTAAGAAATAATGCGTCCAGAACAGCAACAATGCACTGAGTGAGATTACAGGATGTGACAGTCGGCAACACGGAGCGTCAGAGAGCTTCATTCACTGTCGTCAGACCAAGCGAAGCGTCCCATCCCCAGAGTCATGTTGATTTTGTGTCCCTCTCTGACACTGCTCGACACCGAGGAGTTCTGCCTGGCCTGCATGTTCACCTGCATGCCCGAGTGCAGGACGGGTCGGCCAAAGTCCAAGGAAAACATGTCCTCAAAGCCTTTCATCATGGACTGCAGATTCACCTCCTCGTTACTGGAGGTCGTGATCTGACACGACATCTGAGAACTGTTTGATTCCTCCGTCTTAGACTGATAGAAGGACTTAGCGCTTATCTTTTTAGCCGCAGGTAAGAAGAGCTGAGAGGCAGAGACAGGTGGAGAGACACCGGGGTGAAAGAAGAGCAGAGAGGACAGAAAAGAAAAGGAAGTCATTAGTTTAAAAACCACAAAATAGGTGTAAATGAAAAAGTGGACAATTTAAAACCACAACCCAAGAAGGAAACTGGATAGTAAAGAGAAGCAAACAGAATAAGTGGAGGATAGAAAAAGAAAGGAAACACAGTGATTCAAAGGTGTTCAAGGTATCTATACTGTAGCTGCATTCGATCACAAAACAACCATGTTTTTTTTTGTGCAAACAAGGAAAACAAGAACACACTGTTGTGTCTTTTGCGTGCAAACAAATAAAATGCAGGGACACGAAAGCAAACAGCAAAGCTGTGAACTGCAACTCTGCAACGCTCACAATTCAACATGAACTCTAGTGAGAAATGCAGCTTCCACTCTGTGCATCATGAGGCAAACCATGCATTGAAGTCTGACCAGTAAATACTCATAATGTGCTTTTTCTTTTACACATTATTTTCATTTCACTGCTTTCCCATTTCCACGTCCCCCCAGAGGGGACCAGGGGGACGCTGTCCCTCCCCCAGCAGGACTGAGGACACACGTGGTGGCGGTCCAGAGGGTGAAGGTGGACCGAGGTGGAGAGGAGATAATGAGGGACTCACCGGGCTGTTGGACTGCTCGATGAGTTTGCGCTCCCACATCTTTAGGCAGCGCTCTCGCTCCTTCAGCTCCTGCTCTTTGGTGCTCAGGTCTCTCTCCAGCTTCTTAAGTCTCTCAAGTGTAGCTTCAATCTCACACCTGCAGCACACAGCAAGAGCACGAGTCAACAGTACACCCAATATCTACACATTCATTAACGGCTGGCATGACTTCATGTTTCTCATTTTGTCAACAAATCCCAGTAAAAGATCGAAATCAACGATGTGAGAGTCCGACTTTCAAACCTCCCAGTCTGAGCCACTCAAGAGCCTTTCTGTCTTTCTTCTGAATGTACATTTAACATTTTTACAAAGTAATTTATGTCCTTAAACAGCTGGGCACTGTCATTTTTCTACATGTTTCAAACAGGACTGAAAACTGCACTTTTGGGGACTATTTTCTGCTGTGGATTAATACACAATGAGGCCACTTTTGCAGCAGGATTTGTATGAGAGATTGAATCATGCTGCGCTCCAAAGTGCACTTTTCCTTTCACCTATAGACATACATTCAAAGTAGGTTGTATTGCAGGTAATATGCATAAAATGGTGATTTACTCATTTGTGCCTTTAACTTATTTCTTATTTATTAATTGCAGCTTCTGTCAATGAGCTTCATCCTGGTATTTTTGGTTTACTATGTATATGGACATACTACGTATTTTTCTGGCACACTAAAGAGTAAAATCGTTTGGTAGAATGTGTGTTCTAACACACCCTCAGTGAACTCAATGCTTATGTTCATTGAAATGAAGGAACGTGTCATTGAGTGTAACAGTGTGGCTCATTTATATGTTTACACCCCCAATAATGGTAAACTAAGATAAGATAATCCTTCATTAGTCCCACAACAGGGACATTTCCAGTGTAACAGCAGCAAAAAGTGTGTAGCAAAAATGAAAAGAAGCATCAAAAAAATAACAATAAAAGGAAACAAGCAACATTAACAGGAAATATGTAAGTATAAACAATTGGAAATACATTTTTAAAAGTATTAATATGTTAAACAATGAGAAATATAAAATTAGGAACAATATATACAATATAGACAGACTCAACAGTTGCAACATTACACAGAGAAAAGTAATGTGTATGTTTTCTTTGTTTTTTTTTGGTGGCTGCATCGTTCTATTAAACGGAAATATTTGTCATGTTTGGAAACTTTGGAATTCCCACTAGAAATGAAAATTAAGTTATGTGAGTTTCAACAATGTTTGGCTGCATAGCCGCTGAGTTATGAAACTCTTCGTACCAGGACAGTCAGCAGTGACTAAAACAAAATAAAACTGTAGTGATGTGCTGCAGTCAGAAGGACAAAGCCTCATGTTCACTTCAGGTTGGGGGAAGTGTGTTTTGCCCAGCAGGTGGGGCTGCACAGTGTGCTGTGGAAATCCATGCTGTGCTTCCGCCCAACAAAAACTTCGTTCTCACACTTTCTGTTCATAAACACATGTAGTCCAGGCAGGAAAGCCCATCCTGACTCCTCCCGCTGCCTCCGCCCCGAAGCTTCCCACTTCAAACAATTTCCACTCTTGCTCAACTTCCCAAATCATTCCTTCTCTGGCCTCCTGCTTTCCTGATAAACCATTTGGCATTCCACATGAAATAACGACTGTCAGGATGAAGTAAAGGCTCTAATAGCCGCTAAACAGTCAGTGTGTACATTAAAATGCAGTGATGCAGCAGGAAAAGTCTGAACTGATGTTTAACCTTTCTGCAGGTCAACAAGTTTTAGTTTACTTTTAGTTTTTCATACATTTCACCTTCAGGTTGAACTGTTAAGGCATTAAAGTTACCTTGACTTTTCATGCAGCGTAATACTCAGGTCAGAATATGAACAAATATTAACAAAATACTAGAAAAACGAATGGCATTAGCTTATTTACTGTTCAGAGCTAATAAAGCAGAACCTGGTTCTCTGCTCGCCATTTCAAACCAGAAACAACACAGTGGCCTGCTCCCAAACTTTTACCATCTAATCATCCACTTTCTAAAAACATTTTAGGCTAAAAAAAGAAGAATAAATCTTGTTTAATGTCAGAACACCATCACCTTGTTTTACAGCTTGGTCCAAGTTTGCTGTGAGGCCTCGTTTGCAAAAAGTAGCAACTTTTCTACTTAAAGCAAATACAGAAAGGTGAACGCACCTCCAAACCCGCCGCCACCCTCCAACCATCCACACGACTGCCTTAGAAAACATTCAGACGTCCTTCACCAAACAGGTGGAAACGTACCGACAGACTCTTCGACTTGTTATACTGCACATGCACGCAAGGTAAGATCGACCAACTCATCTGTTGGGTCGGTTAAGCAGCAACAAAAACCTGAGATAGTTTTATAAGACACAACTTTATTGGTAAAATAATTCAATTTATAAAAATGATGATTGCATTCGACTGAAGATACGATGGGCCAGATCTACTTCTCATTACAATCTAATGATCTGAACCACTGTCATGAAATGACTCTCATACTTTGACTCACTGCGCTGCTTTTCTTGAACTTGTGAAAAACCTTCAACTTGTTTTTTTGGTGTTTCAAAATGTTGAAACTGTGAGTCTTTGTGGTCCGGTGCAGCTGACAGGTGATATCATCTATCGTTATTATTTCAGCCTTAAGAATTCTACTACCAATCAACCTCTACCTTAATGACTATATTCCTGTGCAGGAGTATATGTATATATGATGTATTAATATAGTATAAATATCTACTGTGCAGCCAGAGAAGATATGGATCCTCTCAAACATCCTTCAGGCCTAAAGTTAGCACCACGTGCTCTATATGTTCATTAGTAACTCCTGAGATCTCCCCACAGATCAGAGTAAAGACAGCAGCTCTTTGTGGTGCAGCGACCTCCTGCTCCGATCACCAACATCCTCTCCTTCCACCTTCACGATAAGCTGATACCATCAAACCTCTTGAGCTCCAACAAATGCATCTCTCTCTGTGTCACACATTCTCACTTTCTGTTTCCCAGCAGTGAGATTCACTCCAACCTGCTCCACCTGCAGATGGCTGCCTGGACATGATGCCACCAGCAGCACAACTTCTGAGGAAAAACCTCAGAGCACAGACGAGCCCCGCAGAGAGGCAGACAGAGAATAAAGTGACAGCTGAGACTCAGGCTGCGCTGAACATCACCAAACCTCCAGCTGCTCATACAACCCAATTAAACACTTCTACTTGAAAAAGATGGTGATTATTTTTAGGGCCTTATGGGTAAAGAGAGGAAGTATATCCAGATGGATGATTCTTTGGAGGTTTTCATGCCTTTATGGAGCTATCAGTGTAATTATTAAAGATCTATATGCACGATCTCAAGTCCTTTTTTGTATTCCACGGCCCCCATCAGCTACATTTCCACATCATTCTTTGAAAACAGTTGCACATTTCCTTAAGCTGAGGCAGTATGTTGGTGGAAAAAAGAGAGTTATAAATACATTTACTGGGCCTGGGAGAATAGCTGCTCACATTACCTCCATTCAGCCTTGTTGTGAAGGAAAGAGTTGCACTGTTGAGGAAGTTGGCTGTCGTTAGACATGGACTCCAAAGTGGAGAGGATCTGCTTGAACATTGGTCTTTCCTGAAGCAACACACAAACATTCGCTCCGTATCATTAACATGGAAGTTTGCGTATGTTGTCAGTTTGCATGTTTCCATGTTTCTTAGCGGGTCACTTACTTTCGGCTTTGTTTTCCAGCAGTTTCTCATGAGCTCAGCAAAGCTGGCAGGACAGCCGCTTGGGATGGTCAACCTCTGAAACACACACACACACACACACACACACACACACATTCGTATCAGCATCAAAATGTACTTAAAGTATCAAAAATAAAAGTTCTCTTTATGCAGAATGGACACTTAGATTGTTTTATATATTCTGAATATATTATTAATTATATATATATATTATTATCAATTAAAATAAAAGTCTAATATTTTAAATAGATCATGTTTTTTATGTTAAATCTCAACCTGCAAATGAACTAAAGCTGGCAGCTAAATGGAGTAAAGTCCAAACAAACAAGCAAACAAGAAGATATATATATATACTGTACTTTGTTACATTGCACCGTTGCTAATAAACTCAAACTAAAAAGAGAAAACACAGCACTCTTCATACCTAAATCTGGTCCTGTTGCCTGCAGATTTTGCATTCATACGCAGAATCTGTTCCTAAAGATCATATTGTAACTAATTTAACTGAGTGCACGCTTCCTTCTTTGGCTGTGATGCGGTTGGCGGATGTAGTTCTTAGAGAGAAAATAGTTCCCATATGAAACTACTCACAATAAGATCTGTGGATTATTTTGAGTATCCGGTTCATGATTTCTGGAAGGAGACATTGCTGTTGTATGTTTTGGTGCCATATAGTCAGACATCTCTACAGCCGCCTCCAACTCACACAAACAGCAGCTGTATTTTTGGATTAATGGGTGAACTGTCCCTTTAAAGCCTCATATTGACGTCTGTTTTCTCATCTAACTCTCACTAAGAAGGCAAATGTCCCCAAAACTATTTCCTCAACAAGATATTTCACATGCTGTAGCCTATATAAACCAAAATACTGATTCAATGTGAAGAAAAGGTTTATTTAACTGGACAAAAACGATTTCCCAGAACTATATATAGTGAACACACTCAATCGCACCTCATCTTTCTCCACCACGAGCCAGGCCACTTGTAAACCTTCCAGGCCTTTGAAGGGGATTTCACGGGTGAGCATTTCCCAAAGCACCTGCCACAGAAGCAGAGCAAAGGTCAGTTTAACACTGTAAAATCACACGTATACATACATGCACTGTGTGTGTATGCTCCAACATACACAACGCTGCTGGTTCTGTTTTGGCTTTCACATAAAAAAAAAACATAAATATTGCTAACAGATAAGTAGCTTTTATCACTTTCAACACACAAATAAACACGAGAAACACTTTGCTGTCTTTCCTGGAGGCCACATGCAACATACAAAACAGACAAAAAGATTCATTTAACATTTCCAACTGCGATTAAAGGCTGAAATGATTTCTGAAACAGTTCTCCCTTGATAATTTAGGTGCTTTTCAGTCGTTATTCAGCAGAGTCAGAAATAACAACCTGCGTCTTTAAAAAAAAAAGATCATGAAAAGGTGAAGGAGACATTTTTCAAACACCTGAGGGCTTCTGCTGTATATGTGTAGCATATCCCAGCTGCCTCTCATTACACATATGTATTTTACTATAGAAATAAGCTCCTCAGAAAAGTGTTTGAGCAGGAAAACTGCAAATTTGCTTTCATTTTGCTGAGCCTCTGATATAGAAAGCACTCACTGCAATCATAAACATTGTCTGTTTAGCTTGTAAAATCACACCTACCTGTGTTTCTGCGCAAACCTACTTTTGTTCATTAATTTGGATTTTATTAGTGATTAAATTTTGTGTAACAGGAATTGAAATTGTTAAGATGGTTCGAGCTGGTTCCCAGTTGGAGCTACTTCCTTCCTCAGACTGCAACTTCACAGGAGAAGAAGAGATTCACAGACGGAGGCTCTACTTCTGCAAAGGTCACAATAATTTCTATTGTCCACTTATCAGAGAAAGAAATGCAGAAATGAAAATATCAGCAGGGCCGGCTGACTGACAGGCGTGTTTTTTCAGACATGAGTGACTTTTCCTACAAATGTATTTATAATATTTGGGTCCACTTTACATAGGTTTGTTGTTTAAAAAGTGGGTCAGGCTGCGAGTCTCACGGGTCTCATCAATGTTTTTGTTCTGTTTGTGAGCAGAATTACAGACGTGTTGACATGATTTAATAAAACTTAGTAGAAAGGTGAAGCAAGAGCCGAGAAAGAATCCAATAAATGACGGAGCAGATCTGAATCACAGGGCAGATAAACAGATTTTTTTCGCTGTTGTTAACATAAGAGATACGGTGTCCACTCTCTGAGTGCCCCTCCAGGCTCATTTTGTGACCTTTAACGTACCATAATGAATACATTTTCACTGATAAAAGAAATGACAGACATCACCCAGAATGTAAAAGTAAAGCTGTAGAGACGTCAGAGCAATCCTAAACTTCAGTAAAACTTTAAGTAACTTTTTGTTGTCTAAAGGGTCAGAATACTTCTTCAAAAACTTTAATTTAGCTGCTGAGACAAAGTCGTAATATTTACGCACAGAAGTTATTCATAATTATAAGAACAAGGACAACTGTCAGAGACATTAGAACTTCAGGACGTCTTTATTTTTTTACATTTGAAGTTTTTGAATGAAGCTTTGAATGTCTCCAGTCACATTTTAGACATCATCAAACTAAAAAAGTGTTTGAACAAAATCCTCAATTTGAAAAGTTATTGTTCAAATTAGTTTTATTAGTTCCACTTTATTTAATAAACACCTGAATTATATTTGAAGTTCTTGTGGTTAAATTAATTAATTTTCTGGTGTGAGGTTCCCTTTGTGAGCAGCAACCGGGAGCACAAACTGTTTTTGACAGCATTGAACACGTTTATGAACGGCTAAATATCAACAAATATAAACTGAAACTGAATGTCGTGTTGGATAGAAACATTTCGTGAAGTTTGGACTTGATAATGTTTATCTTTTCTCTGTACATTTTGACTACTTTATTTAATTTCCAAATGATTCCAACGCTTCATGCACGAATCATAAATAACTGACTGAACAATTTAAACGTACGTGTTAAATTTAAACCATGATTTCAGGACTCTTTGGAGTTTTTGGAAATGTTTGGATCACTCAAGTCTGAAACAATCCTACACAGTCACCACCGAAATATGACTCTTCAAATCATAAAATATCAATAATATTATTGCAGCTGAAGTTTGACCTGCAGCTGTGCAGAAATACTGGGTTTAAACAGAACTAACAGACGTGAAAAAAACTGCATTCAAATGTTGATATCATAGTTTTGCTTTAGCATTTGAAATTAAATGTTTTTGTATCCGAGTTAAGAGATCCAGCGTCCCCTCCTCCCCTTGCTGTGACTCACCACACCGTAGGAGAAAGTGTCACAGGTCTCTGACACCGGCAGACTCTGGATCACCTCAGGAGCCATCCAGGGAAACGTCCCCACCAGGGACATGTGTGTGGTGTGGGTCAGGAACTTGGATGCCCCAAAGTCACAGATCTGAAGAGACAAAAAAAAGGACTGGAGATTATCACTGAACTGAAACCCATAGAAACCATCCGTAGAGCAACGCCTGTAATGATCTATAAGTGCACATCTGGTGCTGCTGCTGTTAGTAAACGCTACAAATGTCTGTTTCTACTTCACTGTAATCACAACATTCAGACTGGACTCTCATCTCTTGGCTCCATAACGCTTCAGGTACAAAAGAGCTTTCACAATATCATTTCATGATTTATCATTAAATCTCCTTTCCACTCGTCTGTCACATGCTAAGTTATTCACTGCCCTCTTGTGTCCACAGACTGTAGGTAAACAACATGCTTCATTTCAGGCTCACATTCATTTCAAAATCTGAGATAAAAGTTTAAATATTCAGCTAAGAATCAGAGCCGGCTTATTGTGTCTGAGATTAAACTCTAAAGGGTTTAAATCATAATGTAATCTTACCTTGAGAACCTTGTCTGCTGCCACAACAACTGCAAGAGAAAATAAGGTTTCAAAAGAATTTAAAGGTATTTTATAAACATGCAGCATTAATTTATATACAAATAATATTGTTTTGAGTACAAAAAATATTGTAGAAATCAAATATGTTACCATTCCTGGACTTCAGGTCTCTGTGGATCACCTTGACGGGGGCCTCTGAATGTAAATAGTGCATTCCTAAAGTGGAAATAAAGAGTTTTTCAGAGGAAGATCGCTGTAAACTCCTATCAACAAAATAAAACTTCTGTCATGCTGTTTGAAATGCTGCATCTGTAGAGATCTGTTGATATTTGTAAATCTCTGTAAACAGGCAACAGACTCTCTGCAAAAACATAAGATAAGATATTCCTGTATTAGTCCCACAATGAGGACATTTTCATTGTTAAAGCAGCAAAAATAATAAGAAGCATCAATAACGTAACAATAAATAGAAACAGGCAATATTAACAAGAAATATAAAATCAAGAAAATGTTGTTTTGACTATTTATTTTGACTATTCTCATTTGTTTATTTTTCAGTTTACTTTCTTGTGTTACTCGTACACAAAATAAAGCCTTCATTCATTAATTCATTCATAACAGTTTAAGCAAGAAATATTAAAAAAAACACTTACAATTCAATACAATTTCCAGAAAAATAAGAAATATAACATTTGGAAAAACATGTACAATATAAATGGACCCATTAGTTAAACACAGAGAAGAAATATTGATAAAAGTATTGATGTTGCACAATTCATGTACATTTAAGTGCATTATAGGTTTTTAATGAATACAGAGACACTGATGTTGGCGGGCTGTTCAGAGCTGTTCAGCTGTTATTTCCTTATAAAATCAAAGAGGTGATTAATCCATGTTTACCTCTGGCGATCTCTGCAGCCCACGTCATGATCTGTCCCATGTCCATCTCCTCACTCTCTGCACTGGACAGGTAATCGTACAGCGACCCGCCGCTGGCGTACTCTGTGGAGACACGTGACCATGTTGAGTGTGTGATGGTGAAAAGTGTTGCAGAGACAAAAGTGCTCACTCTTGTGGCGTTACATTGGACGTATGAGTGCAGTATGTGAGAGCATTACGTGAAAACAATTGAATATTGAGACGGTGCCAGAGGACGCAGGAAGCCGGCTGACAGTGTTTACAGACGGATCCTGTCACTTCATCACTGACTGTAACAGGACAACACGAGCTGCCAGAAGCCCACATGTTATCAACTCTGCAGCACAAATCAAAGCTGCAGCACGCAGGTTTTTGTTTGGTGTCATTGGGTAAAAAGTCAATAATAGCTTTTCAGTTTATGTTATTCAAATAATGTGCAAGAAACTAGACGTATGAACCTCATTCTCTCTGTTTTTAGACTCGTTTTTAGAGAGGGCGCTCCTATTGGCTGTTCTATAAATGCATGTGTGTGCATGTCCTCTTAGATGTTGAAAGACAGATTTAATGGTAGTATTTAATCATGCAGAAAAAGTTGGCATTACAGCTTTGGAAAGTACTGCCTACACTGCAAGCGAAGAGGTTGCCAATAGTTTAGCCTCCATTAATCGTCAGTTTAATCACAGTTTTTCATCTCGCTTTATAATCAAGCTGCAATGTTTCAATGACTAATCAATTCTTTTGATCAGCAGAAAAATAATCACCAACTTTTTTGATAATCGATTAATTGTTAAAGTCATTTTTCATGCAAAAAAAAGCCAGAAAAAAAGTTGTTTTATATCATATTATCTGAATATATTTGGGTTTTGGACTGAAACAACTTTACATTTAAAGGCTTAACTTTGAGTAACTGAAGACATTTTTTACTATTTTCTGACAGATTTATCAACAAACTAATCAGCACATTATTGGATAAAAACAATCAGTTATTTTATATATAAACTATTTGCTGCCCTAACAATACAGGAGACAGTATGAAGAGTAACATACATATATTCAAATTCTGGTTTATTTTTTCTCCTTTCCTTTTTTGTTTGTTTTTCATGTGGTTTGATGACAGAGGAGAGGAAGCAAAACGTGCCGTTTAATACACATTTAATGCACAAAGGCTCTGATTCAATGAATTCATGCTGCAGAATACATGAAGGAAGGAAGTTATATAGTCGTGGCTCAGAGCCAGCTTATCTTGTACAATGAAGGTTCCTTAAGCATTACAAGAATGTGTCCATGTACGGTCAGCCTGTCAACACAGAGGCAACAACTTCCTCAAGTTTAACACTGCAGACATGAAGTCCAACAGTTACACGCAGCTCTAACCTTTCTGCTCCTTTTTCTACTATTAAAAATTCAGTTTTCTAATGATGTATCCTGTTGCAGAGCCCCCCTCACAGAACTGTCCAGGACTCACAGATACAGCTTTGATTAAACACAAAGATATGTGGAACAGGCTCATCGAGCTATTTGCTATCTGCAGACGGAGAGCTCATGAGGTAAAGTGCTTGAATAAAGTCGGACCAGCTGAAACAGCAGGAAACCTCTGTTTGTGCATAATAACCCAATCATGTTCCAATACAGTAACGTAAACATGCACAGGCGCCGAGACAGCAGACTAATTAACAATCATAAAACACAGCACTGCTTTTTGTTGTTATTAAATTCTGCGCGGCTTTTGCTTATTTGCATTGTAGCTGACAGCAGGCGTAAACAGGCTCACCTGACTTCACCTGTGTGTGCAGGTGAAGACTTGTCTGCTTCTGCACTTTGCACTTTAATATGTTCGGTCACATTCCAGGGATAATACGGTTACGTGCCGGCGGCTCTGCTGCAAACTGCACTTTCATTTCAGTCTCATCTTCCTACTCTGAGTGAATAATATGTTTTTAATCTCTCACTGCATCTCACAGGTAAATGCACCTTTACCCCAGAAACAATAACGAACCTCCATCAGGTTTATGAGGCAGCCGAGTGACAGCAGATCCTGTTAAACTCATCCAGATTAAAAGCTTTCTCAAATAGGTTATATATTGGCTGTTAGAAATAAGGAACTGCCCAATACTGTCTGTCAACAGACAGAGGAAATTTATAACAGAGCTGATGAATGTGGATATGACATGGTCAGCACGGCCATAAACATTCGTCCTGTATCTGGTGCTAATTAGATTCTGCTTTGATAAACAGAAACACCAACCAGCTCCCTGACAACAAGACCTTTCTCTTTCACAGCAGCAACACATGACACGACTTTAGCCCTGATTCTTTAAATATAATTTTTACACTGTCAAACAGATTTTGGATCAGAGACGAGTGAGTGATGAGCCATCGTCATGTGTGAATTACAGTTTCAGCATGAGCACATTGAGTACTCAAATCACAAACTGTATAAAGCCCAAAATCCTCCCGACCTCCAGGCCGACCCACGTGGGATATAAAATATAATGCAACGTTGCCTTGATTGACTGATCAAACAGACATAAAAACATGCAGAAATGCTTAGTGGAACCCAGAGGTGAGCACAGGAAAGTGCAATGTCACACTTATTTCCAATGTGGACCTCAAAATAATTAAAACTACAGATTTATCTTTTTCTTTCTGGGTTTGAACATTGTTTAAAACATTTGGAATAATGTAAGAACACAACCCAACTAAATATAAAACATAAGTTTAGTCTTTTTATGGACATTATAACGCTAAAAGTGACCTTGAAGAGTTAAAGACTACTGACTCCTTTTATACAGATCTCTCACACGCAGCTATAACACAGAAAATATGGTGTGCAAAACATTTAACGCACTCTCTCTGTGTGAGGTTTCAAATTACATTTTTCTTCTCACAATGATCTTAATCTTCTTCCTGTGAAGAGAAATCAGTTTGGGTTGTGTGGGCTCATTCACAGCCTGAGAATATGCAGCCACAAACACTTTACATGTAAACAGACAGCAGGTAAATAACCAAATGTGGAATAAATGAGAGATCGAGGATATAAACCTGCAAGATGTAAAGTGTTTAGAGGCAGCAGTCGCCCGACGTTGTAAAAGTGCATGAAGGTTTTATTATACTGTAATGCAGCATTTCAGGAGTCTTCTACTCCTCACTCCTCCATTAAAGGATGTAATTATTCAGCACAGTGACGGATATTTTCAACACGAACCTCAGGTCACTGAGGTTGTGCAGCTGACCTGAGATGAACGGAGATATGTCAACATTTCAAACAGGCCTATAAACTCTGTTTGATCCAAGGAAAAACCTGCAACCACTGATTCAAACCTACATCTTTTAATGTGTCTCTGTCTTTGTTAAAACAGGAACCTGCTGTAAACCAGTTTAAATGGAGTCAGGCCAGTTTAACTGTAACACACTTAATTGCACCTTTAATTGTTTATGTCATAATTTAAAAAGAACAAAAAACAGTCTCAGAGGAAAAACATTCAGAAAAATCTATATCCTGATGTAAATGACAGGAAAGTTTTCTTTTTCTTTTTTTAAATCAACTATAAGGAGTTTTTAGCTTGTTATTAAACCGTCTCTATTTAATACTTGTGCTTCAAAATGACCTACAGAAGCCAGAAGATTATTTACTATATCTCTATCGTCGTATTCTTGATGCCTGTTTGAGTGAGTTTCCGCTGGTTTCACTGCCGTCACTATTATTGCTACAAAGCCACAAATAGAAACATGAACTCATCGCTGCATCCTGCAAGTAGCTGCTCTTTGTAATGCAAACAAACATTTCTTCTTTCATTTGCTCTCCTCCAAAAAACAGACGCATGCTCTCTAAACTGATCAAGATGTTTACAGCATGGAGCTCATGGAAACAATACCATGTTTGTCCACAGGGGGCGCCAAAATCAAGACTGAAAGAAAGTTCCTTAGGTGTTTTTATTTTATTCACGATGTTTTTCTGTTTTGTCTTGATGAGGAGTATTTTGTTACAGCATTTTTTTTATTTAACACCAATTTTGTTAATTGTATGAGCATTAAAAAAACTTCAGAATTCCCTGTTTTGATAACTGAAGCGCAGTTTTGGTATTTGTGTCACCTACTCTTGAATCGGCCTTTTTTTTTTTAATAATTCATCTAAACAACAGAGAAGTGCTGCAGTATAAAAATGCTGACATTTCTAACAACCACAGACACAAAAAATAGAAAAGCATGACTCTGTCTGCAACTTCTTTATAGGTACAAAGGTAAATGAAGAAAAGCAGAATCTCAAGCGTTTATCTTTCACCTTTCACCCTCCAACCAGCACACATCAGACAGATAAAGCCATGTTTTTAAGAACGTAAGCACTTGTCTAACTCTTCTTCCTGTTCTTGATCTAGAAATCTGAATTCATTATCTTTAGATTATAGATTCTGTCAATAAATGTAAAGAAACACAGTTTAGTTTACTGTACTAGCTACATTAGCTTTAGTGAGGAGAAAAGTGAACTATGGGCTCTTATATTTATCAGTTTCATTGACTAACAGAACAAAGAGCATCTTTCTGTACCGTCCACATGACGGCTGCTACGACTACGTGTGTGAGAGCCATCTTTGTCGACACTAATCTACATTTAAAGTCCTGTTGGGAGTCACGAGGTTACCCGAGCACGCAGTAAACCCTGACTGTCGCGGACCGTTTAATAATGACAAACAGAGGTGGTATTTCTTCTTTCAGCCCGAGAGGCTCAGCAGTTCAGCCTGTGATGTAGAGAGAGTAAACATGTTGAGAGTCTATAGCGCAGCTTATCTGCATGTCGGCTGAGAGGGATCTGTGTTTAAGAGCTGTCTGATGTTTGAATGAAAAGAGTTTGTTTGTGTTGTTTTTCAGAAAGACGGGGTCTTTATTTGCACACCTGCAAGTTAAATCTCAGTTAGTTAGTGAACGTTTGAACATTCGCTGTTTTCAGCTTCTAAAATGTTTTCATTTGTTGATTTATATCATTGTTAAGTGAATATCTTTCTGCTATTGTTTGGACAATATGGGTTCAATTAACAAGTATTTAATAAGTAATTGATTACAGCTGTAAGGATTAATCAATTAGTTGTAAACTGTTAAATTCATCCTCAAGATAAAACAATTTGAATTCTCTGATTCCTAGTTGTTAAATATTTTTCTGGTTTCATGCCTCTATGACAGGTGACATCATTGTGGGTTTTAAGAAACACAACATTTCAACATTTTGCACCACTTTCTGCCAATTTGTGCATCAAACAACTAATCAATTAATCAAGAACGTAATCTAGAGATTGATCAAAAATGAAAATAATGATCAGATGATGCCCATTAACTGGCAGATTATTCATAATCTGGAATGTAATTTGGTATATGCAGTCCTAATTGTATTTAGTATTTGCTAATTATCATTGATCTGTACTTTGGAGCATCACTATGTGGGAATAAAAAACCTAAAACATTATATAAGCAAAACTGCAAAAGAGGCGAAACCGAGAAACTGTCAAAGGACGTCAAAGTGCAGGAAGTTAGAAGAGTCCAGTTGATTATCCTAAATCCAAATCTTGGGGTTTGGAGGGGAGATCAATGCTTTTACTTTAAGAAGCAGCAGAAAAGAGAGTTTAAAGAACAATAAAACTTAAACGACACCTCCACAGTGAAGTGAAAGTTTGTGCAGAGGCATCGAGGGCCTCTTGCTACATGAGCTTTATTCTTCTCCGCCTCTAACCTGAACACACACACAAAACACGGGCACACACCCTCTGTATCAATGTGTGCACTTCCTGAACCCTCTGGCATTCACGGATGCTCCCATAGAAACCTCTGCTCCATTCAGTGTTGAGCAAACTGCAACTGATGCAAACAGATTCAGCGGTTGCGTTTTCTATCAGCATGTAGCGCTGCAGCTCTGTTATACACTGATGATCATTGACACACACACATTTGTTTATGACAGTATAAAGGCTGTAATATTATAAATCTTACCAGTGACGATGCCATAGTTGGGAGCCTCAACAATCGCGCCGTAAAACTGGATGATGTTACGGTGGCTGAGGACACTGAGGATTTCAGCCTGAAAACACACAAGAGAAAAACATAATTGGCACTTTTTTAAGTTATTGAGGGTTCTGTACAAACATCATTACTTTATTTATGTTTTGGTGTAAAGAAACAACACTCTGCTGCAATGCTAGTGGCCAGTGGTGCTTTAAGCTAATTGCTAGGCTAAGCATGCTAACATGCCCACAATAACAATGCTAACACGCTGATGCTAACAAGATGTAATGTTTACCATGTTTAATGTCTAGTGTGTTAGCATTTGTTAGCGCTACATTATACAGCAAAGTTAAGCTGCAACCTGACGGGAATATAATCAGATTTGCAAGTATTTGGTCACAATCACAGGCTGTAAAAAGGAAGTTGTCACATGACGTCACATATGAGTTTAGCTTTTTGGTTGCCATCTTGGAGTTTTTTTTGGAGCTGGAAGTGGACGAGAGGCTGGATTTGACTGACAACTTCTGGGCAATATGCACACCTGGCAAAGTTGCAGCCAACAACGTTAGTAACCACATTTTGCGGTAAACCATAAAGTAGGTCACAGACATTTTAATTTGTCATGGATACACATTGCTGTGGTTGGGACCTGTCAGACACATGATAGCATATCCTGCTTCTTTACTGTAAATGGGACCAAAATGTACTAAATGAAACATCATGCTGTATTGAGACTTGAAACTAGCGATTGAGGGCATAAACTTGTTAAGAAAATGTCTACTGAGGTAATAAATCAAGTGAGTCTTTTAATCAATCTGTATAGTCGCCCCCTGCTGGCCACTACAAAGAATGCAGGTTTTATACCGTTTGTGGTCATGTACCGCAGCAATGGGCGAACTGAAATTCAAACCTGGTGACAGCAACAGATGAAAATTTAAGAGATAACTTTCAGTATTACTGACTGCACATACCGTCATATCTCTCCTACAGCAGCCTTTGATAAACGTGAATGTTTGTACCAAGTTAACTGTCCAATAGTTGTCAACATTTGACTAAAACGAACAAATGTCTTCCTCATGGTGACACTAGAGAAAAAGTGAGGAGATCACAAAGTTGCCAGCATGGGACAAAGTGTGAATAAATATTAAAGGGATATATTTGATTCCATATATTTGGGGTAGTATGAGGTATTGACCTATAGTCAGTGTATTGCCAGTAGATGGCGGTTGACACTTAAAGCACTTAAAAACATCTGTATCTCTTCCACTTTAGGCCACATTTAGGAACTGAAACCTTTCTCTATGCCCTCTTCTTTGACAGAAACAGTCATTTTGCTGCTGCCTCGGTCTATCAATCTGTCTGTGTCATTTTGTGGATTTTGTGTTTTAAAGGGTTATGATTCACCAAAGTCCCACAACAACACAAACAAACTAAGTGATAAAGGCAGCAGTAGACCAGCAACCAACGTGTTTGCAAGGTAAGATTACAAACGAAAGAGATCATGACTGATTGAATCCTTTAACTGCCTGCTTCTCCTGACCGCCATCTACTGTTGGGAACACACTGACGATGGGTAAGTACCTCACACAACCCCACTTCAAAAAACCTGAACTATCACTTTAAGATAACATAGTGGCCCAGAAAGAAAACCTGACAAAACCAATTCATTTAATTGTAGCCAAACACTGTAATTAAACGAACAATTGGTTCAATGTGAAAGGATTACATTATTATTTTCACTGAACAATCATCTCTCCAACACTTGAGTGAAGATGAATGGATATCTGTGATCTTTTACAATTTCATAAAAGAAACCATGAATCGCTTTCTGATCGTCCTATCACAGGCCAACAAATGTAATACAATTTCCCTGAAAAGATTTCAAAGATAATTCTTTTTTTGTCTGTAAGACAATGCGTCTGAGCTTTCAAAGAGATCTCAAGCACAGACCTCGCTGTAATTGGGCCAAATACATTCTTTCATTTGGGAATACTGTTTCTTTTCGCGGCACTCTTGTGAGAGAGGGGGTGTATAATGACCATGAGTGATGGGTACAGAAGTCACCACATCCCGCTAAATGGGGTAGCAATTAAAATGATTACTACACTGACAATTAAAAAGTATATGAAAAGCGGCGGCAATTATGACTCCTACCTCGTTTTCAATCTTGAGCAGTTTCTTCACTGCCACCTCTTTGTCCTGGGAGATCCACCTGGCTCGGTACACGCTCCCAAAGCTGCCACCGCCGCAGTTCTCGTAGAAGTGGATGTCATCGAACTTGATTTGCACGAAGGAGGCGCTTGGAGACGACATCTCATAATGGCACTCAGCACCAAGTCTGCTTCTAAAGGAGGGGGTCACGGGGAAGGAAGGAAGTCTGGTTCACTCAACTGTAGTAAAACAAACGTAGTCCTGTTGTGCAAGATGCTTCAAAGAATAACTTCCTCTGAGGGTGTGTCTGCAGACTCCAACAAGCCCAAATGGGACCACCGAGGCTGGTCCTGCCTGCCGTGTCAGTGTGATATCTGGCTTTAGCTGTTATTTACTGACCATCTCTTCATGCTGCTGCTCTGCACGCACTCCTCATCATCAGTACCAGTAAGCAATGAGCTCAGGGTCCAGACTCTGCTTGTATAAGGACGATGGCATGCCTGGTATGCTGCGAGCATGCAGCCAAAGTCACACACTTTTCCAGCGTGGTCTACTGTGTTCGGTACAAGTAAGGCCACGAACAGAGAGAGCAAAAACAAGGAGAAAGCTCATCTTCTCTGAGGCCTTACGCGCTGTATTCGTGTAAACCAGGGTTAGAAACGTAATGCTGCCAAACGGGAGTCCACACTGATTGATCACATCCTTTTGTTTGTCCCTAAGAGCATAAAAGCATCTTGTAAAAGACATAATTCTGTCATTACAGGAAATTGTAGCTGGCTTTTTGTTCATAGGTTTCCCTTTTCGAGCTACGCAATTACGGCTGTTAAAAGGCTGTTACCTGGGTCGTCATTGGGATTGCTATCAAGCCCAGCGGGAAATGCCTCCATCGTCACAAAGGGGGGCCATTGCTTTCTGCTGATTTACTTGTATGCATGCTATACTTAGCCTCACAGCAATCTGCTCAGCGGACCAGCCCACAGTATTGTCCGTCCACTCAAGAAGCCAGGGTTACTGGGATATGGCAGCGCTCCTTCCTGCCAGTTCTCACTTAATAGCAAACACGGCAACAATAACGGCCTGATAGCCATATGTCAAACCACAGGTAGTTACTGTAATCAGAACTAAATGAAAAATAAATCACTCAAAGGGAGAAGATAGTAGGCGGAGCTGCCGGCGTCTAAATCATATCTGAACAATGAAGAGATATTTAATCACAGACACATCCTTAAATAGTGATCAGATATCCTACAGTGCATTGTGCTGGTCTGTGAGTGTTAGATTATTGGGGGTAAACTGCATGATTACATGGCTTTAATAAGCAGTGGATGAATGTAACTAAGTACATTTACTCAAGTACTGTACATTTTTGAACTACTTGTACTTTACTTGTGAAAGTTGAGCAATTTAGGGGCAAATATTTTACTTCTTACTCCTTTCGCTGCCAGTTTTAGTCACTGTTCAGGTCGAGATTTAACATGACAATATACAATCAATTTAAACTGATTAGGCATGTTTAGAAATCAAAGAAACTAAAATGAGTCGTACCTGTACAACGGTAAAACACTGCTTACATAAATGCATAAAAAACAATAATAGAATCATATATTTTGAATATATAAAACAGTCTGAGCGAGGTCATTCTGCATAAGGAGTACTTTTACTTTTGATACTTTTTGATGCTGATACTTTTACTTCAGTAAGTTTTGAATGCAGGACTTTGACTTGTAGTGGAGTAACTCTGCAGAGCAGTATTAGTACTTTCAGGGATCTGAATACTTCTTCCACCACTAAGACATTAAGAGGTGCAACGATTAGTCGATTAACTGATTAGTCACCAACTGTTTTGATTACCAGATGTTGTTGTTTTTTCATGCAAAAAGGCAGAAATGCTGTTTTTAACCTCTCAAATATGAAGATATCCTGCTTTTGTCTGATTTATACCACATGAAACTAAATATACTCACGTCACCTTGAACTTTAAGGGACTTGGTTTGCACACACAAACCAAGAGAAAGTTTACTGTATCAACAAATACCAGAGTGGAAAACAACATGCATTACTATCACTTTCAGTGTTATTATGACTGCACGTACTGTCATATCTCTCCTACAGCAGCCCTTGATAAACGCTGCTTTAAACGCCTCACACCCAGCAGCCCAGAAGCTAAAATAAACCTGTGTATTATCCTGTTTAACCTCCTGTTAGTCCACATTAGGACCCAGCCTCCCATAACACTGTTAACGCTCCATGGATGCCAGAAAGCTTCCCTGGGAAAACTCTCTCTAACTTTCACACCCTCACATTGTAAACATACGTACCGACATTAAGTGTTTCGTCTTCAGAGCAGATCGTCGCCACTTACAAACTTTCAGTTATGAAGTTACGAGTTCCGGGAAATCTCATGTGACGTTATTTCAGTGTTTCCACTCACTCCGCGGTGGTTTTACTGGTTGCACAACTTCCAGCAGCGGCTCGCACCGACTGGACTGACTCCGCTCACAGTCACGGTTTTCCTGATGGCAACAGCTCCCCCTGCCGGCCCGCAGCGTGACAGGACCGGGGGCCGCCAGGGGGGTTTTCACTGCACTGTCCTGGGACGGTGGTGCCCAACGTGTGGTCCGCGGACCAGTCAAGGTCCCAACTAAAATGTCCCTTACATGTTAGGAACTGCCAGAGATTGAATTTAACTAAGTACGTTAACTCAAGTACTGTATTTATGTACGATTCTGATTTAATTTACTTGAGTATTTCCATTTTATGTAACTTTAGACTTCTACTCCGCCACATTTTAAGGCAAGTATTGTACTTATTACTCCACTACATTTAGCTTTAGATACTTTTCAGGTCAAGATTTAACATGATTAATTTAAAGGAATTGGACTTTACATATAAATAAAACATCATAATAGTATATTGAGTAGTTAAAATGAGTCATATCTTTACAAAAGTAAAGTGCTGCTTAGATAGATTAATCAATTCAAATAATCTAATAATATATTTAGAATATATCTAACAATCTAAAAACTTTAGATACTTAAAGTACATTTTGATGCTGATACTTTAGTACTTTAACTTCAGTAAGTTATTCCACGGTGAAGTATTAGTACGTAAGGGGTCTGAATACTTCTTCCACCACTGGGAAAAGCCTAGTTTTTTTTAAAGGTTTTTTCTTTTTTTAGTAACTTTGGTTGTAGTAACTGTATCTCTATGGATCAATAAAGAATTTCTGATTCTGATTCTTTGCAGCATTAGAAGCTGTTTCACTGATATACAACAGATACAGATATCTGAAATGGGTCAGTACTTATATACTGGCACTTCTGATTTTTGTCCAACTTTTCTTCTATTTTTTTAACAGGATTGGAATATATTAACACCAAACATTTAATGTAAGAAACCAAGATAAAAATCAGCAAGTGGAATATTTCCTTCTCAAAATCACATTTTCCTGCCAATGCGATGGCTTGATTGCATTGGCAGGAAATATTGCAGAAATACATATTAGTGTGCATTGAATATGTTACTTTAGGAAAAGAACATAAGCATCAAAACACACTTAAAGTAGCTAAAGTACTTATTATTGACATTTCAGAATAATGAATATTGGTGATAATTGCATGTTTTAATTGCTTTAATGTTGCAGCTTGTTAAAGTGAGGCTAATTTAATTTATTGTACATACTGCTGGGTAGCTTTGAATCTCTCCCTGATGAACAATAAAGCCTTGTTGACATAATTCATTTTTAATTCATATTTCTTTGAAAAGAACAATATTTGCCCCTGAGAAGTAGTATAACGTAGCAGAAAATACAAATACTTAAGTAAAATACAAATACATTAAAATGTATATAGCCATTCTAGCAGAGGTTGTGGGAAGTAATTTAAACTATAAATATTTTTATATTTTACTTTTTTTACTGTACTGGTTCTAAATCTTTTTTTATCGCAAACTGCAAACAAAGGTTTTGCTACTTTAATAAGCCATGATTGTAAAGAAATGCCAGAAAAAAATGACAATATGACGGAAAGTACATCTAAAATATTTAATACTTCAGCACACAAAAGGTTTTCAGACATGTACTGTATCTCCAGAGAGAAATGTGCTCACATGAATAAAAAGGCAAACAATCATAATACCTCTTTGCATGCTGATGTCAAAATAAATATTTGTTTACAGTTTACAACACACGAGAGTCTCACAAACTTAAATACGTATAAATATT
>CAFUXE010000889.1:592469-625042 GCA_903364295.1 Serranus cabrilla | reverse complement strand
AAAAAAAAAAAAAAAAGATTTACACCAGTTGTTATAATCAATAATCTGCACCTTCACAGACTCACCATTTTCTCAAAATTGACCAAATAGTCGATAAATGTCTTGTTGCCCTCATGAGTGAACGTCATGTCTGGAGGAAAACGATTGTTTAGAAGGTTAAAGCTGTCGAGGAGGCAATTCAGCAACAGACAAACTGTCATAAAGGCTCAAATTATGTTGAATTAAAGGGACATTACACCACAAAACAGAAAAGTATTTTTTTCTCTTACCTGTAATTCTAGTTATCAAACTTTATTGTTTTGGGTAAAAAAAAAATACATTTGAAAACTGAATTTCTCTTTCCAGAAATCCTGACCAGGTGAACTCAGACTTCCTATGTGAAACTGCTGACAATTAACTATTTTCTTTCTAGTACAGTTTCGACATGAAACTGCTCTGTTTAAGAAATGATTTGAATCTAGACTCATAAATAGCACAACCGGTAAGATGAGATAAATGTTTCTTTTATTGTGGGGTGAACTGTCCCTTTAAAAGAAACGCTCATCAGATAAACCGCTCTGACCTTTGATCAGCAGCGGCATGAAGGGAATGATGGGAGGCTCCAGCTTGGCAACTGTCAGTCGGTACGCCCGGTGGTTCCTGGACGGGTCCTGTGGAAACAATCACACTGTTCTGAGATCTGCCGTCTCCGTGACAAACAGATCCATCACGGCGCCGACTGAGGGTGACGCTGCTAAACCCACACTGGACCAGCTGACAGTGCAGGACGCGCTGATTTCTAAGTGGTTTCAACTTACCATGAAGTTTTCAAATTCCCCGTAGAACTTCTTAAATTTGCTGGGAAGTTTCTGTGAAAACAAATGACACTTAATGTTAACTTTCAGTTAGAGATAAGAGTAATTCTGACGCAGAGAGACACCAACCTCCCAGGTCTGATTCAGCCTGCACACTGCTGGGTTACTCAGTCCCATAACGATAGCAAAGAAGCCGTTCAGGTTCCTGTAGTCCTTGCAGCTTTGACAGAAAACATGAAAAGGAATGTTAGAGTTGTGAATAAACTAAAATAAAAAAATACTGCTGTGTCTAAATTTGCATGTTATGTGGTTTAGTTCATAAACATGCATAATCATTTTAAATGATCTTATTTCTTCTTGTTAAACCTGAAAAGTAACTATATCTGGCAGCTAAATGTAGTGGAGTAAAAAAAAAGTACAATAATTGCCCCTAAAATGTAGTGGAGCAGAAGTATAAAGTTACATATGTGTAAATACCCATTTAATTAAGTCAAGTACTTGAGTAAATGTACTTAGTTACATTCCCCCAGTGGTTATAGGACATTATTCCATTTGTTTATTTTGTTTTAAGTTTACGTTGAAATATAAATACAAATAGTTACGTCTCTGGTTAAACTGGGTTGCCCTTTTATGGACATAATGCACAGAAATCGATATTCAAATAGGTTGTATGTATGTATGTTTTAAAAAAAATAAATATTCAAATGTAATTTTTGGCTAACTGACAGCCCTGTTACTCAGTGTACTGCATGGAAGTGCACTAACAGAAGCGTCTGAATTGAGACGCGGCAAAAGTGAAGCAGAAGAGAAAGAGAAACTAAGTCCACTTACTGTGCTGCAATCTTGATGAACTTCTTGAGAAGCTGCACCCTCTTGCTGAGCTGAGAACACAGACACATCTCTGTAATCACCCAGAACTGAATCTCATTGAACCTCCTCAGGAACAGGTCCAGGTTCACCGTCGTCTTCTTGACGTTTTGTCTCCCAAATGTGTGGTAGATGAGTTCATGCTGTTGGAATCCAAAGAAAAGAAAGAAAGAAAACAAATAAGTAATAAAATCATAAAAAAAATAATACGATTAAAACAGGTGCAGCAGTTATGAATCCCACAGTCATACCTCATGTACGCAGTGAAAAAGCTCCCAGTCATAGGAGGTCATGTGGTACGCCAAATCCTTAGAGCTCATCAACTCAAAGCTGGACAGCAGGCCTGAAGAGGGACCCTCCTGCTCGGGTAAAGGGGTCTAGAACATAAGAAATAACAGCCTTTTATACTTGATCATCATGGAATCTACTGTTTCAGGAATTCTTGTTTTGTTGAAATAAGAAAATGATGCAGGCACGTGTGATCTTGTGCCGTAAATATAAGCAAAAATATATTCAAATATTACAAGAGAAATGATAAGAAAAAGCAGTTGAGCAGCTTTTAAGAGAAAATAGTCATTTGACTTTACGAAAAAAAAAAGAAACTTTCACATGTAGAGATCTAAAAAGAAAAAAAGCTAGTTTCTAAATTATTGGGAATCCACAGTGTTTAGAGAAACAGATTTCAGGGATGTTCAGCTAGTTACTGGGTTTCAGGGAAGCTTTTACATGATGACAATGTGCTGTGTAATTAGAGATTAACCCACCAAAGAGTCCAGCTGATCCCTCCGGCAGGCAAACAGCCGTGCGTTTATGCTGAGAGTGGAGAAAACTGAAACATCGTTGGGCTTGAAGATGACTTTCTCTGCAAAACACAAAATAACATAACACAACTTCAAATTCTGGTTTTTGATTGACCTATTGACGGTTATTTCTAAAGAGCAGATCATTGTTGTGGACAGTTCTGGAGGACCACATCTAATCATATCAGTCTGCAGAAACAAGTCTCTCCAGGTTTTTCGCATTAATGACCCAGTCGCTGTGCATTATGCTTTACATATTATCAGTTTAACTTGAGCTCTCTAATGATATATTGTATGTGGAAGCTAGTGGCAGCGTTTTCTTGCCAAGCAGAGGTTCTTTGGTTTGAGATACAGTATATGAGCTGTATGATAATGAGCTGCTCCAGGGGTGTTTCTGTTTACTCAGCTTTGATAAGGAAAGTGCGACGTCAGGTGTGGACGAGTGCGTTGGATCTTTCTGGCAGAGACGCTGGAACATCACCACAGTAAGGAGCAGCCGCTGACTCCAACAGCCTCGTGCTGAAACTGAGCTCAGGTTTTTCTCGAGCAGCTTTAAAGGCCATTCTTTAGCACCTACTGTAGCAGCCATTCACAGGCCACAAAAGGAAGATAATTCCTCTCTAAATCAGCCGGCGGTTCATTAGTATATCAATACGCTCTGGCTCTCCCTTGTGCCGCTTCCAATCATTTGATTAACATGTAGCTGCCGCCGCTCTCACCTCCTGACGAACTGAGGTTGACCAGGAGCAGGTCCTCCGCTGACCCCAGCTTGTCGGCCACAGCACCGATGACCTCCCTGACTGAGGCAGCCACAGGGACGCGGATGGTTGTGTAGGTGTGGTCGCAGCAGTAGACTTTGAACAGGACTGAAGGCATGAATCAGAGCAAATATGGGACTGTCAGCAGGAAGGAAAGAAGGAGCGGTAAAGCAGCGCTGGAAAGTTGGAGGCAGTTGGATTAATGTAATAGTTTAAGGGTCACTGGGTAAATCTCAGGGGTCAGGAGATGATTCACAGGAGAAAACATTGCAATAATCATTGTCCTAAATTAAACAACACACATACTTTATTTTAAGGGGCCTTGAGCCAAAAAGGTTTGGCTGCACTAAGGTAAAGTTCAGCCTATGTACTGTGCAAACACCAATGAATCATCTTCTCTTGCTCTAAAATTAAATCCACATCAAACAAGGAAATCCGTTCTGCTAACAGAACTGGGTGTGTAGTTTCTATTTCTAATCACTAGCAGGTGATGCTATTGAGCCACTTTTTCACATCCTATATTTCACCTATTTTCATCTATTTCATTCCATTCTCTCATATCCCACATATTATTATTTTTTCTTATTACATTTGTGTAAAACTGTTCGATGAACTTGTCACAAGTGTTGTTTTCAGACACAATTCTGTTAATTGTGGTTTCATTTTCATTGTGATGTGTTTGAAAGAGATTAATGAATAAAGTTTTGAGAAGATATTCACTTTATCTGCCAATAATAAATCACATTATCACAATATCTTATTCCAACTTTATTAAGCCGTGTATATGTGGCGCTATCTAACACTGATCTCATTCCATCTTGTTTTACTCTTTATTTTATCTATTTCTTTTTTATCAACAGGTGCTTTTACTGCTGTGCTGACCCATTTCTCATGACAAATATATAACATGTTTTTAACTGTGCTAACCTACATCTGATGAATAAAACTGAAACTTGAACTTAAATGTCAAAAAGGAACCAAACTTTAAAAAAAAACAGTTGTGTTTTTCTACTTGATGATGAAAAGACATAAATAAATATATATTACTCACTTTCATCATTGCTCTTGATGGGCTGACGTTTCTGAAGCTTCTCGTCTCCCATACTGAACTGCCTCAGCAGGACTTTGTGCTGTTTGATGACATTTTCACACAATACAACAAAAGCTACACATAAACTTTCCTGATCCGTAATTTATTTTTTATACATATAACATGTTGCTGTAGAAAAGAGTTGGTATTTTACCTTTTTCAGTGACACTCTGGCATCTTCAGTGCTACAATGTGAACCAATAAGAAGCAGTTAAGCTGCAGGTTTGTTTAGCATGTTTGATCATCTGCTAATTCAAGCTTCTTTTTAACTGTCTGCACATACAGAAGGATCATGGTGATAAAAACACAGGTGGCTCGCTTCAGGATTAAGATTCATTAACTTACTTCTGCTTCACACTTCTCTCCAGCTCTGTTAGTTGATCCCTGAGGGCTGGAATCGCTTTGGCATCATTAGATACCGCCATGAGAAACTCCTGCAAAACACAACGAGCTCGGAATAAAAAGAAGCATTGAGTAAACCAAAAGTTACTTCTTCATTCAGTTTAACTTCTGGAGTCAAATCAAAGAAGAAACATGTAGATTATAATCAAGTATAAACTAGATTAACAGATTATCAACAGATCATGTTAGAAACTTTTATTAAGAGTCATTCATATTCTGAATCCCTGAATCAAACTTGACATAAATCTGTTTCATCACTGAATTATGGTGCTAGCAGTAAACTGTCAGTGTTAAAAAAAAATCAACTGAAAGACGTTTGGTCAGTGACTGTTTTTTTTCATAATCTGGGATATGTTATTGATCTGGAAAAACATTTAATGCACGACATCAAATGCTGCAGTGCTGCATAATACAGCAGCAATAACCCAAGAAAACACAGGTCAAACATGAGACAATGACTCACTCTGGAGCTGAGAGAAAGCTAAAAATAGAATGGATGATTTTATGCTGTAACGAGCAGAAAATTGTTTTTAATGGGTTTCAATGGGAACACTTTTATCCTTAAGGGTCTGAGTGTCTGGATGGATAAAAAGTCCCAGATGAACTGTTGCATTTTTTTGTTCCACAACATCATTCACTGTTACCACAACAATAACTTTTCACTCTGCAGCATTGTTATGGTCATCATGCTGTATCAGTAGTTACAGCAGTGGTTATAATGTTACTGTCGCTGTGTGCTGACCTCGAGGAAGGCCACAGAGACGTCCTCCTCCTGCAGGTGATCTCCGTGTACAGCAGCCCACTGCCTCACCAGGCGGATCACCCTGCGCTTGTTGTTAAGTGTGTAGTCGAGTTTCTCCTGCTCAGAGCCCTGCGAGGCCTGGGCGTGGTAGGTGCACAGCAGTTAAAGATCAAAACTTTGCAAGTAGAACAGAAGAGGAAGGGGTTTTTGAGGCCAGTTGTAACACATGTAACCACATTACGTAAGATCGTGCTGAAAGGATATTGGGCCATCAACACCGGACACAGCTGACTGTTTGGGATGAAGACTTTGTGCATGAGTACAAAGTCATCTAAGGCCGAGTCTGTGACAAAAAAAGAGAGAGAGGGTTATGCCAAACACCTGCGTGAGAGCAGATCAAAGAGCCATCAGACCTTGATCCTACATGGCGCTGTCTCTGTCGCCTCTGCAGGCAAATGAAAACCATATGTATCCACACAAGCGAGAGTAATTAGATCAGCTCTGTGACGTGTGGCTAATTATAGACGAGAACAAACAGGTCAGTGCAGAGCAGCAGGCGGAGGACAGAGGAGAGAAACGGAGCCGGAGAGAGAATAAATACACGGCGCAGAAGAAAACCCTTCACAGTAAATGATCATCATTCTGATAGATTGTATTAGATGGCACTAATCTGACATGCTGAACGCTGCATGCTGAGCAGTACCTGACTCTGTGAATTGGGAATCCAGGCGCATCATTTCGAGGAGGTGCTCCAAAATCTTCTCCGGAGTCCCCGACATTACCTTGTATCTGGAGCAACACAGCATTAAACACACCCTTCACTAATCAAGAAACACTGGCTCTTAATGCTCCGTGACACCTCCGTGGCCCTCGACTGATTTGTCTTTCTTTGAACGTGTGTGTGTGTGTGTGTGTGCGCTTGTGATTGCTTCATTTGATAACAATCCTATTTACAATCACGGGGCCCTCGGCCTGGCTGAAGATGAAGGGGAGTCTGGGCTAAGAGCTGTCAGGGAAGCCAAATAAAAATGTAGGGGCATCTTCTCCGTGGAGGAGAATCAACACAATCCGGCCTCGGTTGTTTTCATTACTTGATAACAGCATCAGAAGAGGGAGCTGCACGAGACGCGCCGTGTCCTCCCCACAGTCTTGACACTCTCATGTGTGAGGAGCCGAGTTGATTAGAGGGCGACCCCGAGCGAGTAATTGTGACTTGCCAGGCCTTCTTTTTCCCCTAGGAGCCAGAGCCATCATTACCATTAATGTGTCTCTCTATATTACAGCGACTGGGGTGCAGTGACAGACGCCTCCATTAAGATAACGCTCGCTGGCTGCGGTGCACAGGATCGCTCCGTGCTGCGCCGTCGGGGAGCATTTCAATCTGATGGTCACAGTGAAAGTTTCTGGTGAGAACTGGATTCTCTAAGACAGTGTTTTAAAGGATAAAAGTGGTGATATTATTATTTTTCTTATTACCAACAAGCCTCTTTTTCACATAACATAGCCACATTTTTTCACTGCAGAATGAGTTAATTACAATGAACATGGGCACTGAGTCAATGTGTATTAATCCACAGCTTAAAATAGACCCTAATAGATATAAAATGTACTCCTTTGTGGGTTACATTTGCTAAAAACTACATTCCCAGCCATTTTAAGATATTATTCACCCTTTTAAAAACAAAGAAATGTGTGATTCATTTTCTAAAAATGTTTGTTTTCAGTAGGAATGAATGAGCTTAAAGCTGAGAGCCAGGAACAGGATCTGGTGATTAAAACTGGTAAAAACACTGAATAAAGCTGTTTAATGTAAAAAATAAATAAATAAATAAAAGTAATGCTTCTGGTAGAAAAAGAATGTGAGTTGAGCTGCAGCTAAGGTTTGCGGTGTGAAGTGCGGTGCAGTGGATTGTGGGTACGTTTACTTGTAATGGGAGGACGAGGCTCCGTGGCTGGAGGTTCGGCTGCTGCTCAGACTTTTCTCCAACACCAGAACGTCCTGACCGTGCTCCTTCAGACGCACCGTGTTGGCCTCCACGTCCTCCACACAAACACATAAGTTATGCATTTTAATACACAGTATGAGCAATAAGTGGATAATAAATCAGCTATAATAACTTCTAGAATGTGGAGTTCTATCTGAGCTAGTTTCTGTTTTAGTAAACATGAGCCGTCTCCTGAGAATAGCTCCTCATAAACAGTGTTTACACAATCACACAATCATCCAAAAATGTAGAGAGGTTTGGCTCCTCTCTGCTCCGGGAATCAGAGTCAGCCGTCAGTCATGCTCCCTGCAGCAGAGACAGAGGCGTGACACTGAGCTCTGGTCACTGAGCGGAGCGGATTAGTCGGCCTGTCCGGTGTGGAGTCAGCACAGAGCCACGCTCAGCGCAGCATGCAGGAGGCTTAAACGGCTCCTGACACTGCAGCGATGCCCAATAATATTTTGGTCTTAACACAGTCCAGTGGCTAGTGTGGAGATTGTTACTTCATAAGCAATAAAAAAAAGAGATTTAAAAAACCTTCATTTTCTAAAGACACTGCTTTTTTTTCTCAGTGTTAATCTTGCAAACATCCAGTGTTACACACCTGGTGAGGTAACAGGTGGGTTAACCTTTGCTGCACTTTGCAAACTCATTCTGTGAAGCCAACAGTGGTTCAAGTTTCAAAAGTTTCCATTGTTAAAATTTTGTCTTCCTGAATTTGGAAAAAAATGCTAAATCCTGACACTTGAAACAACAATCTGAGCTGTCAGAGATGAAAATAAGCACTTTTCGCAGACTTACACTGACACTGTGTGGTCGTCCCATCCGATTACATTATAGCTTGTTTCTGCCAGCTGCAGATTTCTCCCTTGGTAGAAGGGAGGCACGACCAATTTTACCAATTTAGTTTTTAACAAATTTTCCCCTTATTGATTCATCAGGAAAACATGTTCAGGGTGAAAAACACCAAAACGCCCCAGTAAATATGTGCTCATTTGAATGCATTCCCAGAACAGAACATTGAATAAAGCCAGCGCCAAAATTATTTTTCGTTTTGTTGACATTTTAGAGTCAAAGGTTTTTTACAGAGGGAATTTTAGATAAAAATCAGTTTTCATCAAATAAATCAATGCTGTCACCAGGCTTTTTTCCCATGTTTGGTATGAGTATGAGCAAAAACACATGTGATTGTAAAATCCCATACATGTAGCAAGACACTGTGAGTGAATGAGTTAAACTTTTACTAACAATTCTCACCAAGAAACACACCGAGTCTATTACTCACATTCTGAATAAAATTTGGCAAACCAAGCATCTCTACCTAATGCTACTTTATTTGATTTTTAATCATTGTTCCTGGTTCCTTATATCTTTAAACCTATTGGAGCATCTCATTCATTCACACTTTTAAATCTCTGCTGCTGTATTTCAGCCTTAAGAGAAGTTTCATGGTGGTGTCAGAACTTCCTCATGAAAGTTTACCACACAGCAAGTTTGTTTGAAGTTTAATTAACCCCAGATGTGCTTTTAATCTCCAGCTGGAAGTAACACGAGTTATTAGCACCATATTTCATATTTAGGTGACTAGGCTAATGAGTGCAGAGGGCTCGATCTCAAAGGACACATTTAATAACTTTTATGGCTGCATTACTCAGACTGTGCCAACAGAGGGCAATGTAGTTTTTTTTATATGTTACTGTATCAGCATCAAAGGATGTTCAGCAGAAACTCACCCTCAAAATCCTGTTGAAGTCCTCTTTGTCGACTCTTAGGAAGTGACAGTTGTCCTCTCGCAGGACGATGGAGGCAGCGCGCGGCGCGTCGTTGACGAGGGCGAGCTTTCCAAAGTCGTCTCCCTCGTGAAGAGTGCAGACGACACCCTGACACACACAGGACCAATAATCACACAAATGACATCTTATTGTTTTAAGAATAGTGTGTAGTCTCTTGAGTAACACCAACCTTTCCGTAGATGACAACGTTGACGGAGCCTTTCAGGATAATGTACCATGATGTGCCCTCCTCCCCCTGACTGAACACTGAGAGGAGAGAAAAGCTTTGGTGGTCTGATTCATCCTTTATCCTCTAATGCTTTTATATGCTATTTAACATAACATCAACATATGTTTGAGAAATAACTGTCACATTACTTATTTAATCACACTGGGGCTGCAACTAACAATTAATTTCATTATTGATTTCTCTGCTTTTCTAGTCTAGAAAAAGTCCAAACCCAAAACCCAAATATGTTCTGTTTATATGAGAATGAAGAAAAATAGCTGAAAAACTATTGATTAATTATCAAAACATTTGGCAGTTATTCGTTCTGTCAATGGACTTTTCATTGCAGCTCCGTTACTTACACACTGTTCCAGCCTTTGCATGAGACTCAAAGATCAGCACTCCTGCCAGCTCTCTCTTCACCTGCAGAGGAAACAGGTTCACAGGAAGATCAACACTGACACAAATTCCCTTTACTCAAAGTGCTACAGTTTACTCTCCTGCTGTTCAATATATAAAGGAAGTTAAAATCTATTAAAAAAAGGCATGCAGTTTGCAGCAATTCTCACAAAATTTGCTTTTTAATTTGAGCCCTGCAGCAATGAAAATTAATATTTTTCCATATTTAGTGATTAGACATTTTTATAAACTAAACCTCAAGTAATGCTTACATAAATGCATCAAAGAAGATAAGAAAAAACATATTTGGAATCTATAAAAACAACCTGAGTAGATCCATTCTGCATAACAAGTACTTACTTTTGATACTTAAAGTACATTTTGATGCTGATACTTTTGTAATTTTAAAAGCAGGACTTTTACTTCAAGTGGAGTAATCTCACAGTGTGGTATTAATTACTTTTACTTTCAGTAAGAGATCTGAATACTAGTATTTCATCTTGTGCAATAATTTCATAATTCATTTCTAAGCTAAAAATCTGTCTATGTTACACATTGCACATTAACAGCAGGGTGTACTTAGCCATAAAAGACAAAGAACGCTCACAGCACTCACAGTGGTGGAGAGGTGAGATAAAGCCTTTATGTGGAGCAGCTCTTCATAAATTATCTCCAGATCATCTGCTGTTCTTTCAGACGGACTGAAAAACAGGAAACATGTAAAGGAAATCATAACACCGTCACGCTGATTCACTTCACTCAGAGATTACTGTTTTGTAGCCTTACTGTTTCCTCAGGATCATCCTCATGTGGGCGTCAGGTCCGATCTGCGAGAGCAGCAGCAGGGTGTCCTGCAGCTCTTCTTGGCTCTCCCGTCTCTCCTCCTCTCCGGGTAAAGGGGCATCTTCCTGCTCGTCATCCAGGAAGCGGTAGAAAAGGTACTTGTCCTGGAAGCTCAGCTCCTGGTCCACTGCGTCACCACAACACAAACAGACAGCAGCAATTTATACTCAAAAATCACGGCTTCCCACGTACATGTGGTGCAGACTCACAGATCACACACAGCCTCACCGTGGTTGAGAACACCTTCTTCCAGCAGCACCTGCCACATGCCCACCGCCTGGATACGAGAGTGGATGCATGAGCTCTGCTGCATCTGCCAGTCAACCAGCTCCGTCCCCACGCAGCACTGCCTGAGGAGGACAGGACAGGTCTGCGTAAGGTCTCACACAAGGCTTACAGTTATGTAACGTGTTCATCTGATTTTATTAATGGATTGTGCCTTTTTTTGTTGTTTTACTAAACAGGGTGTTGCCATAAAAAGTAGTTAAATAGGAAAAATAAATACCAAGGGGTGACATTTTATTGCTTTTAAAAAAGGTTTTCCCTCTTTAAAATTCACATTTTCATATTGTTAGACACACCAATAAGAAATTAATCACATAAAAAGGAAGATCTCAACAAAAGCAAAACACAAGCACACAGTTAAAACAAGTATAAAATACATTCATATATACATTATCCACAAGTTAGAACAAGGGAAAGTATTAAAAATAAACATTTTCACAACAGACCTAAATTATTTAAACTAGTAAAAGCAGTTGTCAGGCTTTGCAAGTCCATAAAAATACATCTATGTCGGATTTAAAACCAGAAACAGGGTCAGGAGATCAAACAGTGACTTAAAGTTCAAAGCTGAAGTGTCCTCAAATGCTCATTGACCTTAACTGGGTGTCGGGTGAATGATGCAATCTTCCACAAATATCAAAGAACCAGGAGGTCGACTAACCTGTACGTCTTCAAATGATACTTCCTGTCTCTGATCATGTGAGGCGCCCTGGAGAGGATGGCGTTACGGAGAATCTTCCCCGCCCGCAGGATCTTCTCAGAGGGGACCTGCACAGTGGAAGTGAGTTAAATCTCAGCTCGGTGGCGTCCTGCTGCGTCCTGCCACATATATAAACATGTAATGATTGGTCCCTACATGCACAAGGTTGATTGAGTTTACTACCTGTGAAATGCATTTAAGGTGGGATTTGGCTGGACTTTCAATGAATGACTTCTGCAAAATAAAATGAAAGAGGAGCTGAAATAAAAGACATCATGGATGACAATGAAGCTGAGGCTCAACATCACAGAAATAATAGACATCAGGGAAACAAAAACATGTCAGAGTGTTTTCCTCTCACTGCGAGCCACAGGACGCCTCCCTCACTGACTCACAGCGACATTAGCCGTCAACTTTAATTGAACTTTACAGCTCTCTGTATTGCTTCTCCCATAAAATAATGCCCTCTTAACACACTCTTAACGGTTGCATTAATTTGCTTAAATGGGACAAAGATACCGTTACTGTATGGAAATGTGTTTTTGGTTAGTTTTCTCCCCATCGGGGCCTTCGGGGCGGGCTGCAGGGCCGTGACATTTAAAGTGCATTCTGCACGCCTCAGCAGCGTAACTCGTGCATTTATGTGAAGGCTTTAAAGTTCATGATTTATTTACAAGAAAATTAGTCCATTCAGTGCCTAAAGAAGCTGGGCTTTCACGCTTATTATTTATATATATATTCAAGTTAATTTGAGCTGTTTGTTTGTCACATAAAAAGAAAACAAGTTATCTTTAAATAACAGAAGAATCCTGTGGCCATGTAAAAAAAAAAGTTCCTATAAACATATTTTATTTTACATTTTTTAGAAAAACTCCATCTTTTCCATATTCTCCTGTTCGGCATCTAGTACTCGTCATCTGCATGAGCGTACTTGTTTACGTTATTTTCTATTTGTGACCAAACAAAGCACAGCGGGCTCCATAAATCTGCCACGTTATCACTGCAGAGGTCAGGAAACGACAACAGGAGAAAGGTGGGACAGGAACTGTTACGGATGGAGACAAACCCTTCAGTCATCTTGTTTATATTTAGAGTGATTTTAAACAAACTTCACATTCCACGCTCTTTCCATCCTCTGTTTGAGAGGCGAGTAAAGGATGCTGTTACGTCAGGAGACGAAACCCGGAGCACAGAATGAGTTACAGCCTTTGGGTTCAAGAGCCAAACTGTTCACTTACAGTAACACTCTGCTCGACAGGAACAAGGCCAAAGAACCGGCGGCGTCTCACCCTCTCTGTCACTCTCTGCTTTTTATAAAATACAATAAATCATCGAAAGGCAAACTACCTTGTTCTGATGCTTGGAGACGGAAACATATGAGTTGTTGCTTATGTTCTCTTTGTCCGGCATTCCTGTTGGGAGAAAACAGAGATCACTGAGAAGAAAGTCCGATTCTCTAACGAACCCCAGAGGAAATGTGCCGTGCAGAGCAGAGCCCCTGCAGGTCCACATGCTGGGAAAACAGGAACATGCATAAAGCATAAAGCAAAGTGAGTAAAGTTTCCTGTCGTAAACACATAAACAATGAGATACATTTAAGTGTTAATGTGCAGAATTCACTGAACTGAGTAAATAAGAATAAGATACTGTACATATATATATAAACACATTCAGCATGAATATAAAACGATGAAATAAAGGCAAAATATCATGAATTAACTTTAAGTATAAATCTGTAAACTATGCTGAATGTGCTTTTTGCATTTGTCTTTATTCCCCTCATGTATATTTCTTATACACAAAAAATTTGTGTAAATTAACCACAATATATAACTAACTTCCAAAATAGGTTGGAAACAATTGGTTTAATTTTAAATCTGTGCTTTATTTTATATTATAGACCGTGTCAAATCTTTCTGAATAAAAAGCTGTTAAATAAATGGAGCAGACGGTACAATGTTTCCCTCTGTAATGTAGTGAAGAAGTTTAAAGTAGCATCATATGGAAATACTGAAGTATCTCAAAATTGTACTTATAATATTAAATATTTTAGGCTTCTTTGTGATTTCCTATCGGAGAAAATAGCTTTTCCTCACACTGATTCTTTTCTAATTTACATTTCTCCTTAAATGCCAAAAGACTTTGTTACTCTGTTTCTGTACATGAGGGATGAAAACTGGAAATCCAAGAGGAAATGTGAGCGTCCTGCAGAGGGTTTGTAGGGTGTGGTTTTTTCTCTTTGTCGGGAGCTTTAAGCTTGTACAGTTCCCCTCCGGGACAAATAGCATAATCAGTCAGAGCTGCTCAGTCACAACTGTATCTGTGGGGAAAAACTCAGCTATTCTTAGACTGCTGATACCACAAAACAGACACGGAATCCACACAATACATAGAAAGTGGAACATGGCGTAAAGCGTATCATTAGGCTTCTGGCTATAAAACCAAGAATAAGACATATCTGTATCTGTGTAATGTTGTTCACTGTGTTCTGTGTTATTTCTCTTCTGTCCATGTTGTTTGCTGTAAAGATTTTACTATTGTTACCTCAGTGTTGCATAATACCTGTTAGACCTCCTCACCACTGGGCAAACAATGTCCACAGAAAGTGCAGGATACAAATGTAAAAAAAAAAAAAATGTAGAAAATGGGGCTCAATTTATTTTAGTAAAAGGACCAACACACTCAGAAATAACATCAAGGTTTCCTGGTCGAGGTTTGCTTTTTTCAGTAACGTTTGTGAGCACTGGAGTAAAACAGACGTACAAACCTCAGCAACAAAGTATAGAATTCTGTTCTCTGCAAAAACTTGCTTATTTATGCATCCAGAAGTTATGGAGCAACAGTGTCGTGTTTCAGGGCAACCCGATTAATCTTCTTTTAGCTCTATTTTGGTGTCCACCACTCCTGAAGTAACTATCTGGCCCTTGAGCTAATAAATGCTTCACCAGTTAGTCACTAATCCTGTCTGTTTGAACAATCTGTAGGTTATCACATTGTTTACACATCATCATTAAACACATTGTTACTATAAAAATACTGATTATAGCTTCTCAGAAGAAGAGTTTCGTTTTGGTGTCAGTCATCTTTCTATTTCTATTTATAAGCTCTGGGTCTGTACAGAATCTGTGCTTGTTCATTGTTTGTTTTTTAAGAAGTTAACACAGCTGTCCATCATTTTGCTTGCGGTGCTGCTGCACCCGGTCCATGTGACATCACGCTGCTCATTCAATTGTCACATCAATTCAGTCGCATAAACAGAAATCCTGTATTCAGTAAACACAGGAGAGATTAATCCAAGACTAGATATAAATTACACAAATCTTGAAATTTAATTTGTTGGTAAATATCAGATTTAGTTTGAGTATCAGGAGTGTCGGAGTTGAGAGCAAAAGTGTTTTATTGAATCACTAGTGAAAAACAAGTGTCCTCAGGTAAAGTTACAGAATGCATGACTGAATGAAAGAACGCTGACTCTAAAAGCTGCACCGGGTTGCACCAAAGTGCTGTAAAAGCACAGCGTTGTTGTAACAAAGAAAACTATTTAAAATATGTTTTATTCATTCACCGCTACAGCTACAGAAGCACTAAGCTGCTGTTGATGTACAGTACAGCAGAGTGCATCAGCCTCCAGCTGCTCGATGCTCGTGTGATTTCTCTTATGGTGTATTCATGCATAGAGTACATACTGTAAATCTCTAAGTACTGCACTGTATACTGCAGAAATTACACAGAGCGCTGCTCAGACAGAGCTGCTCCACAGTGATGAATACTAAAGCAGACACATCAACTTTTAAAAGCAGCACAAAAACGCTACAGAAGTCAATCAAACCCTCTTTGATTGGATCTCAAACCAGAGAAACATTTTCTTTAAAATGTGTCCATCATTCATGGCCTCTCTAAAAAATACATTACAACTTACAGCTGCCAGTAAGCCCACAGACTCTCTGGATTTCCTCACTGCTGTCGATCATTTTTATGGTACATGACTTTGAAACAACTTAAGTGCTCTGTTTGGCAAAGCAAAGTCAATATTGAGTTAACTTGCAACAGGAAAGCAGAAATAAAAGTCTCAGCCTTTGTCACAATGCGAGAGGATGAAGGACAGTCAGGCAGTAATGGAGTTAGAAAGGCAAGTATCTTTATGTACTGTACAAAATAAGATGATCTGTTATGTTACACCACCTAAAGGCTGTGAAATCTTATTATACAAACAACATCAAAGAGTTAGCTCTGAGATTATTTATAAGGCAATGTGACATTTACTTTAAACAGTGTTCTTTATCTTGACACATTTATACTTCGAGAAGCTGAATACAAAACTTTAAATACATTTAGTTCACTTTATAAATTCAATTATACGTTTTTTTATTATGTGGTAGCGGCAGCTGTGTGTTCTGCACATCACAACCCAGGAGGGATATCAGATGACAAGTTGAAATGTGTTTTAATGATAATTTGATTTACCATGTACATACATATACGGCACCGGTCAAAAGTTTGGACACACCCACTCATTCAATAGTTTTTCTTTTTTTATTATTATATTTTCTACATTGTAGATTAATATTAAAGACATCAAAACTATGAAAGAACACATATGGAATTATGTAGTAAATAAAAAAGTTTTGAACAAACCAGAATATGTTTTAAATTTTAGATTCTTCCTTTTGCTTTGATGGTTTCACATTAAGAAGGCAAACAAATCCCACAAATTAACTGTTGACAAGACGTCCCTGTTAACTGAAAACCATTCCAGGTGAACACCTCATGAAGCTGACTGAGAGAATAAAAGAAAATATAAAGCATATTCTAATAATTTCATATATGTTCTCTCATAGTTCTCATTAATTTTCATCTACTATGTTGAAAATAATACCAATAAAATAAAGCCATTGAATGAGAAGGTGTGTCCAAACATTTGACTGGTACTGTAAGTTTTATTGTCAGTGATATAATTCAGTAAGTAGTTTGTTATACATGATCCCATTCAAGAGTCACTGAACATCCCACCAAGTTTGGTATTTGAACATTTGGGAGCTTTGGAAGATCTTGTTACAATCAAATTAAAACCACTAAATACCGTGACACACATGAATAAAGTGTGTGAAAGCTGAGCCTAAACCACTCAGATATATTAACAGTAACTTTGGGCTACTTACTGTCAGCGCTACAGCCGCTGTCCATCACACCATAGGGCGGGGCGAGTAGGCCAGCCATGCACTGATGATATTTCTATACAAATAAAGAAAACACAAGAATCAGTAAAAGCAGTCAGCAGCTGATAAGACATGACCAGTTTTACAGAAATGTCTAAACTAAACCACAAAATATTTAAAAAGCATGCAGGTCACCCTGCAATGGTAATGTGATTTCAGCACATTACATCAAAAGCAGTTTTCTAAGTGTGTAACGAAATCTTTGTCCTCGTGTCTCATCACTTTATCAGCTCGGCCATGGAAGGCCAAGGTAATGTCCCATGGCCAAGTGAGTGTGAGGTTAACGTGCTGTATCTCAGCAGCTGGTACTTCAGAGAAATACGGAGCTTTTGCCTTTTTCATCAAACTGCTCACACACAGCTCAACAGTCGGACCATTTATATAAGTAGAAGTATCAATATAACAATAATAAATAAGAGAAAGTGAGGCTGTATGAGGTTCTTGTCCATCAGGAGTGTATTACCTACAGTAGATGCCAGTTTGGCACGTCCCCAGTTTGGAAATCAATGTAAGTTTATGTTTATGCTGCATTAACAATATTTTCACAGCTTTAACTTGCTGTTAGAGCGATCTGTCCAACAGGGAACTGAAGCTGTTATCGACCCATCCCGTCTTCAAAGCCACCAGACTCCTTTGGCAAAAACAGTAATTTACCTCACAGGTCACAGGAGTTGCTGGTCTATCGATGCTGCAATAAGTTAGTTTGTTTGCATTATTGTGTGACTTTGGTGAATCCAAAGTAACTCTTGAAAACACCAAAGTCACAATGTAACAGACACAAAGTAACTTATCGAGGCTGCAGTGGATCAGCAACTACTTTGACCTTCATGGTAAAATGAGATTAAATTTGTAAATAGTTTCTTGAATTTCGTCCACTGACATTGATATAAATAGGGTGGATAAAATAATAGAATCACCTGTCAATATCACAAACGACAAACTGCATCCTCTATCTCATTTAAACAAAAATGAACAGTACCTTTGTTAACTCACCATTTACTTAAAGAAAGAACAATCAAAGCACAAAGCACATGTAAACTATACTTCTAAATGTGCTGCCCTTTTTCTTTCACTTTTCTCTAATATTTTTTGTTGTTTGTCGTCCAAGATGCACACTACGAAACTGAAACATCTCCGGAAATAAACAGCAATAAATGTTATTTCCCTTGTTGTCTTCCAACATTTCCTGCCACTGCCTCTCATTAATGTGCTATCTATAAAACGCAATGCCCCCAACCCCCCAAAACACCATCAATTATCAACATCAGTTGTCCCCGGGCTGTGAGGACAAAGAACAAAGTCATTGAGAGTTGGACAACAAGACTTTAGGCTGATTGCTGATATTTCAGGCTCATTAGGACTAACATGCAAATGTAAGAAGGGTTCAATGAGTAATAATCACAACAAAAAAATCATATTTATACTCATTGTTATACAGTTCTCGACTCTAAAGCACAGTGTTTGTTTCTAGTTGCCTTTGACTTTCTTGTTTTGATTCATCATAAAGTATTTACTCCTCAGTGCTGTTAAAGACGCAGAGAGCCACAGAGCAAACAGAGCATGACATGTAAGTGTACATGACTTATACTGTACCATCAATGTGCCCCGCAGCATCGCAGATGTTACATAATGTACATCTTACTGCATCCATGCACTCTTGTGAATGTCATGTTCGTGACACTGGTATACAAAGAGGTCAAGCCAACCACACAGCCAGCGGGCCATGAGAATACATGTATCTCTTGCATTGACGGCAGCATTTACAAAGCTGGATTTAGCATACATTAGCTAGCTAAATGTACCAAAATATTTGGACTTTGCACCATTTAATTGTTATTATCTAATAGGACGGATGCTTTTTCTCTTACAGAATAAATGGCATCACTGCAGGGAAAGGACTACAAAACTGTTCATTAGTATTTCTACAACATGATCTCCAACCTACAACAGAACAAGTTGTTTGTCAGTACCACCCATAACGACCCATGTGAGCGTTTCTCGATATGCATTATACATGCACGATCAGTTTGTGGCTGCAGTTTTATTGAATTTAGGCTACAAAACCACTGATCAAGGTTTCAGGCTAAAAACCTCCTGGTTCGGTTTTAACAGTTTAAACAGTAAATAAATGTACATAAATGCAGGAAGTGAAGTAGTTATGAGGGTGACGGGACTACCGGAAGTGGCACAGTTATGTAGAAATGTGCTGCACAAAACTTGAAGTGCTGATGGTAAGTGATTAATAAAATTATATAGTTGACGGTTGTTCTTTTTGATACGTTTGATATTTAAGGAGTTCGGTTGTTCTCTACTATAGACAGTGTAAAAGAAGTGGACATGGCCACTGTGATATCATCCATTTTTTGATGGACTAGCACATTTGGTTGTTGGAACGTGGTGCCAACCTGTGGATATCCTGCTTTGTAGTCTGTGTTCCTATAAATGTGACTGTAATTTCAACAATAAACCTCACAAACTCAACTCTGTACATTTAAAAAACACACTTGATCATTCAAAAGCATCTCCACCACATTAGTGATTTTTTTTTTTTTAAATCGTATTTGCTATCTGATTCTTAAACAACTTGACAAGTAGAATGATGGTTCAAGATTAATTTGAGGTAAAAGACAAACAAAAACTGATTATGTGTCGAAGCAACTACGTTCCGAGTCGATAAAAAGCTGATTGAGAACCACTTAGTGACCACACAGTTCTCTCTACCTTCCCATCATCTGGTCAGGGGAGGCCGACCGACAGCTAGAGCTACAGAGCCATTTGCTCCTGGATGTGTAATGTACTCTCAGAGGTCATGTTTTAAATTCAATTCTACCCCCTGAAGTCAGCTAATCACTTTAGCAAGCCTTTAGGGGCACACAGCCTTTTCCCTCAATTAAGAAGCAGTGACCTCAGTTTTTAAACCACGTATCTACTCCAAAATAAGTATTGACTGGGTGCTCATTAACATGCTAAAAGATATAGATTAATGTCAGCTAACGCCACAGCTAGATTATGAAAATGTGTCTTTTGTGAACGGGATTTTGTACACATGCAACAGATTTAAATATTCTGAATAAATCAATAGAACTGAAGCCTCCTGAGCCCCTTGAACAAGCCAATCTGTGTATCTTTGTTGACAATTAAAGGATTTAGGATTAGGGAGGAGCACTTAAACTGAGCAGCACATGAACAAATGATCTTAACCCATCTGAGCCAATAAAGCTGCGCTCCCTGAGGAGGGGGATCCAGTTCTCAGGGTGGGAGTGCTGTTTCAGACGACACTTAGGATGGTCAGGTGTGTAAAAAGCATTCTGTTTATTTGGTTAGTAATGACGTCTCTGACTCTAATGACACACAAGCTATTTGTTTCTTTTACAGCCCCCAGCTTTCCATGGAGTCACTGGCTTTTAAAGTGTGATTTTATTTTTTATTTTGTCTGCATATCAGCAGAGTTCATCTGAGCTGAAATTATTAGTCGTTTAATCTATTAAACAATCAACAGAAAATTAATCAGCAACAATTGTCGGACAATTTTGATGACTGATTCATCCCTTTAATACCCCTTTACAACCATCGTGGACCAAGTTCTTTTGCTGGACTGTTACTGGTTTACAGTTAGTTCAACTTGTGAACCTTCTCAGAAACTATTTGCTTTTCCACAGGCTCGAGAGCCACAATATATTGTCACTGTATAACAACAATGGCGGACCACATTGTCTTCTTACAAATGTTGCTCCTGGCTTTGCAAGCCGACACTGACATCCAAACACATTTGTGCTGTTCGTCTTGAATGCTACAGATGGCGTTTACCTTCTTATGAACTAAAAATAAAATGAATGTTTAAGTTGGTGTTGGTGCCACTATGGAACCAGTTTTCCTGGCTGAGAGTCGGTAGTCAAAACTGGTTCCAGATTCGGCTCCTTGGTGGAAAATGGGCATTAAGTCATTTTTTCAAGCAGTAGAGTAGACTTATTTGCTTACTTGCAGAAAGTCGGATCAGGTCTCTAAATATGAAGAAGAGAAAACAGAAGCTGGAAACTGGTAAAAGCATAATGCAGATTAAACCTCAGCTACGTAACTAACTGACTTCTGGTATTTATTTTACTTTTTAACAATTTTTTATGATGTTTAATATGTTTATTTTTAACCCTGACAAAACTGCAGCCGTTTCACGTTGTTAACAACATAATTAAGCTGACCGTTACATTTAGATATGAGGATGTGTTGACCTGAAAATGTTAAAGGTATTAATTGTGAAAACGCTCAATGCGACCTAGTTGAGGAAGCAACAAACAATTTATGAGGTTTTATAGTTTGGAGGCCTTGCTGGGACACAGAAACCCAGTTCATAATACTGCACGTGTAAAAGCTCTCATCAGTGGGCCATAAACTCAATCACCATTGTGCTGCTGATTATTCACACATTAGCCTTTTATCATTTTAATCCCAGAAGATTATTAGAGCATTAAATCATTTCACACAACAACTGGAGAAATTTAAACTGCAGTTGTACTGGAGTTGAGACAAAATGTTATAATAAATACATAAAAGGCCCAAATTAAAAATGTATAAACCTTGTTAAGAACTTAATGTGTCATGTTCCCTCGAAACGCATGCTCAAATATTCATGACAACACTTCATGTCACAATAAAACAACCATTGGGTGTGATTTATGCAGCTGCTGCCCCATAGTGTCTCATTTTATAACCGGAGTACTGACAGAGATGAGGAAGACAGACCTGTTAATGCTTTTTAGGATCACTAAGTTGTTTCTACACAACATTTACTGACAGTCAATAGTCATAAGGCACAAACAAGCTCCGCTGGGACTCCAAGTCGGCTCTGAACAGAACATCCACTTATCTGTTAGCGGTGCGAATGTTTCTGACTGCACACACTGAGTAAAGCACGGATACACCTTTAGGCGTGTTCGCCTGGGTCCAATAATCTCTCATGATCGGACATCCAGACAGCAGCACAATGGTGCAGTCAGAGAGCTTACAGCGTCTGATTCAGGCCCTTACAAATGATTGTGTTTTTTCTCTAAACTGATTCCATCAGAAGAGATCATGATCTGTTGCTTCGAGCGGATTTATTCGGAGAAACTGAGAGAGGTGTTAGGAACATTTCACGACGAGAAGGAGTCTAAATCTATGACTTCCGATGGAAGGTCTCTGACCCCCAAAGGCTTAAAGGCTTAAGAGACTCTTTGACAAATTTCAACCTGACATAAAATCCATCACCAGACGGCAGAAACATTTTCCTTATTTAGAGGCATCTCCAAAGGGGAATTAAGGAATCTTTTAATCTGGAATCACAGCAAAACTGCACACAAGAAACCTGTTTTGACCTCAGTGTGATGCCCCACAGGACAGAATCATTCTTTTAATTTACCAGAGTCAATTGTTGCAAAGTTTTTAACAAATTCAAATTACTTTTTGGTTATTTGACTGACAAAATAAAAGCTGTTTGTGGAGCAAAAAGGGATCTCCATTTCCCTGCACCCTGAAAAATCTTTGTGTGGGTGATTTCAGCGTGATGTGTGAATGTAAATGTACTCTGGTTATGTTTTGGCTGTTATAAATATTTCATCTTTATTTCTAAACCATTTTTTCTTGTTTTGTTCGAACACGGCAAATGACTCTAAATAGCCCCCATCAACAGCAGCCTGGCAAATGTGCCAGCCAGACATGTGAGTCAGAGCTTTGGCATATTCAGCAAATTCAAATTAATAATCAGTGACAAGTCACTGCACCATAGCTGCTAAATTCACCCACAGCTGTCCAAAAAGAGCTGGATGCATGTACAGGGTTCTAACTTTACCTCAGAATGAATTTAACTAGTTTTTTTTTCTTATATTTTCCTTTTTGTTACTTCTTTAGAGACTTTCACTTCTTGTAAATTCTTTATATCACAGATCCAGATTTGTTTTCATTGTGGCTTCTCATTTAAGTAACAAAGACTCAAACAGGAGAATGTCACGGTCATCCAAAAACATTGCACAAACTACCGGGCCACTGCCAGCCACGAACTGCTGTAACAGTAGAGATAACTGGGAGCACGTGGCTGTGCTGTGGCACTGACATTAGAAAATACACTGAATGAGTCATTGTTATTGTTATAATAGTTGATAAGCATTCAAACGTATTACTAATAGCTGCACAGTTGGCTAGTGACTTTTTAAAAATAATAATAATTGCAAAAAGAATAAAACTACATATTTGAATACTTGAAAGTCATTTCTGAAACATGGGAAGTTGACAGAGTTGTAATAAGTGATATTTCTAGTCCTTGACTAATAATCAGGTAAATGTAGCGTATACAGACACCTCAGAGTCATTAGAGCACATGATCCTGCATTCATCACCACAAGGCTTTTATCCCGACATGACAGGGAGGTTTACAAATATCTGGAATCACAGATGCGCCATTATGTGTTCCTCCAGTGAAGCTCGGTCAACTATTCATGCTTATCTGATCCCACACACTGACTTCACTGTTCACAGCAGCAGGAGAGCTCTAACATACCCCTCAAGTTCTCTCCTAAAAAGAGTGATTTATGCTGTTTATGTTTGTAAGAACAGAGCGAAGATTGTCACCATGGAGTGAGTCCAGATTTATATCTGATGCAGGTGGTTGCTATGCTTTAAAGAGTCCACAGATACGTTTAATCTTATCTGTGTCATAACAACACATCAGTGAAGATATTAACCGTGTCATCTCAGTGCAGCTCAAGCTCCGCCTCTGTCTTTCATGCTTGACCACGTTATTGCATTGTGAGCATCATTGTGCATGAATGCACTGCTGTATTTTTGAATAATTCACCCCAGATTACATAATAGTGCAAACTGTTCTCAAAGCAGCACTGATTATTCTGAACTCTGACAGGCACACTTCAGGCCACTTGGGGGGAACAATTTGGAGGAAAACCCCTCCCAAGAGTTCACTTCCCTGCTGCTCCTCCCAAACAGAAACAGTAGGGATATAAATTCCAAATATTTATGCTTTTAGTAGGAAAGGATTTGACATTTTGATTGCAAATTGTGAAAGTCTAGATAGTTCTGCAACACCAGCAAGAACAATTCTGCACAAATGTATATCCAGCATTGTTTCTCATGCAAGAAATGATCATTAAAAAGTTTGGCAAAGATTACCTAAAGATGCTACCAGCGTCCCATGCAGCCAATTATTGCTGTTAATGACTGGAAGTTCCTCCACACACTCTTAATCCAGGCGTCAACAAACTACCCAAGCATGTATGTCCAGTTCTCAGAGTCATGGGTCCAGCATGATCCGGCAGCTCAGTCACCTCAGCCTGCACGCCGCTCTGAGAGCAGAGTGAGCAGACTGTGTCAGCCCAGCAGAGTGCCAGTCAGCCGCTGACTTCTCCTGAGCAGCAGTTGCTAGGTGATTACTCAACTCCAGTCAGTGAGCACACAGGGGAGCATGCTCGCTCTCTCCCTCTCCCTCTCTCTCCCTCTATCACAAGCCTCAGCTAATCTTCACACAAAATACAGAGTAGTTGCTCATTTTCAGCTGGGCTGCTGTCACAAAGGAAGACTTAAAGCAGAGTCTCACAGGATGTGAGGACCAATAATCAGAGATATTTTCATCCCTGCTGCTTGCCCTCCGTGCAGACTTTAGTTAAACGTGTGAATTTTCCGTTGTGCATCCCATCCAACTCTGAAATGTACAGACAGTACCATGAAGTATCCTGTCCCTATCACTGGGCTCCTTCCTCTCAAGGACACAGACCAGATGGCGTCTTATCTTTGACCTTGTTACTTATCAAATCCACAGGCAGCTGCATCGAACTCCCTGAACATTTTCCAACCAAGAAATGAATCACATCACCAAGAGCTCTTAATATGTATGCCACCCCAAAATTAAGTCCTAATGCACTACAAATGTGTATGCAGGGCTGGATATCACTCACAAAGTCTAGATATCAATACCAATGTCAGGACCAGTAAAGCTATCCCGGTATAACTGAATAATCCAGTACCACAGCACTGAAACTTCTTTATCTATTTTATACCCAGATCCAGAAAAAATAACTTTTGTATGGTTTTGTTCCACATCTGACGAGTCCATGTGTTTCATAGAGCCTGACCGATATGGGATTATTGAGACCGATGCCAATGCTGATTTTAAAGGGGGAAAATTCATCAATAATCAATATGGTGGCTAATATAGGAACTAAAAGAGATGATTTTTATGTACATCGTGGACCGATTTTTTTTTTTTTTACCACTCTGTAAACGTACCTAGAGAGCTACTTTCTGAAATATAAAACTTTATAAAACAATCTTTAATCTTTAACATTATGTGTTGTTTCCAGACACAATCCTCTGTTAATTGTGGTTTCATTTTTATTGTGGCATGTTTGCAAGAGATTGATTAACAAAGTTATGATATAATATAGACTTTATCTGTCATCAATAAATCACATTGTCACAATCATTTCATGGAAAGAGGTTAAAAAAAAAAAAAAGTTTATTCCAACTTTATGGGCGACCCGTTATACAAACAATGTATTTTATTGTCAGCCAATTCTATAAACTGGTAAAAATGGAATAAATAGGGATAAAGTAAAGAGCAATAAACACCATTTCTGTTCACTGTCAGTCAACATTTTTTTGTCTCAAGTGAGATTTGCCTTATCTGTGATTAGTTGGTGAAGCGTGTGGCATTATAAAGATTGAGTTGTTTCATTTTGTCATTTTGATGCCTGATAAAACGCCCATGTTGGAATATTGTGAGTGAATGTTCGGAAAGCGTTTTTTATTTCTTCATCTCCTGAGTATTTAGATGCAGATATAGCAGGGGAATGGAAGTGACTGAGCTGGTGCTGAGCAGGTGTGGATGTGTGTCACTGAGTCACCGTGACTCCTCGTCATTCAACGCTCCCGACTGACAGAACAGACAGAAACAGCTCAGCTGCTACAATGCCAGTAAAACAGGATGCGACGGAAAACAATGTCTCCTGATTATCCCGATTCTGATGGAATAAAGGCTTGCATTGAACAGGCACACATTTAAACCAATTTCACAAAATGTATATTGTATGTCAGTATGATGGACTGAGACGCTGGAAAGAGAACATATTCTTGTGCCACTAACAAATATGATTTGTCATTAGAAATCGATTTACTCTTTTTTTGGTTTATTTGAATTCAGTTTAGTAATCTCCAACATTAAAGAGACAGATTCACAAACTACAAGGACAACTTTTCACCTGTGCAAATGCATAAACAGGCTAATGACGTGTTAGTCTGTGTCCAAACGGATTGATTTGAGTTCAGCACTTTTCTTTCTACTGGACTGTAATAATGCACTTCAGAGATTTAGTTTCTGTAACTCTTTACTCTTATCCTGGATCTTTCTCACTGAAGTCTTAAAAAAGCAGTTCAAACAAGGAGCAGAAGCAAAAACGGAGCTGATAATACAATTCTGCACAGCCAGTTGCAGTGTACATGTTTAATTATCCAGGTTAGAAGTTCAGATTCTGGGCTTTTTGATGATGTAACGACTCTGTGAGCAGAGATAAGAGAATAAAACAAATGTTTTGATATAATCTTCCTGCTCTTTCCGCGCACAAATCCACTGTGGACTTGGAGGGACTCCGGCCCTGGATGTGGCTCTTGGATACTGAACCACCAGAGGATCTGTGTGTCCTCGTTTCCCCAACCCCCCTCCACCCCATCCTCAGACACCAGAGGGCACGCTGCGTCCCTGCCACTTCCTGTTCATCAGCCTTCTCCACTGACTGCCCACCAGGCTCCTTCTATGGACTGATGACACACCGATCCCACCCACCCTCTCTCTCCGCTCAGCACCCGACAGATACGCCTCCAGCCTGAACGTGCATGCAAGATACATACAACCAAAGGCATCTGTGAAACAGTTCTGCTCAGAGCATGTGATGTGCTTATAAATCTGTGCTCCTAACGTGCAATTTGTCACGTCAAATCCGAAATGCCAGAGCTTCCAGATAATGTAATCAGGTCTATTCAGGCCACATGCAGGATGACGTGACTGTACGAGAGCCGTCTTATGACCCTTTTAACAAAAATCACAACTGTGTTGTTTCAACCACAGCGCCCATCGGAAGCGGGAAACAAAGAGAAGAGCAGATTGATGATCAGGCCATCTAAGCTTCGGTCAGCGTGCCCGTGTGTGCTGAGCTCGGCTCATGTCTGCTCTGTTAAACAAACAGCACGCGGCTGCTCGCTCACACTGGTTGTAGCAGTCAGCAGCAAAAGAAAACAAATGTTCAAGTTGCATGCGTGAGAGGTGCCCACAGACAACAAAAGACTCAACGTGGACAGTAATGACTTGTGACATCAGCCTTTTGACTTGAAAATATGCGATACTTTCCCTCGAGCACACAGATTAAAAAGTATGTGTGCCATGAATCAGCTAATGTTAACATAATTCATTCCCAGCAGGTCAGATACACTCCAACAGCAGCATCTAATCAAGATAAAGGAACAAATACATACAAAAAAACTATAAAAGCATTCATGCATAATGTGCAATATGATTTTATTATGAGGACCTGAAACTCGAAAACTTTAGGACTTGGGAGATAAACTTTATTGCATTTATGTTATTTTCTTTTATTTTTCTTATCTTTTATTTAACATATATACACTTTATTATTTTATTTTTAATATATTTTATTTTCTATTTTTTTCTTTAAATCCTTTTTATATTTATTTTAGTCTTTACTGTAACCTAAATTCTTACATGCGTTGTCGTCAGTTCAATCTTTTTTCTTTTTTTTTATGATTTTCTTTGTTCCATTTTATTACCTACTTGTCAGTCATCTGTTAAACTGCACTACCCTGTATAAAAGGTGCCGAAACAAAGAAGTTTGATTGATTGACTGACTGACTGACTGACTGACTGACTGACTGACTCGCCTGTCTTGACTTGAGTGCAAAGACTTGACTTGTGACTTGTAAAACAAGGACTTTGCCCCAAATCTACTACTGAGAAAAGATTTTAGGAGAAAGAGAAAGAAAAAAAACGTCAGAACGATATGCACTGAATAATTGACATGGACAGTCATGAATAAATCATATTATCCATTGGTTCATTAGGGCAAATCTGTGTTCACTCTGGCACAGTTTTGTAAGAGCGGACAGATGTGTGTGGGAGGAGGAGCAGGAGGAGCAGGAGGAGGTGTGTAACTTCAGGGCTTCCTCCTCAGCTTGAAGCTGGGCAGGTGCTACCCAAACATCACTGCTTTGCTGTCTCCCCACATCAGCCGACATCAATCAATCGAGTATTTCTCTGTTCTCCCTGGTGTTCAGGGCTGTAAGCAATAAAAAATACTGATCTCATGCAGCTTAAGGTTTTTCATGCACTGCAAAATGTATTTCAGCTTCAATAAAAACCTGCAAACTTCTTTTATTCCAGCAGTCGCAAGGACACAGTGCTTCAGAACTGGCAGATAAAGTCTGAAGTCTGATGCCACCAGTAACAAGATACCAAACATAAGCAACAGTCTGCATTGCGGCAATACTTGGAGGAATAAATGAGGAGCAGTGACAGGCAAAATAATTAGGTGAAACTGTTGTACTAACAACAAATTGTAAAATACTGGGAGCTAGTGTAACGATTATGTGTCAAGCAGCTGATTATGTGAATGTTAACTCGATAGCCCTTCAGTCACAGCTTGGCCGACTTGCGAGGCAAAGCCAGCTCAGCAGATCTAACAACAGAAGATCCATGTATCGATGCTGATGCTGTAAACAGTGGTCATGGTTTTTGGCAAAGCACATCTGGAAACAGTGCACGCGGCAAACAGGGATTTGGAGAAATGCAGGAGCGATGGAGCTGATGCAAACATTTCAAAAGGAAACACTCGGAATAATGATTGATGATGTTTTTTCCCATTAAAGAGTTCAATTAACTTGTTAAAAAAAGTACATCTGCTCCTTCCCCATCATTAAAAAACAAAAAATGAACAATAATTTGTGCATCCACCATGTAACTTGGTGCTGCTTTACAATTTTACAAGTTTTTCTGTAATCCTGATGACAAAAAAAACAAACAGAAACATACCATCTTGGTGGAGGTAATTAAGAAAAACTGCAGCTATATTAGTGAAATGCTATACAAAGATGGTTTTTGCTCCTTGGTACCAAGGTTATAGAGATAAAATTGCAACAACATCAGATACTTTCAAAAGAAAAGCATTCCCACAATCTGCCCAAACTCCATCACAACACAACACTTCACTCTGAGGCATCACATCACAAAACAACCAGGACGAGAGCGATCAGAAGCCAAACACACCTTACTGAAGAGGTCGCCTGAGGGCAGAGGTGAAATGTGCAGCCTGGTTCTACCTCCACGTGAGCCTCAGCACACATCCAGACAGGGTTAAGTATCCGGTCACACTGCTGCTGGCCAGTGCACTGACACAGACACACAGCCCATAATCTGACAGCCCCTTATGCCCTTCGGTCCCAGAGGAAATGGGCTGTCTCTCGCAGTAAACCAGCCCATTGCAGCGGCTCCAGCAGAGGGGGAGCTGGGAGAGGAGAGGGGCGTCTACACAGCATGAGTCCCAACAGCAGACATGCAGGAGACGGAGGGACGAGTGTTCCACACTGATTAAATACTGCTTCTCTTAAAAAGATTTTCAGTCAATTTACTGTTTACCCTTACAAATATTTACTGAATGATATATTTCATGTTTGTCCTGACACAGTGAGATGTACTTAATATCATGATATCCCAGGGGGAAAAAAAGGAAAAAAATACATTTAGCTGCACTAAAAATTTGCTATTTTTGCTTAAAGCCCAATATATTTACCAGTCAGCTGATTTTATCAGCCCATATTGGCCTGTTATAGACATATCTTTGTCTATATGTCGCACTAATACAAAAACATTTTCTACAGAACATATAATAATACAGGAAGCAATGTTTCAGGTGATTTAGAAAAGGTGTCATTTATTTAATTTGACTTATTTTTCTTTTTGAATTGTAATGGTCAGTAATTGACTGATATGGAATATGCATTACTGATGTTTATTCTATTTATTTTTTATTTTTAAAAGTGTATAGTAATATACTTCAAGTAAAAAAGTAAATCATTTAAGTGCCTCTTTTTTTTAAAAAGAGGCACTTAAAAAGTGTTGAAGTGTATTTTACTATATTTTGGGAATGGCATACTCGGTATATTGTTAGTACATAGTACAATAATAATACACTACATTAATTATGACTTAAATAAGTTGATACTTAAAGTATCTTAGTTGATACTAGCTTACTGCCATTTTCTTTAACCTGGGATAAATTCACTTCAGTGTACTTTTTTCTTTCACCTGGGATGTTATCTGAACAGTTTGTCTGTGTTACACTTGTGAATAAGTGCATAAACTAAAGACATCAGTAAACAAACAGAACCAGAAGGAATCTGTTTCTCCTCAGCACTGCACTCCCATCTAGTGGTCAAACAGCGTAAACTTTCTGCTCCCTGATCAAATCAGTGGAATGCAGATTTGGGAGCAGAAGGTCAGGGTGTATTAAATAGACGGGTCACTAAATTCCTGCAAGAGGTCCAACAGTAAATTCACTCTCCAACCTCCACGTACACATAAGGCACTCTGCCGTTACACCACCTACACTCTATCTTGTGCTCTGCTCAGCGTGTCTCCATTTTTCACTTTTGACATTTCAATTCCAACAAGAACAAATTGAGAAAGGCGGCTGTTCCCTCGCTGGACAGAGGTGCATGCTTCCTTTAATCCACCAACTCAGCTGTCTTTAACAACAGGGGTATCAGAAAATATTGATACTTGAGCAGTGTGATATTAAGTTTCTCAAAAAGACTGCATGGATTTTAAGTTAATAGTATGCATGCAAGGATGCATAGCAGACAAAATGTACAAAAAATAGTGCTGAATGTTACAAGGACTTTGATAAGTACAAACTGTTCTGATGGCACAAAAAGTATATTGTTGATATGTTGATCGATACATATTGTGACACAGGGGGTACAATATATTGCGATACTGCATAGTGCAAATAGTGGACAGCATAGTGTCAAAAACACTCCTTAAAACCTAAAAAAATGCACACAGGTTGTATATAACCCCTAAAAATAATGGCCACTCTTTTAGACACATCAGTAACACTGTGATACAGAACACATGGTGCGGTTTAGGCACAAAAACTGCCTTTGGTTCGGGAAAAAGAACAAGTTTTTAAATAAGTACCTGCATAGAGAACTACTAAACACATTTGGTGACGTAGAACATGAGTAAAGACAGCCTCATCATCGGGCATCTGGGGCCAGGCTAGTTTAATTCCACAAAGTTTAGTTAAATTCACCCTTTGGTTTTACAAACTGTGAAAAATGATGAAGTGTCTTTGTGTTTAGTCTTATGACTAAAAGAAAGAACAGAAAATGACTAAAAGACATGGATGACTTGTTTTGCTCGCAGCTCTTTCAGATCTCTTGATACAAACACCTACCTTGAGTTAATCTCGGAGATGTGTCACATACTGTCTGTGCAGATGAAGCAGATAGAGGAACTCACCTCCCACAGAGACCTGAACTCCCTCTGCTCAATGCGAAGGAGCTCGCTGAATTCCCGAGTGACGATGGTGGCATGCCGCGGGGTGTTATCCAGGATCGACTCCCCAAATGCCGTGCCAGTGCCCAGCGTGCATATAATAACAGCATCCTGTAACAGAAACAGAGATGGTGCTCCACATTGATTATCCCTGCATAATGTTTTAAAAAAAACAGCTAGACAAGAACCAGTAAAATGCTAATGTAATGTTCGTATCTGCTGGAGAAAAGGTTTTTGTGTGAGGCACTTGAGGAGCAACGATCAGATCACTTTCAACGGCTACAAGCAATCACCAGAACACTTGTAGATTCATACACTCCGTTCTGCAGAGAAATTACTCCAATCAGCACCCTAACAAACTGACTGACAAAGCTGCAGTATTAAAAACTAATCAGTGATGTCCCCTAATGTAATAAGCTAAATGCTCATTACAGCCCACACTCCAAAGAAGCTTCAGGTTGGATATTAATTATTTTGCATGTGTTATGACTTTCAAGTGCACGTTTGCCAAACAAAATCATTCAGATATGCACAGAAACACTGTAAATTTAGCAGGCAATGCATATTTAGTAAATTAAAATGATTGTATCATCCATACCTGATAACATGCTGTCTCTGAAACTTTGACATCCAGAGAACCAGAGAGGACGGCATACCAGCTGGTGCCAATGTCTCCTTGGCGGTACACTAAAAATAAAAAATAAATTCATGATGTTTAAAAAGAAAAAAAAAGAAACTTCTATTTTTGTGCCAGATATATGATCTGACTGTTTCAAGGCTTGTGTTTCGACCTACAGGTGATGCCTTTCTCCAGACACTCGTAGAATCCACACAGGCAAATCTGCTGCAGCAAACTGGGGTGAAATCTCTCAAAGGCCTTCACATTTTTCAGACGTGACAGGATTATGTCGACATCTTCCCCAGAGCGCTCTGCTGGTCTGAAAGAATGAAAAAGAAAAAGATGAATGTACAGGTAGCTGTGAGAATAGATGTACATAAGGTATCTAGGCTGCAGAGCTTGAGTCAGCATAAGAGCATCTTGGCCTGGATTCTGACTGAAGCTCTGCAGGATGGATGTGACACCAACTTTAT
>CAFUXE010000889.1:566659-588755 GCA_903364295.1 Serranus cabrilla | reverse complement strand
AGATTGCGGTCTAAACTTAGTAGCCTTGTTACTTAGATTATTTTCCTTAGCTTTGCCCCAATATAGTTTGCCCAGAGCTACAGTTGCACGTTCCCAGTTAGTCCTGATGTGAACGGTTAATGTAGCCCAATGCACATGGCGCTTTCAGGGATGCCCTAATTCACGCGCCGAAGCATTAAGTCTCAGTTCCTTTGGGAAATCAAAAACTATAAAGCCTCCAATGTTTTAATGTAGCTACTGAAACACAACGCCTCGGCTCTGGTTGAAAAACAATATCGCGTTAGTATTCCGCCAATCGTTGCACGTTGCTCGCCTAAAATGAGTTGCAACGACACGATCTTTTAAATACCTCTTATCCAGACAAATAATCCACTCTGCAGATTCCGACGAGTGTGAAGAAGTGTGCGCTGCTACCATCTTGAGATCCTGCTGCTGCTGCTGCTGTTGCTGCTGCTGCTACTGCTGCGGAGGTGGAGAGGGCTGGACCAGCACTTCATCTGCCTTCACTCATTCACTGCTGACAGTCGATACACCTACAGTCCTGCTGCTGCTGCTCACCTGACAGGAGCAGCACCAACAGGAAACACATCAGAGGCACTGAATGTGAAGCCTGTAAAAGTAAGGATGCTCAGCTTGATTTGAGGGGGATACAAAAAAAACGTGACTCACTTTGCAGTGCTGAAAAATGCGTTACATGCGTAAAATTTATGCAGCCTTTCAAGTTGTTCACTTTGTCCCGATCTGCAGGTCTGATCATCATAAGATCTTAAGAGTAAGACAAATAGTTACAGAGAGTGGTGGAAACCTGCTCAAAGATTACAAGGGTGCCCCAGCTCACTTTTTTCTGCTCCATACAACACACACCTGGTCAGAAATGTTTCCTCCATCTTGGCCCACTCACTCATCACACCAGTAATTCCAACTTCTGCCCTTTGGGTGGAGGCACCGATGGACTCTGGGGGGACACAGTTAGACGTAATGACACTCATAACAGTATAATATCATGTATGAGGTGGTGCCTTCGAAATTCATTCAGACATAAACAATGTAGCTAACTATCGGACAAACAGAGTAAATGTTAGCTAATGCTACATACAAGTTAGCAAACCGTTACCCTGCACGAGCCACATTAAGCCTCGTCCCCATCGGAGGGACAACAATCCATTTTTCCCCATTGACTTGATGAAGGAGCTTCTTTGTCAGTTGAACAGAAAAATGTCTAAAAGCCGATGTGTGGTTGAAAGCACTGACAGCAGGATAAAAAACATATAATTAAGTTTTAACAAGCTGACAAAAAGCGGAAAAAAAACCCAAGTTTCTCATAACAAAAGTGGATACAGACATATAAGGATGTGATGCATCAGCAGTGGCAATGGGGAAAACTGCGATATTGACACTTATATCCAATCAATACATCCAGGCTTTATAACACATTTTTAAAGCATCTTGACAAAATGTAACTAGTGTTGTGCTGGAATATGAAAATACATTAGAAAGTATTAAGTCTGCAAGTGCCTTAGCTTGCTAACGCGTAGCTAACATTAGCTTTCTAACAACTACCTTAACGTTTCACTGCCTGTTGCTATGCTAACATTACACTGCCCGTTGTTATGCTAATGTGCACTGAAGTGACACTTACCTTCTAGTGAGGAACATTTTATTTATTTTATTTATAACGTTCAGTGTCCTTTCACTTAAAGTGTGCAATGCTTGAAATTAACACCGCCTCGGCATTTATTTTACTCACACTTCCTGCCAAAATGGTGACGTGAATAAGTCAAGTCACGTGACGCATGTAGTTGCCAGCTTTTAATGCAATTTAATATGACCTACCTTTATTAAATGTATGTTGTTCAGTTTTATTAAGTGAGGTGTTTATTCGTCTTTGTGGCCGTTCTGGAGGCTTTGGTTTGTGGTGCTGTTGAACTGTGTGTGCTATAAACACAAATTCCCCCACCCTTATATCAGTGAGGCTGGACATAATATTTAAATACAAACTTTTAGTATAACTCAATAAAACTACACAAACTATTATGAGGTAAGCTATTGTTACAGGGCTTTATTAGATTTATCGTTTTAGATATGTATATATTAGATATAATCCACAGACAGTTGAGAGTAGTAAATCAAATTATTTGAGGAATATAGTCAAATAAAGCACTGAATTAAATGTTATTTGTGTGTGCCCCACCATAATGTAGAATGGTCTTGTTTGTTACCAAATCAACATACGTTGTAAAATGATAACAATGATTTTTAGCAGTCTTTAGAGGTGTGAAATGTAGCAAACATTGAGTAGGTGCCAATGTCTTTACTCTGCTTTTATCACATTCTCACTCCCACAGCTCACTGATGTGAAAACCGTGACTGTGAAGTGTTTTTCTGAGTGAAGCAGCCCTGTGATTGTGCTAGAAATATCATGTTGCCACGTGCATGACCGCATACGTTGACCATGAAGCAATTGGCAGCTGTCTGCAGGTGGAGGACACGGGTACATGTTCCCTGAATAAAATGGCCAGTCAGCACAAAGAGTGACTTCTCCATTGCAGGATATTAGCATACTATTGCAAAGGGGTGACCTTATAGAATAACATCCACATTACCATCATGAGCACTCAAATGACTGCACATCGGGAATATACAGGGACGAAAGAACATTACATGAACTCGTTTCATAAATCTGCATGTATAACTGACTGCAGCTGCCTCCTACAGCACTTTCTGTCGGGACTGACGGCTTGCCTTCTGTCAAAATGGGAGCATGTTCATAATGGCCCTGAGAAAATGATGCTTTGTATTAAGAGGCCGCATAATGAAAGGGTCACTGCTCTCTCTCAGTTACCTTGGCAACAAACTGCCACAGAGACAGAAGTAACGAGACTCAGTGGTGCAGCTCCACAATGCCTTCTGTGCTGATGAAAGTGTGAAGAAAACTGTTTGTGTGCTTCTTTCTTTTCACTTTCAACTGCGAGCTGAGTTTTGGGTTGTTATTATTAGCCAGGGGTGGAAGGGGAGGATGGCTTCTGGCTCCAGCCTCAAATGTTTTCTCAAAAGCCCTGAATATTTTAGGTTTTTAAATACCTTCATCTTGACTGGACCTGTAAATCAATGCAGCAAAAGTTCTATTGTTGGGGAAATATCGCCATCTATAGATTGACCCTAACATTGTCATCGGGGTTGTTCAATGCTACTACTACTACCAATATTATGACTATATACTACTACTATATATGTCATTCTGTTGGTTATATTAGATTCAAGTATTGAAGACCACATTTTGTTGGCATTTTTGATTTGCCATCAGAACAGCCCAGAATGTTATGGGATGGAATAAAATGTAGCAGATATTTCAGCTATATTCATTCTGTGAACTCTCCTCAGGCATAGTATAACAAAAATAGCTTTCAAGATTTGTAATGCTGTTTATGTGGAATACCTAACCGACCTATATATAGTTGAACTTAAAAATAGTAACATCAGACAATTTTGCCTCTTTTTAGGTGGCAGGTGCTAAAAATAGTCATCCTCAATATTTGCTTATTCTTTCACAATGATGAAACAGTTTAAGAACAATTATGTGCAAAACAGGATGTAGGCTTGCCAGGGTTTTATTTTCCAAATGATGTTTAGATTTTTAGGTTTTCTATTATCATACAGCTTGAAAAACAGTTATATAGCTATTGTTGCTGCTACGTTTTTCTTTCTTTCATTTTCCATAATTACATATACAGCACTAGAATAAAATAGAACAAAGCACAACATTGCTTTCAAAAATGCTTAATGCATTACGTAACCAAAGTAGCTGAGATGAAGTAAAAATAAAATGTTTACATTTTGAAAGCTTGACTTATCTAAGGCCTGATCAGTAGTTTGTTTTTTGTTCCTGTTAAATATGTGAATACATTCACATATTCAATTTAAAACTTTAACAGTCGATGAAATATAAGGGACTGGTGAGTCTCCTTACTGATGATAATTGAAAATATGGACCAAGTCTCTCCCACATTGAATTAACTTTACTAATATGAATAATTAATAGCTTTAATGTGGTGAAGCACAAGTTGGGCTTATATGTTTTTAAGAAGTAAACTACTGATAAAAATTGTTGTCATATATGGTTTAGAACAACAAAAGAATCAGCTGTATCCAATATATTATAATGCTTAAGGGATTTAAAATGTTTTGCTAAATATATGGCTTTTTTTTTTAAATCTGGCTTGGACAGATCATTCATAAATCATGATTAAATTTATTTGAAGAGTATTGGGTTTAGGATGAAAGTCATCACTGTCTTTGATGTTTATCACATTTCAATATTTAAAGTCCTGTACTTCTATCTGCCACTAGATGGCAGCATCCTCTCTGTAAACGCTAAGATGAGCATATCAGAGCAGAATGTGGTTCAACTTCCTAATCAGGCTGAAAAAGGAGGATCATTCTGCCATGACGTTGATTTAACAGAGTCTTTGGGAATGTAGCCAAGGCCTCAGTCTGACACTGAAATATTTAAGGTTCATCGGCATGAGCAAAATGTCTACAGCATTGTGTGTTTTCCCAAAAATGTTTTGCATCTTATAGTTAATTTTGAAAAATATTGCAAGCCACAGTGTTGCAGACATTTTATATTGTTTTTATTTTGTGCATAAATAAACTGTCCTGAACCTCAAAATGGGTTCAGGACAGAATGAGCACACTTGCATCTGGAAGGTGCACCTCTTCAACACCTACTCCTCCCATCACATTGTCTCCCCCTCTCTCACAAAGATAAATAGTGGGGATGCAAGGCTGAGCTCAGGCTGGGGCACGCACAACACAAAACACACATTCCTGTAACGCTGCATACCACCACCTCACAGCAGCAACAGACCAACACATAACAATGTGTGAAGATATCAATATGCACTGCAGTACTTTGCCACCACACCTTTGACATTATTTTTCATACAGCTCACAAACCATTACAACTTACTGTTCTCTCAGGGAAACCATGAAACTAAACGTCTGCATGAGCTCTTGAAGCTTTAAGTGGGTAATTAATATCTTTATCCACTGCAAGCAAGTGTGCAAACAATCCTGAAAAGGCTATAAATCTGCTATTCATACTGAAAAGCAGCCCAGAAGTTAAACATAAGCAGGAAGGAACAGCACCAGGTGCAGAGACAGTTCTGTTCTGTTAGTCGTCCCTGGCTGGAGCGAGTTTTAGACATTGTCTCAAAGGTTCCACTGGCTATACTCTGACTTGTTCTTCACCTGCTCCTGTTTCCATTTGGTTTGACTTGTTCATTAGATGTTGTTTGAAGGGTTGCTATAGGGACCACTGGCTTGGCTGCGGCGTGCCATGTTGCCCCTGGGAGAAATCCCACCGACTGTGTATATATGGCTTTTCAGACCCACCGTTGCTAGGAGATGATCCAGCAAGCTGGAAATGGTAAACACACTGACACATGCAACCCTTATGTGCACACACAGCATAATTTCACATGCTGATGAGCATTTGGAAAGATATTTGTGACTGCTGTTATGCAGAGCTAAACATAAAATAGTGGACGTTCAGGGTCAAACTTGTTCAAAATCTGTTCTTATCAGATGAAATGTTTGAGGTGTACAATTTGTTTTAACAGTCTTACTTAAAAGAGCAAAGTCCAAATTCCAAAGTCAAAGGAAATGACGTTAAAAACAGTGTGCTCCATAATTGACACGTTCAGATTTTTCACTTCTGGCCCGAGCGATCACATCCCCACACAGAGCCAAATGTCAGTACTTAACATTATAAAACAGAACACATCAGAAAGCCATAATGTGCAAGGTAAACAAACAGACACATGCATAAATTATATACATGAGAGTGGTTAAACGCAGCTATATAAAACCTCATATATCAGATAACCAAGTCTCAAATGGAATGTGAGGGCAGATAATTCCAGAGGAAATGCCTGAGGACTGGACCTTTTCCAGAGACGTCCCTCTGAATGTTTTAAAATGCTCATTTACAACTTTAATATGATGGACTGAAGTAGCCCAACATGAAGCACTCTTTTCATATTATGCTTTCAAAACAACCTAATCATCGAGGGCAGAAAAACTCAGCATCAAGGATTCAATATTTCATGTTTTGTGGAATTAAAAATGTAAATGGGATTACACTTTAGGCAACTGAAAAAAAATGGTCATGCCTCCTAAATAGATCACCATCTGCTTAGGCCTCTTGCTGCAGTCTGGTTAATATTCATCAATTGCATCCCTCTTTGCATTTTGTTACATAATTCTCCTCAGGTTTAGTTTCAAACATGGTCGCTAAGGATGCATGATGATTTTAACAAACATAACATGACATACACTTTGAGATTAAATTTGAATTTAAATTCTTATTCTTGTAAAAGAAAATAATTAAATATTCAGCTGCAATCAAATAATATATTCTCCCATATGATCTGGCTCCTGTTTCCCGGGTCAGTTTGATTGGATGATATTTTTGCAATGTAGGTTATGCAGCCACAGAGGAAATCTGACATTTATTCAAGTCTTTCTGGCTGATCTCAATGAAAACAGCATCTCTTTATTTTGTGAATCAAGCAGCAGCATAAGTGTCAGCTCTGCAGAATGAGAGCTAACCTGCACAGCGCTGCTCTCTGGGGAGGGGACCTGATTTTAAATATGACTGGCAAGTAAAAAATAAATGCATTGGGCTTTGAGAGTTTTTAGGTCTATACCTCTTTTCTGTTAAGTTACTTCAACAGATATTCTCAGCATAATGAATTTGAAATTAAAACTATACAATTAGAAAAAGTCCCAACACACTTTTCACAGCCGACACTAATATATATATGCAGGATATAGGATCTCTGTTGATGACCTACCTTAATTGAGGGCAAACGTAATAGATAACTTAAGTAAGTTGAAGGAATATTGAGCCACATGACACATCTGCTGTGACTTCAGAAGTCTTACATCATAAACTGGAATAACAGGAGTTTATAGGGTAAGAGAAGCAGGCTTGTTGAGTTACATACACTACAGAACTAGAACGAACTTGAAGAGAATATAAGATTGAAATTAAAAGTAGACAAAGTCTATGTTCTCCACTACCTTTACTCAAGCATTGAGCACTCATTTTAATCTGCTTTGCACTGTCATTTTTTCATCAAAATGTCTTTATCCTTTAATTTGTATCTCTGTGTTTTATGCTGTACTTCCTGTTTAGTGTTCACAAGGCATGAAATGTACACACTTACGGTCACACTGTTAGATTTTTCCTGACTTTCCTCACAGGTTTTGCTCTTTTATTGTGAAATATACTCTATCCCTCCACAAAAAAACAGGACAATTGATGTTGTAGTCTTATTTTTGTGGTGCACATTTCTTTCTCACAGCAGACTTTTATTTTGACAGTACCACGGTTAATAATAACATAACAATGCTGTGTTCTATTCCAGTGTCTAAGTAAGTCCTGACAGAGAGACAGCATACAGTACATTTACTTGCCTGATGGTTTTATCCAGGGCGATAAATAATAAGTGAATTCAGCCATAAACAACACCAGATTCCTGGTAGGGTTTTTAAGGCTGAGACAGAAACTGAAGCAGTTAACTGAAGTTCTGCCTTTACTGATTTAATCATTTTAAACTGTGCTTTATGACTGCAACTACTGTCTTCTGTGAAAAGGCCTATTAATCAGATAACCAAAACCCATTGACCGGGGGCTTTGGGGCCCCTGGGGGTTTGGGGGCAGTTGCCTGCTCTGCCCAGTTGGTAATCCAGCCTTAACAAGTCTATTTCCCCTACACAGTATAAGTAGGGTTACACCATTAGGAAACACTTGTTTCAGTACAACATCCTTACGTGGTTCTCCTTATAAGATAAATCAATCATGCTTCAGATAAGCCTATGCTATGGTTATAAATGCATATTCTATATTTATTCTATTGTATATTTTCTATTTTTGGACCTCTCTGACCCCATCGAGGCAGTGTTCATCAATGTGCTCGTCTTTCTAACGTTTGTGTGTTTATTGTCTTGGTTATGGTGTATTGGTGGAGAGTTACTTTAATGTCTTTGTCTCATATCATGTTGTTTATTTTAATTCTTATTGTATGTTAGGACCTCCTGGAAAACAAGATTGTTCGTTTCAAGGGGTTTGTAAACTTCTACAACAACATTATAACAACTGTGAACAAGTGAAAAAACAGTAGAAAGTTTCATAATGCCCAAGCATATGTTATTATCTGCCTCCTCACTGTAAATTCCCTTTACAGATTTTCTGTTAAGTCTCCAGCCTATGCCAAGATAACAGTGATGACATCACCAGGACAAAGGAGACATTATGCAACGTTTGTTGTTGTATAATGAGAGTAATAGTCCATTGCTTGTAAACTTAACTTGTGTGAAAATCCATGTATTGTCCCATTAATTAATGCTATATTAGAATGGCAGTCTTTCGGTGAAAACAGTGCATAGACTAGGTGGAAAGTTTTAAGGAAAGGCTCTTTTTCCGTTTCTGCTGTAGGCTACACCTTTTAAAGCCCTGGCTGCAGTGACTACACGCGCAGTGTAAATGAACTCCTGTGAGTTGTTTTTGTAGTCTAGGTGTGGACTGTTGCCCGTGCAGAAGTCGAGGTGAACTCTGATGTACATGTACATTAAACTCTTTCCCACGCCTTTCTCTCACAACTCCTCGTGTCTCTGTGCCGTGGAGAAAGAGGGGAGCGGAGGGCGGAGCGGGGTGGTGGGTTACAGTCCTGGAATGTGTGCGCGCCCCCGATTCTCTCTGTTCTCGTCGGCGCGGGCGCGGCACCGACAACACTCATGAGCGCGCGCAGCCCGCGACAGGTTTGGAAGTGCAAGGAGGAGGCAGGAAAACGCTGCTGGAGCGGGGAATGATGGCGGTGTGCAAGAAGAAGGGACAAGTTTGATACTGGAAAACTAGGACATTGTAGGTGATCTTTCGGCGCCTAACACGATGAAGCGAGTTGGAGGTGAGAGCCTTATAAAGTTGTTTACCTTTGTGCGGTGTTGTGTGTGGAGCCGGAGTTAACATTTTCAACGGCTCGTACTTGAAATGCCACAATGAATTGTTCAGAGTGAGGCAGTAACGCTGTGGCTGTGTTGAACTGTTGGCCCAGTAAGTTTAACTTTGTTTCGCCTTTTTACCTCTGAGCGTTAGTTACAACACTAGTAACGTTTAACTGGTTGAACTTAGTAACGTTACAATTGAAACCAATAGCTATTTGAAGCTACTTTCTATTCAAAGCTGTTTTGGTTCAACGTTAGCTAACGCCAGGAGTCAGACAACCGAAATGCATACAAACGGCTGTGCATGCTAACGTTAACCTTATAACTGACAAAGTGTTAACATTAACGTTAACCTTCGTGTGCTAACTTTTCAAGCGCTTCTGGTTTGCATTCAAAAATAGATACTTATGTATTAACACCTTATTACGTATATTAGGTATAGTGAGATAATGGTATCCGGTCACTCTATTAACAGATTTTACTGTCCGCTTTCCTCTCCAGATGACTACGCCGTGAGTGTTTAGTTAGGACAACTGTGCTCCAAAGAAGTTCCGCCGGACCCATGGCACCGCTGGCGTGAAGTCGAGGGATAATAGTGTACCGACAAACAGCACCAGTCACTCCAAAACCGGCTTTTCTAATTGGCCTGCAGTCATAAACAAGCCAAAATGATCAAAGCGGAGAGCAAAGGAGGTGAGAGGACCCTCAGGAGCGCATCCCCTCACAGAAATGCATACAAGTCTGATTTCCACGCCATTAAGTGCTCCTTTGATGGGTCAAAATCCGAAGGTGAGGCCAAATCATATGCAAATGGCTCCAATGACACCCGGGAGGACTCAAGGGGGAGGCCTTTTGGGACCAGAGTGAACAAGATAAAGAACATATTCCTACAGATGGATGGTCAGCAACAGGAGTGTCAAGAGGCGAAAGTGATTGTAAAACCTGATGTGTCCCCGGTGTCTCCACAGAAAGTGCAATTTCCAGTTAACAGCCACAGAGTTAACCCCAACAATGCCACAAGCCCAGAATCACACAATTTAGATAAAACACCCAAGGGGGAAGATGTTGAGATTGACAAAGTGGCTCTGGCAGAAAAGTTTTCTGTGACCAGAAAACTCTTTGAAAGGGGCATCAAAGAGCCGCCTGCAGCTGAAAAACAGTCTCCAAACAGAGTAGTAACTCGTTTGTCCCTTGGAAGTGCCTCTGATGAGGGGAAAAGCACAAGGAGAGTATCAGGATCCTCTGAGACCACTATCAAATTGGAGCAAACCCCGACATCAATTAAATGTCAACCGGATGAAAAGGCTGATAGCGAGAAAAAGCATGCGTCTAGAGTGTCGTTGAATGCAGGACCCATGTCCAAAAGGTTGGAGAATTACATGGCAGAGAATGAGTCCGAAGACAACAACACAGCTGCTAGAAAGGGGAGCATGGTGTCTGCTAAACAACAGAGCACCACTGAACACTTGCTGCCTTCCTCTCCGAAAAGGGACAACTTGCACAAATCTACTTCTCCTGTTAAAGAAGCCACTGACTCCACACCTTTGACTGATGCCACTAACAAAAATTCATCCCATACAGCAAACAAACCAACTTTATCGGGGTCGAGTGTTAAACCGACGTTTCCAGCAACTAATGCAGCATACAAATCTATTTCTCCAACAACTGATGCTACTCACAAACCCCTCTCACCAGAGCAAAAACCCCCGGTTAGCCATGGCTACAAACACTCCTCATCATCCAGTGATGGATTTGGCAGGACATCTGTTGGTGGGGATGAAGGCAAGCCACATAGTCCGCCCCCAGGGGATGTGAAGCAGCCTCTTCCATCAGCTGGTGGGTCACAGAACACCGACAGGGCTAAGTACCCAGAAAAAACAAGGAGTAATGACAGCGTGATACACAGACCTACCAGGGACAAGCCATCCAACCAGGCCTCATCACTGAACTCCAGTGGGGTTGGTGTGGTACGAGCAGAGCTGGTAGTGGTTCAGAATGAGTCCTCTGAGAGTGAGGAGAATGAGGATGGGAACACTGAAGATAATGTGTTTGAGGAACAGAAGATGCAAAGCCCTAAAAACGACCTACTAACAGACCCGAAAATAACCTCTCCAGCAGAAAAACAGAACTCTAACCCTGCACATCATGTTTTAGTGAGAGATGTCTCAAAAGAGACACAAAGGATAACAGAGACTGTGGGTGAAGGTACAGTCTTGGAGGATAGTGAGCAACTGGGCTTGAAAAGGGAGAGACAGGAAGACAATTCAGTTGTGAATCAAGATAGTGATGATAATCGTGAGGAAGATGATGAGGTAGCAGAGGAGGAGAGTGAGCTGGAGGAGCAGGTGGACCAGAGCATCCTGGATAGAGTCTCACCAGTAGTGTACGGTATTGAGAATGCAGCATTTGTGGATGACAGAGATGTAGACCAAGTCCTCAGGGAAGAAGAAGAAGACGAAGAGGAGGAGGAAGAAGAAGAAGAGGAGGAGGAAGATCAAATGTATGGGGATTATGACTGTTATGAGACCACTGGTTTGTCAGATGAGGAGGATCCTCCCGTAAAGAGGAAAATCAAGTTCTCCACAGGCCCCATTCAGGTTAGTAATTTTTGTTGTGTTGTTTACATCTGAGCTGTTGCTGCTCGACTCAAGCACCTGAAAACATATTGCACAACACTGTCATTATAAACCACCGTCTCACTGATTCAGCAACTGTCTGACCTAGGTGTTTCCCTGTAGACACAAGACAAATTAGGGGAGGCTGAGAATGAATGCCTTTGTCTGGCATGTTGACGTCACAGCTGCTGCACTGTATCATTATCCCAGTCAAAAAAATGTAACCTGTGGTTAATCTAATCTTTTTGACCAGAGATGCAGGCAGTTTGACAGCCTCATCACCTGGTGAATTAACCCTGCAAAGGATCAGAAGAGAGGGGAGAATTTTGGGGATGTTAGCTGGCAACATTGTTTGTGGTATTTTTGGAAATATTGTTGACATTGCAAGAGCTTTTGAAAGCAGTGCCACAGCTGAACAAGGGCAGCCTTGAAGTACAGACGTGAAACTTTAGACTGTACAGTAAAAATCATGGTCACCTCTGAGTCACTGCACTGCATGGGAATTTTACTCATTTAGAGTGGTTCCCCTTGGTTAGTGAATCATGTGTTGCACTCATGAGGGACTTTTCACTTCCCTCCAACATGGATATGAGGAATTTGAAGATTTAATTTACCCATATGATCTATTCTTACAGACTATGTGTTAGAGTAGGGTGATATGACGGCCAATGAAAATGTGGCCAATGATTTCCAGGGGTCCCCAGAAAAGTGGGCTGTGGTGTATTTTATTTTATTCACTATAGAAGTGACCCCAGTCTGAGTAGGAGTTATAACTTACTATTCTTATAGGTTTCACTTCCTCCACTATTTTCTCCTCAACTGTAGTAAGCAACGATAGAATTGGTTTTTACTCATTTCGAATAACCCAAATCTTTTCAGATGGAAGTCCCTCTAGTGAAATTGTATCACTTGGAGGTCCAAGATTTAGTGTGTATCAATTTCGGGATCCATGAAAAAGGGTGACAACCTCTACACTATCTAATCTCAGTACCACCAATGTAAGCAATTATTGATTAGAGTTATTTCAAAGAAACAGAGAACATACATATTGCAATTGCAGTAACAACAGTAATTACCTTTAGTCTCATATCAGTCATGATATCCATAGTATAAATTTGATATATCATGTAGCTTTACAGTTTTGTTGTCTGGAACTGATTTTCTAGCTGGTGTAATATATTTGAGTGTTGCTAAAAGGGGTGTGGTGGGAGTGGAGGTAATATCTTTTATCATAGATATTCCACAATCACCATATCTGAGCAACATTTTGGTAAAGCAGCGAAAAACAAATCACTCCAGTGCATTCCACATAGCTTGTGAACAGCTCAGTGTTTATCCAGGCCTTAAAATGCACTGTTATCTCAGGGTGTGGACACCCCCCTCCCCAATCCCAGTCATCCTGGCAGGGGGTCCTGGGAGAGGGGACCAGAAGCTGACCTGGAGTGGACACAAACAACAGTGTGTCTCCACCGCCCAAACTGGAGCTATGACAGAGATAAACACAGCTTTATAGTTCACAACAATATGCTAGACTGTGTCACCTCTATGTAGCAGTTCACATACTGCTCATAACCACCATGAGAGGAAGTTCGTATGCAAAACAGACATAGCTGACACGAGGTTGTTTTTGTTGATATTAAAGCTGGCTGGTATGAATTTGCATCACGAAGGCTGATCAGAAGACACTAGCTCTATACCAATTTTTCATACTTTGTCTGAGTAATATGTGCAGTGCTAGTATGGCAATTTAGTATGGCAAATGTCATATGTATGCAGCTTTGACAAAATATCATGAATGAAGTTGATGGTCCAGGAATACAGGGCTGCAACCAAAACATTTTCAAAAATCATTCAACTCCCAATTTTTTTTTCTTAATTAACTGATTATAATATCAGTGATCATTATTTGGCCTGTTACATGTCAGAACATTTCCTTACCTCCTCAAATCACTGTCATTTGTCATTGAAAACCTAAAGATAATCAATTTACTATCACTTAAGACAAAACAAACATAGTTGATAAGCCAGAATTAATGTTCAACATGCCTAAATATAAGTGAAGTGATTATTGAAGTAGTTGCAGATTAAATTCCTGTCCATTGACGTAATCAATTATCAAAGATCTACTGGAATTATCAAACTAACCTATGATCCTTCTACCTTGTCATTCCTATTGCAAAAATCTGCCCAGTGGATCAAAAAGGATTATCCATGTTGACTATAAGTTTGTTTATATACATATGCATTTTGGATCTAAAATTCAGTTCAATAATTATTGAATTATATGGTCCTATAGAATGTAATAATTAATACAACTTTTTATACATGTCTACAGAATTTGAACTCATATAGTCATTCACAAGTATGAGTAAGAATATATCAGTGTACAGCCAATAAATGAACATGTGTAAAAACAAGATATGTAGTGGGTCCAAAAATGTCCAAGCATTCTTCTAAGTTTCCATCTAGCTTTTTATGTAATTGCATGAATGAGTGCATGCAATGGACAGGCTGGAGAGAACACAGAGAGATTTGTCAAAACAATGACATGCACTTGGATTAAAACCATGGGGTCAAGGCAGCCAATTAAGTCACACATGTCCCTCAGCCAACTGTTCTACCTGTGGCATGGCTAACAAAGGCCTCCCGCTAGTTCTGCATCATTCTCCACAGTCTGCTAGTCAGAGCTGGTACTGGGATCGAGCACACTTGAATCGTAGCTAACAAGGAGAGAGGAAGTGCTTTGTGCTTCTGGCTTACAACAGGATTAGGTCCCTACGTAACCCGAGTATTCTTGACAGAAGAGGTGTCCTGTGTGGAAGAAAGATCCTCTTTGTGAAGCAAAGGAGACGTCCAGTTTCAACATGTATCACTCTTATCAGCGTTGAAAAACAAACTTGATTGAAAATGTCTTTTCAAGGTATTCAGGATTAGTGTGCCATTTCAGAAGTTTCTAGAACTGAAAGTTTTGTGTCAGGCCAAATACCGGAACTTTATGATTACTAAATTAATTGAATGTTTTTGTTTGGAGTTGTACTGTGACAAACATACTCGAAACAGGCAATGTTAGAAAGAAAATACAGAAAATAACAAGCACCATAATTTAAAAAAGCTCTAATATTTTTTTTTAACATTGTTTTCTGAGGAGATTGTTCTGTATATATGATAACACAGACTTACACTTTAGTAGGGCATTGAAATGCTGCAATCCCGTTTCTGCTGTGTCAGTATATAAGTTTGCTCTACCCTCTGGGTGTATGAGCAGTATAAATATTGCACCACTGCTTATGATTATATCTTTGGTGTTAGTGAGGAGGATGTTTCCTCTCTAACTGCAAATAAAAGCCAGGCCTGAAATATTATTGTGTCTAGGCATGTTCCTATCCAGAGAAACTTATAAACCTTGGATCAATTTTCACTCTGAACCCACTCTTGGGGAAAAAAGCCAAGAGTTATTGAATGATTAACGCTCCCTGCTGCAGGCATGTTATCTGCTTGGGGACAAAGACTGCAGAGTCATTTTCAGGGTAGTTGTGTAGGATCTTTAGCTTGTCTTGGAATTGTATGTCATGTTGCATGTGATTACATTTGGAACAAGAGTCAAAAACCAGTTCAGGCTAACAGAAATAAAAATATCTGAAGCCAGGATCTGCACCTGCTGCTTTGCTCCACCCTCTCAGAGTCACAGGATGTACTACCAGCAGTTACTGGTCAAGTCAGTATGTTTGGCCTTGAACACAGGGTGTGGTAATGGATTGTAAAGTTCATTGCAACTGAAAAAATTTAAATTTTCTTCACCTACACTATAGATATTTACTGTCCACATCGGTATTCTGTTTAGTATCTGTAGACATTTCACCTTTGTCAGGTAGAGGACAGTTTGCAGACAATAATGTGGAGCCAGGTCATAGTTTCATGGGTGCATGGGAGTCTTGAACGGGAGCTTACGGGATATAACGTGTCTTTTTGATTCACCTGACCAGAGTTGGCTGGGAGTTTGGCGAAGTGATGCAATGTTGTTTGTTAGTGCTGGAGTTTGGTGCTCCACTTCACTAATGATAGCTAGTATCTGAGTGATGTGGTACAAAGTATTTACAAGAGACTCGCATTAATCTTGCAAAGCTAATTAAAAAGTTATCAAAACCAAAAATCACCCGAAGTTAAGGTAGCAAAAGGAAAGCTTCACGGTTTTAAGGTGAAAAGGATGTCTCCTCCTGCTCTGTATTCATAACCTCAGCCCCATACTCCAGGTCTGCCCAAATCACGTTACCTTGCAAGGCCGTGCTAGAAATACAGGACCACATGTAAACTAAAAGATAACTGTAGTCATCATCAAGCCTTTTTGTTTTGTCAAAACAACTTAATCAATAATGCATAAAAAGCTAATTTCAACATTTGTGAATCAATTCAAGGCCATGGAGGATCAGAATCACCATTTTTATGTAAACAAACCCCCCACCCCTATTCTTTACATATGCTGGAAAGTTTGATTTAATTTAATTTAATTTGAATGTAATTACAGCAGAACAGAGTCCTCTGTTCTTCCAATTGTTTTTCATGTGATTAGTGAAAAGGAAATGGGGCATACTCCACCTTTGGACTCTGGGCTCTGTAGCCAACCCATCCCATAGTGTTATGCTTTCCATTTCCTATCTGAGATGAGACTTCTGTTGGCCAGAGGAATGTGACTGATGAGACTCCACCCTCATCCAACCAGCAGACAGGCCCTCCCCTTGTGGGATCTGAGTTCCCCCCAGCCACCTGGGCAAGTGGGTGACTATCCGACAAAACGGGGCGGAATACTAATGCAGTACGCTCAATGCTGTTCATTAAACAACTTGGCATGGGACGATTCTTGATTGTGATTGCCTTAAACGCTTTCATTATGTGATTACAGACAAACACATTAGCAGATGCTGTGTGTTTCCACTGAAAGTTAGCAGTAATTGTGTGTTAAAGTTTTCAGCAACCTTTGCAGGACAAAAGTAGCTTTTGTGGGCCATTTATATACAAACCTGTTCAACCTGTTTATGTTTGCAGTCCTTTTGAAATGTGATTCCATTATGGCACTCTGCTCTACTCAGACTCCATCTCTTCCTGCTACAGGCCATATATTAACACTTAAAACATAAACATTCTTGTTTCAGTTACAGTCAATCATTGTGAACTTAACAAAGTGTTAATAATTCCAAGTGCCTGTACACAGGAAGTACTAGATATATATTCTGTTCTTTTTCCTGGTGTGTTTACACAAGGTCTAAAAACTGGGCTCCGTGCCTTCTTCCCTAATTACTGTATGATCTGCGCCAGGCAGCCACCCCTGCCCCAGCCAGCTCTCACAGCATGTTTTGATTTGTTGTCTTTTTGTAGGCCCGCTTACATTACGACCTCCCCAATCCAGTGGTCAGCCCTCGCTTTGCAGTGGCAAGAGATTTCTCTGGTTTGCTTTTCCTCACAGCTGCTGACTCATTTCCCACATTGGTATTCTGTTGTGGGGAGGGGAAAGAAGGGAATGGTTTCAGTTTGGGTGTGGGCATGTGTACATCTGTGCATGTGAGCACACGTAGAGACGACAGACCACTGCAGTTGTTGAGGATAGATTGGAAAGCCCAAACATATTGCTGGGAGCTGGGGTGCTGAAGGGATCAAAATAAGATGGCATCACAAACTGTTGAGCCACATCACAACCTCAGTGACCACAGAAATACTTTAGGGGGAGAAATGGCATTAAAAGAACATGTTAATACCTTGCTCTGTTTAAACTTGAGGAGAAATTGTTAGTTCTTCTTTTGTTTCTCATTCTTGTTGGAGTCAGTCTGCCTGGGTGTTTTGGTTTGAGCTGATGGAGGATTGGGTCTGTGCAGAACAATAAAGGAAAATAGCTGTTTAATCTGATAACTGGAGACTGATAATAGTGAGCTGTGTGTACGGCTTGTTGGTGAGGGTGAGGCTAATAAAGAGATTGATTTCTGTCTTTCTTGCAGAGAAAACAGTGGTTGAGTGATTAGGTTTCAGCAAAGAAGAGGACATTGTTCGAAAAAGGCCTGGGAGTCCATGGCAACAGGGAGTCAGACTTTGGAGCCATGGGGAGGTAGAGGGGAGAATCCAATCTGAACTGCTCCTGCTCAGCTATTGCCGGGCCAAGGATGCAGTGGTGCTCCCTTTATTCTATTAGCCTACATTTTCAAGCCTTAATTACTAAAGTCTCCAAAGTCTAAACTAAAAAGCATCTTTTATCCTGAATGGAATTTCTGTCTGCTCTAGTTCTTTGAAGCCATTTTTAACAGTCTAAATTAGAAGTTGATAAGCTTTGTCAGTCCTATTTAGAGAAGGGCTTCCAAGCTTGTTGTTCAGAGACGTGCAAAACAAGTTTAAGAATGCAAGCTGGGCCAAAATGTCTTGAGTAGCTTGTTTTTTTTTTTTGTATCTACCACGATAAATGTGTATGTGGATTATAAACCTGTGGCAATGAGTTTATAAGGAAGGAGGAGGATTCAGACAGAGGAGGACTCCCTTAGGTTGACAGAGGGTCGAGGCCCCATGAATAGCATTCCTGTCTGTACCACAGAGCTGCAGTAGAGTGCATAATCCTCAAGTTTCTAATCTTCTTTCATTTGGTTTGGGAGTCTAAATGAGTGAGGTACCCACAAGTCAAGTGCACCAAATCAGTACGTGTACATCTTGTTTCCAAGATAGCACAATACGATTCCACTTGGATAGATGTGTGTGAAAATAAGCAGGATGTTGTGAACCAGAAATAGTCGTAGTAATTCACTATAACAAATGGAACGGAGAGCTCAGTGAGGCATTCTGGAAATTTATTATCTGCTCTGTTTTGGGCGGATGTCCAAAGGCTACATAGTAAGGAGACAAAAAGACAGAGGGAAACGGAGATTGTTTGTGGTTGATTTCCTCAAGTCTTGACATGCTGCAGGATCTAGACCTCAGACTCTGTTGCCCAAAGTGGAAATGTTTACTTGATTACATCATGCGTCCTAGTGGCAAATGTCTCAATCAATCCTGTCAGCCTATTATTCATTGTCACCACTTGTTGCTGTATTGTTTTTATTGTGTTAACCACAACCTGTGTTGCACTCTCAATATCATGGGAGCACGCCTTGAACATTTGTCACTGGGATTAGTGTCTCTCAGACATCCAAGTTTGCACACTGGAATACAACACACGCCTGACAGCTCAGTGCCTGCGGGTAGGCCGATGTTTGTGTGTGTTTTGGTGTTTATTTAGACTTATTACAACTGAATATGCAGCCCATGCTGTAGAGTTTATTGGACCCTAAATAACATGTTTGGTGAATAATTTTAATCCAGTAAATTCACCACCTTTGATAAACAAGATGGAATCGCAGATTTGTGTGAATGTTAAATTAAAATTCAGGATAGGGGTGTATTGAATATTAACTTCGGCAAATTCTCAGAAAACAAATTGAAAGAAAGAAAGAAAGTTGAGAAAACCATCCCTCGGTTTAGTAAACTGCTGCCGTCTCATTGTCAGCTGATGATTTTGCCAGTCTAATGGGCATGTGCATGCCTTGTTTTGTACTAGATCTAAAGCATGGCTCCTGATCCTCCAAGAACCACTCTATCCCAGCTCTCTAGCTTGAATTAAGGTCATAACTTCTATAATATATTTTAAATACATAGAAGTGGGTGATAGAGACCTAATAGTTTCTTTTAGAAATGATCAACAAAAGAGTTCAAAATTGACGGAAAAATATCTTCAGAGCATGCACAGTATTTGAGGCATGTAGTCAGAATTCAGGACCCTTCTGTGCATAAATGAGTGATGAATGAAAAACATTTGAATTGATACCCCTTGAGACTAACCTAGTGCTTCAAGAGCAGGATAAGCGCAAAAGTCCAAATTCAAATCCATGGTTTTACGAACTCCAAAGTTTTTGCCCAATATTTATTGCCACTGTGAGCTTTAATAAAACTTTAAAATATTTTTCTCTTCAAGGCCATTCATCAAACAGATTAAATGGAAATAAAGCTCAGTAAAAGTTCAATAGGAATACTACTTTATTTCCCATTATTCATATTCTGCCTGCGGCATAGATCCTTTCCTACGCCTTCCAACTTTCCACTGTTTAATTTTCAAAAGGAAACTCTTCTGTGTTTTCTCACTCCAATTATTAAGCCTGCTATTCAGAAAAAAACTACAACTCTGCTGTCATATGCACAATGGAGCCAGATTATGCTGTTTATTCAATAAGTCAGCAGCACCTGGACACTGATGCCAGCACCCTGCCGCCACCGCCACCATTACAGTCATGACTCGACCCAGATTAAGACTAATGATGACCAAGCAGGAGGTTTATGTTACAGACCCACTGTTGGGCTCATCCCCATAATCAGGCATTAGCCCTTGATGGAGTCTACCAAACTCTAATCTACTTTTTATCAACAATGCTTGTTATTTATAAACTAGTATCTCAGACGTGAGCTCACTCTCTGGTCCTTTTCTCCCTGTTCTCTTATGACGGTGTAAGGTCCAATTGCCAAGAGCCTTAGGAAATTAATCGTCAACTAGTTTGATAAATAATCATTTAAGTAGTTTTAAAGCAAAACACTGCAGGTTGACTCTTTTCACAGGTAAAGATTTTATTTTCTTAGTCCTTTTATAGTGTTCACAATCTTTGGGTTTTTGCCAACTTTGCTTCTGTAAATCTATGATGAACACTCTTATATTGCAGCAACTGAGTCTCCACACGTGGTCCTACCCAGTCCATTATATGCTGATTATTGTAGTGCTCACTTAAACTTGACCCTGGGAATGTTTTACAGAGTGGATTAGGAGTACCATTTCTGCTTGGTGGTATTAAATGTGAATAGCACATAGTGTTGTTGTATGTAGTAATAACTCTTAAAGGCTGGTGTTGAATACTGTGTAATGCCTGTTGACTGAAGATTAAGGGATTACTTTTTTCATTGTATTTGCTCTGCATTAGATGTCTTTTTACTTTGCTGCTGACAACACTTGTCGCCTCCGAACATTGATCTTTGCTACATCCACACTGCTCAACTCTCCCCAGCTGTGCCCTACTTTCCACGCTGCTCATGTTCTGGTGTAATATGTGTGTGTGTGCTTTATAATTCCAACCAGAAAACTGCCTCTAGGACACATTCAGTGCTTTGCAAAGTTCACAACTTCTTAAAACGGATGAAAGTCCTGCTTCAGTGTGGCTGACACTTGATTTACATCTGTCCAGAAATGTGATTGACAAATCTTTCTTTAAATATGCAAAATACTAAAAAACAAGAGCTGGCCATGCAGTCTGTGCAATTAGATAAGTAAAGATCACTCGGCTTCATAATCTCTGTCAGAAACTTTTGTGAGAAAAGTGGCCACAGTTTAATAAATAATGGAGTGAATTTTAGTGCAGATGTTCTAAATCATCATCAAAGAGCTCAGCTATCCCCTAAACGCTGTTAAAGTGTGCTTCAGTAGTGCGCTGCCACTTTATTTTCCCTAGTAACGGTTTACGGTAAATGGTATTAATTCTCCATGCCCATGCTATTTCTCTCAATTGAAAAAAAGGTGTCCTTGTTCAGTCTGCTAGATAGAGATAAATAAGAACTGAAATGTGCCCATGTCTGCATAGATCATAGATATCTCGAGATCAACATACATCTGATGGCCTGATGGTTAACTACTTGGTAAGAATATAGAAGGTGGTATACTAAAGATATGCACTGTATATTTTGACCTACACAGGTCTTCAGTACCTTCTCTAATGAGGAATATGATCGGCGCAACGACGATGTGGATCCAGTCGCAGCATCTGCAGAGTACGAGCTGGAGAAGAGAGTGGAGAAGATGGATGTGTTCCCTGTGGAGATCGAGAAAGGTGAGTTAATAAACACTGAAGGTAAATTCCTACATGTCATCAGTAACCAGTGAGATAAGCATAAGGGGCAAAACCTGTTTTCACCCAGGTGCACATAGAGCACAGGCCTAAAAAAGGCATTTGTATGCATGTAGTTTAACCACCTTTTAAAATTTTCACCATTTCTCTGCATTCAGGAGACAATGGACTTGGCATCAGTATCATAGGAATGGGAGTGGGGGCTGACCAGGGTCTTGAGAAGCTGGGCATCTTTGTGAAAACCATAACCGAGCGAGGAGCAGCTGAGAACGACGGACGGTGAGTCAGAGCACTGAAATCGCCTTTTTGAACAACCCTACATTTAGTCTTGTTACACTGCTAATGTTTTGTATACAACCGGAAACACTCGTACACACTCACTGTACACTGCTCCACCACAACAATTTTTAATGTCACGACTAGGAATTCCTCATATCCCTCAGGGCCCAGTGACACACGAGACCGGAGTTATTTATAGCTGCGCAAGGAAGCTAAAGAAAATAGTTGCTACTTCTATTTCCCAGGCATTTTTAGATTTGTTTTTATTACCAGCTGTATCGAGACTGCTGTTTTTTTTTTGTTTTT
>CAFUXE010000889.1:549925-566624 GCA_903364295.1 Serranus cabrilla | reverse complement strand
TTTTTACTTTGCTACTATTGTGAAGGTATTGCTTAACTCTTTTGTGGAAATGCTTTGAAACCCTCTCCTTATGAACACTATCTTCTGTGTCTCTAGCATACAGGTGAATGACCAGATAGTGGAGGTGGATGGTATCAGTCTCGTGGGCGTCACCCAACTGTTTGCTGCAACAGTCCTGAAGAACACCAAAGGCACTGTGAAGTAAGCTCAAAGCTCATCTCCTCAACCCCTGAAATTAACCTAATTGAAAAAGATCTTGTTGGTGAGAAGACTGTAACAGTTCAGGGATGAGTCATTTTGGAAACAGGCAACATAAAGTATTGCAGCATGGTAATAATTTGAACTGAAACACTCGCACACGACAGTCAAAATTTGCATTTCCCTGTAGCTAGTTAGACATAGACACAGGAGCTGCTGTGAGGTGTTTTCAGGCAACATGTAAAATATTAAATTATAGTGGGCACTAACACATTGCATCCTTAAAAACAGGTTCCTGATTGGACGGGAGAAACCAGGGACACAAAGTGAGGTAGCCCGCCTCATAAGCGAGACACTAGAGCAGGAGAAGAACCAGCAGCAACAGCAACATCACCTGGATGATCCCTTTGAACACTCTACAGAAGAGGTGAGTCAGTTGGTCAGGACATCATTGGAAAACCCAGTTGCTGCTAAACCTCATGCTATGTTCATGTGATATGGGGCGGTTGAGATGGGAAAGATTCCTCACTTGTGCCCAGTTTAATATATCAGAGTTTCCAGGGAGGAAAAAAGAGTTTCCTAGTTGTAATTATGACTTGGATGTTGATTTGAATGCTATTTAGAAGATAGACATAATCGTTAAGATTGTTCTGAACATGGCTTTAGCCCCTTTGTTACATACAGCCCAATCCCACTCAGCTCAACCAGGAAATGAGCAGCTGGCAGTGAGTAAGCCATGTGTCACCATACTGCTGCGTTGGAAGGTGCTCAGTCGACCGCCGCCTGTCTGCCAGCATTGTGAAATGTTTGCTTTCTGAAGTTCAAGCTGCCACAAGCCCCTGGTTTTATGATAGAGACACAGACAATATATGAGGGATTTACTGGAGCAGACAAAGACATTAAAGGAATGTTTTCATTGAGGAGGTGGACACCGTTTGGAGTGGCTCTGTAGTTATGCAAAGTGTGTGCAGGTGTGTTGCTAGTCTTGTTTTCCACTAATAATATTGTTAGTGTTCATGTGTTTAATGCTGCAGACATGCTACTGACATGTGTAGCCAACCCCTGCAGTGCCTCCCCGTGAACCAGCCCGCCAGTGTTTGGTTATAATGTATTGATTACACTGTTCGCTCCAGACTGTGGTGAACTGTGCCACTGGGAGTGTTGTTGACACAAGCTGAGCATGTTCCTGGGCATGTGGGGTGTGTCATTGTTTGCAATATGTGATACTATGTGTGATGTCATATTTCAGGAGGAGCGATATGAGGACGAGGACGGAGTGGACGAGAGAATTTTGTGCTCCAATTTCTCTCCAGGGCCGAACGCAGAGCTGTTTGAGCTGCCAGATTCAGAGGCTCTGTTTATGCCGACCAACATGGACAGCTCTCAGATGGTCTTCAAGTTTAAAGAGGTATCGCCCACACCATGACTTTTAGTCTCATGCAATTTGAATATATATGTCAAAGTTTAAACATTCTCTTTAGACAACCAAACTCTGTCAGTAATATACAGTAATGGGTGTAACCTTTTATTTTCCTATTTTTGTTCCTTAGCTGCAGCTCAAACACAGCGTTGCTACAGCTGATATAAGTCAACTAAAGGAAAAGGTATGATGAAGATTAAAACAGTTTGTTTTTTCATTGTTTAAGATGATCAAGATTTTCACATAACATACAAAATAAATAAATATACAATGCAGTAAATACTAATTATTTCTTGTACCAAAACATAAAAACCACATAACAAAAAGAAATAAGGAGCTAGTTCAATGGCTACTTAATACTACTAGAAACTCAGAGACTGTCCTAGGCTAGTGGCCCACCTACACATTCAGTCTAGTGCACGGAAGTAACATGTCACCATCTCTGTACAGCTAAGGGCATCTGAGGAGGACAGATCACTGTGGGAAGCCAGGGAGTCTGCGCTGGAGCAGAAGATTGAGGACGGCAACGACAAAATCCTGAAGTTGGAGAGTTACTGGCTAGAAGCCCAAGATCTGTGTAAGACTGTGAATGAACAATTAGCTGAGACCCAGGCCCAGCACGAGACCCTGGACAAGAAGTACAACAAGGCCAAGAAACTGCTCAAAGACTACCAACAGAAGTGAGTTACACAATGCTTCACTGTTAGAGGATTCAGTGGTTTAGTCAATTAATTCACAACAAGTGTTGATCAAAAATGATTCACATAGAACAAAAATATTGTTAAACAAGGTATAAGATCTGATTTTACATTTGTGATTTTGGAATTAAGTTGTTTAGGGATAAATCACATGGAATAGCACATGTTTACAAGCTGAAGGACTGATGGGAAACCACATTTCCTTGTTTCCTCCCCAGAGAAATAGACTTTGTGAAGAAAGAGGAGGAGCTGAAGAAGATTCTAGATGAAAAAGACAAGTGGTACAAGGAGCAGCTGGAAAGCTTGCAGAACAGAGTAAGACGTGGCTTTGAAAACAAAATGCTTATACACTACAACAGACTTGCTAGATGTACTGAAATGAGCCTGAATGTTTTGTCCACAGATAGCTGTCCTGGAGTCCAGAGGGGGCTCAGAGGTAGAGCGTCAGAGTGTTCAGGACTCTGGAGCAGATCAAGACTCGGTTACCAACACACAGTCTGTTGACTCACTACTAGGTAAAGAAGGGTTGCAAGAATTAAATAAAATGTAAAACGGAAGTATACACGTCACCGTTTTATTGTGTGATCTGTAAAACATTCACAGGCACACATCATAAACTCCACTGACCCTGGTTAATAATTAAAACCATTCACAGTGTCTTATGACTTATTTGGAATTGGTATGTTTATTTTGCTTCTTTTTTTCCTCCTCCGTAGAACAAGACTGGAGTGAGTTAGTCCCTGAGACTGAGCGCTTGGACACCAGCGCACACAGAGCAAAATGCCTGCTGGCTCAGAAGGCCAAACGTCAGCCTCCATCTCGGAACAAACTGAAGGAGAGCCTCGCAGTGGCTTCAAGTCATTCTCAGGTCAGCCAGGAACAGCTGATAGTGATACTTTGCTGTGTTGTTTGAGCATGTAATTGGATTGAACAGTCAGTCACCTGAGGCCAGATGTAAGGTATGGCATGAATTCTGAAACCTGATCAGGAAATGTCACCCTCTAAATGCTTTCTTGGAGGTAAAACTAAATGTGACAAAACACCCTTTGTCTCCCTTTTATAAAAGAAGCAGAGCACTTCACAGCAGTGAAATATAACTTTGTGTCTATAAGCTTCATACAGTTTTACTGCCACTTATAGAGCTATTCCATTGGCACTTTTTGCCGCACCGATTCAAACCTCCAAGCAGGTGGCGATGATGTTTGCCAACCACAACCAGTCCATAATGACCCCCTTCTCCCCCTCAAACAAACGTGTTGCGAGGCAAAACTCAAGTCTGTGCTGGAGTCCTGTTGTATTGTGTAAGGAAAAGGAGCTTTGCTTTGTGCTAACGTTTCTTCTTCAATGTTGAAGCAAAATTTTGAGAAAGAAAACTGTTGTGCTGTAGATGCAGCACTTTCTCTAAAAACATTGAGTTTTCTTGGGGTACTCACAGCTGTTCTAAAATGCAACAGGGAACACCCTTGAGTGTCTTTTTGCTTTTCCAAAACAATAATGCACCTTTTATAATGTGTGTACATAACTCAGCCAATCAGAACTGAAGAGCAGAGCTGTCTGTTATATAATAAGCTTTTATCCCCTCTTCCTTGCATTGTCCTGGTAAATAATTAGCTTTGTCCCCACAGGAAACTGAAGAAGAGGAGGATCAGGAGGAACAGGAATCTCCCAGGAGGAGGAGGTCCATCCAGGAGAGCCTGTCCCTCCCAGTGCCTGTCTGCTATCCTGGGAATGGACAGAAAGATGATCCAGGGGAGACTAGAGATGGATCCAGGTTAAAGGCAGAGCTCTCCAGCAGCCCGTCTTTGTCCCCATCACAGGGGGACAGTATTGAAAGCAGCGGAAGTCCTTCTCTGTCCCCTCCAAAAGACGGATCATCACCGCATTCGCCCTCTGGATTCATGCGCAATGCCAAGAAGAGGGAGTCAAAAGGAAAGAGCAAAGACCTCAAAGGTATGTAAGAGCAAAATGTGATGGCTGCCATAGCACTGCTTTCTGTCACATTGTTACTGAGCCTACTGTCTCATTTCAGAGGAGCTAAATGAGGCCTCATCAGCAGGAAAACCCAAAAGACGATTTCCAGACTTTGGGTAAGTCTCCGTGGTGATCACTGTTGTTCATCTACATGTTGCCGTCATTTTTGCACTAATGGAAAAAATTGTTGCTGGTCATCAACAGAGGCCTGCGAAAGTCGGGTGGCAAAGGGAAAAAACACGACAAGGAGGCAATGAGAGCGTCTTTGGACAGCAGGTATGTTATTGTTAAACTTCATTTTAATCCGTTTAAAGGTGATAAATATTCCAAAGGCCTGTTGAGATGTTGTGATTCTTTTCCATGTTTTCTAACAAGTTTAACAAGATAGATGGATCTCTTTTCAGTTCGGTTATTAATGGAAACATTACTCAAACAAACAAAGGCTTTTGTACAGTAAATGGCGCAACTCCATGAAGAGTATTACTGGGATCCATGTTACTCTGTGGGTGTAATTATTGAGCTACATGAGACCAGCTTTCTACCTTCTGGTTGCCAGAATCTTAATATAGGTTGCTTTTCTTCCTATATCTGATGGTTATGACTTAGTCTTTAAGCTGTTTAGTAGTAATGTGGATCACTGTATCTCTCTCATTATCTCCAACGTCCAGAGGATCAGCAGAGTTACTGGAGGAGTCTGGAGGGAACCTGTCTCCTGCAGAGTCAATGACCTCCATCCCCACCTGTATGCCCTTCTCCTGGTTTGGAGACAAAGACAGGGACAGAGACAGAGAGCCCTCATCGTCCAGCAGCAGTCTGCCGTATGCTGCAACTGAGACCAGCAGTGAGCAAAGCCAGGACCGCAAGAATAAGGTTTGTAACTCTGTGAACATAAATATCGGACAGAGAGAGCAGTAGCATCCAGCACACAGCTGATAAGATATTAGATATATGTTGCGTCAATGAAAGAGTTAAACAAGTAGAAACATAAGTGGAGGCAGTTCCCAGACATCTTCCGTCTCTGACTAATTCTCATAATAAGCTACACGGTCGCAAAGGCTACAGTAACTGGATCCATATGTTGGTCATTAGAAAGAACTTGCAGAGGAGGACTTGGTGGCTTTCAATGAGTTTGCAAATAGTGACACATCAAACGCATCCAGTGAAACGCGTGGCTGACTGTCACACAGGCTGTGGTCAGGCAGATGTTCCCGCGATGCCGTTTAATGAGTTCAAGACACGGGCTGAACCAAGAAGAAAATGATTACGAAGAGAAAAGTTTAGTTGCTGTGTGCATTATGGTAGTTTTTTGTCAGTGCTTTGCAGCCTGGGCATTTATCTCACTGAACCGTGTTTCCTTTAAACAGACGAATCTCTCCTGGTCCTCTTTATTCAGTCGCTCATTAGATTTGGTACAGTATACGCATCTTTGTTTTACCTTTGATTTTAGATGCTGCGGTAGAGCATTACTAACACAGAGTTCTGCAATTTGTAATTTCTCACCTCAGCACATCCTCTGAATAATTCACAGCTTATTTTGAATTGGGTATGTGGTAGTGTTAAAGGAAACTTTCTTTCTGTCAACATTCAGAAAGCCATGTGATCTGTATTAGAGGAAACCAAAATCAAAAACTAGCTTCTGTGGCTTGTTGCACCAGCTAATCAGTAGTTTGATCGGAGATTTGTGTGTAACGTCAACACTAACTGCTACACTGTAACTAACTTGTATTGTGCAACCTTTTTTGCTTTTTTAGTGTGTTATTTTTATGCTACATTGAAATTGAACTGTGTATGAACTTGCACATAGCTGGTGCAATAGCCTGCAGGTCTGGATAATATAAATCCAATCCAAATAAATCCAAATTCAACCCATATGTCTTTAAACCACCAAAATACACCCCTTAATGAATCAAAAAGTTAATATTATAGTATCTACTCAGCATAATGAAAAACATTACCCCATACCTCAATGTGTTTGTGTTTAGTAGAAGTAGTATAGTTAGTTGTAGTTTAGAGGTTGTTGGTTTAGTTCTGGTGGTGGATTAGTTTTAATCACCCTGAATATTGTGCTACTTAGTGTGTTGATGATCACAGTCACTCACTTCTCAAATCAATAACTTGGATTGCTCCCACTGCAATAACAGATTTAATCATGTCTCATCATATCTTAAGTCCTAATAGAAGCAGCACTGCACTGACTGCTCACACTTTTCGTGTTGTGTTTGTTTGCTTCTCCTAGTAAAGAACTGTTGTTTGGTGATGTGTTACTTTAGTAAATGCGTTCCTTGTTTCCACTTGTTCCAGAGTTTTTCAGTCATAGATGATTCTAACCCTGCCAGTCCCAGTTCAGACATCTCTGGGTTAGTTGCTGAACCCAATCTGTCTGGGCGCTCACACACTTTAATCTTCTCTTCCAGCGAGGTGAGTGCTCTCCTTGTTGCACAGTCACAAAAGCCGTGCGGGACGCCTTGATGCGGCTGAAAGGGGACATTCTCAAGCATGCTCTTTGAGCCTCCCCCCTTTCATAGCTGAGATTAAATAGTGAATGCACAGGGAATAGAAGAGAGCTGCATGTGTGTGTTTAAGCTATTTTGTGTTGTGTTAAAACAAGTCTTGTGGCTCAGCTTTTCTTAAGTCAGCTGTGATGTTAATAGTTTGTACTTTTTTTGCCTCTGTTAAACCATCAACCAGTGCTTCAAGTTCTTTACAAGCTTTGGCAGACCACAGAACGATGTTGACTGCTCTGCCGCCTGCTCAGTGGTGTTTCAGCAGCTCTTTTTCTCTGATATTATAGTTTGCAGCGTCAGTTTCTCTCAGTAAAACATATAGTATAAGTACACACGTAGACCTGCATCTGACAATGTTACTGGTATTTGGCTGTCATTGCACGTTTCTTTTCATGGTGCTGGCTTGGGAAATGAGTACACTGCACTGGTTGTTCAACACAACTTGCACTACATGTTCTCTTTCTTGTTGTACTGTAGTTGGCTCTACTTTATTATTTTGATCCACAGCCTTGCCACTCAGTAAGTTTAGTGCTTTTGAGCAAATTATCCACCTAAAGAATGAATACATTTACCAAGAGGATTCAATTTCACACCACATTTATTTAAGTGAGTTTGTGAATGAAGTGGAAAATTGTAGAAAAAGTCTGCATTTCACTCATAACTGTGTCTTACTTTAGCCCCACTCATCAACAGTTTTTAGAGTTCCAGATCAGAGGCAGGTCAGTGTTTGCTTGATGCGTGTAAGTCACCATTCAAGCAATACATGTGAAACTTTGTAAGATGCAAGCTAAGAGGCTCTCTGATGCATTGCAAACACAATGCCAATATCAACAAGCATGAATACAAAGAAAGCTCTGTGGATTGGACCAACAGTTTTTGAGGGAAAAAACTATCAGTGTCGTTTTTCAGTCATAGTGTGAACACCACAACGACTTTAAGAATCTGTATACAAGACAGCAGGCTGTTCAGTGTTAACAGTACAGCTTTCAGGACCGTGAAAGAAGTGCAGTTTAGGGGCACAGATCAAGATACAAATACACCCAGTACATGGTATGAATGAATAGCCAATGCACATTGGAAGGCATTAACTAAATCTATATTTCCATTATATCATAGTTTTTCCATGCACTAGATATAAGTAATCTTTTCCATTAGAGTACTACTACATATCAAACAGTCAGACAGTAAAAGCCACAAGGTGGTTGAACCCAGTAAGACTTTTAGAATCCTGCACAGAAATTAAACAATAAAAATGTTTGAACATAAAGCATTAAAAGGCGATGCTCCTACTAAGATGACAGTGTGTTTGTTTTTGTAATATGTTGGTATTCTGTGTGTTTCCTGTAGACTTTGGATGATGAGCCGGTAGCTACAGGAAAAGAGTATCAGTGGCAGAACCGGCCTATCTCTGAATGGACCAATCAACAGGTCTGTCACTGGTTGATGGGCATGAATATGGACCAATACACACCTGAATTCACAGCGAAGGGAGTGGACGGCCAGCAGCTCTTGTACTTGGACAGTGACAAGCTGAAGGTAAAAGAAAAAAGAGCATGATGATGACAATTAACTTACCACTATAACAATGTAATGATATTATTTCTTTTCTTTATACAAGGCATCTTTCATTCTCTGGCATAAGAAGTCATGTTTATTCAGGCCCTGACAGCCTTTGACTGCCACCTTGTGGCCAGAATATGGTAGTATTATTTTTCCCTTAACCTGTGCCCTTTTTCCTTCAGGCACTTGGTGTGACAAGTCAGAGCGACCGTTCAACTATCAAGAAAAAGCTGAAGGACATGCGTAAGGCCCAAGAGAAGCTGGAGAAACAGAGGGAGAAAAGAGAGAAGGAGGTCAGACGCAGTGGGAAACTGCCACTCAGTTCTGACTCTGTCTGCTGAGGCAGCAGCTCTGTGTTCATAAAGTTCATGACTAACAGAACCTTGAGCAACTCTTTTTTTTAAAATACTTTTTGTGCCATGATGTTCATGTCACATGGCGTTAACGCCAACAACCACAGAACACGACTGCCAGGAGTGTATCCTGTGCTGACTGAGGTGCCAGTTGTGATTTCTGTTCATTTGGTAGCTCCTGACTCTCTCATCACTGTTTCTCACGAATGTTTTAACAAACTTCAGCTCAAACCATTTTAACTGAAAGATGGGGAATGTCAAAAAGTTGTGTATGTGACCAAAAAGGAATCCTGACATTTTTTTTTACCACTAAAAAGCTTGAAGCTATGATTATAAAATGAAAAAAAGTCTGTTTTCAGATTAAATGTAGTTTTTGCAGATCATGCACACATTTACCTATGGAAGTCAAATGTATACTGCTCTCTCAGCATTTTATATTTTTGCTAGTATAACTTGCCTGTTTCCACGTACAACTCTTCTGCAGGAACGGTTATTGTACAGTTCAGATATAAAAGCACTATATTTGTCTTTTAAGCTTCAATGGGCGACAAGGTTTTAAATGTATAAATACGTTTTATACATGTGCTTATTAACTGCATATCTTTTTTTACGTAAAAAAATACCATTGTTCATTTTATACTATCTAAATTTTTCTACTAAGTAGAATAGCTCGTGCCGCCGTTTTTGCTGAATGAAAAGCAACAAACAAAATCAAGTCGGGACGAGATGAATGCTGCTTCTGCTGTCCCTGACTCTGCTGTGTGTGGCTCAGATGGTACCATGACGCTCCATGTAAATACACACAGCATGCAGGTCTGCTACACACACTCGCCGTCCATGAGGCGGTCAGATGTGCCGATGACAAGGACTTGTGTGAGTCGGGAGCACGGCGTCGTGTATGAATGTGAGGCTGAACGATGAGATGTTCACAGCCAAACGCAAGTGCTTCCTTTCTTCTTCTCACGCATGACTCCATGTTCTGTATACAACACGACATGTTGGACTGCAAGAAAATCACGTTTTCTACGTCTTCTGAATCGGAGAAACATTTCTTGGTACATACAGCATCAATAAACTAATTTTCACTTTATGTGATGTGTTTGTGTTGTCTTATAGTTTCACAGCTCTTCACGAGTACCAGAAAACTGCAGACTGCCTTTATATGTTGACACACAAAAGAAACTAGAAAAGCACTGTGAGAGCGCAGACCTTCACTAAGGCACTTGAAGGATTATTTTGAAAGAGTGTATTTTGGGAGCACACTGGCATTGAAATATTTCATCCACTAGATGGTGCCAGTTAGTGAAGGCAATATGGTCACTGACGCAATAATATAAATTCCTGATGGTGTTCCAGATCACCGATCACCACCAAAATCTAATTACCTATTCCTTGTCCCAATACACACGTTTCATCCAAATCCGTGTTGTACTTTTTGAGTTAGCTGCTAGTGGTGTTTTGGACTTGCAGTCCTGTCAGATAAACTCGTGTTCCCCCTTTCATCAATGCACAAAGTGACATCATGTTTCAAATGTATAACATTAATTAAATAAAAGAGAGAAGAGAAAGTTATTTTTCAGGAAATTTAACTGTCAGTATTAAGGTTGATTTGGTCAGCAATTGTACTGAAAGTGACAAACTTCTACTAGGACTGAAGCTGAATGTTTAACCTGTTAAAACTCCAAAGTCCCCCAATTGGGGGACCCTGAGACTCACCGCAGCGAAAGACATACAACGCTGTGCTAATTATGTAGCAATACAGTCATATTGCACGTCAAATTAAACAGGAGAAACTCCGCTACACACACATACAAGTCATTTTACATACACCAAACACAGCTCAAACTCCAAACATATTCAGTTCAAGAGTACTGCTATTATTTCCCTACGACAAAAACTCAGTGAACCAGCAGCCAAAGAATACAAAGGTAAACAACCACTTATGTACAGCGACTTACAGAAATTCTGTCTTACCTTTGCAGTTTTGGGATGAAAAGTTGTATCTGAGAGCAAAAAAACGCTGGTTTTAGTAAGTCCAACGCCGCCATGTTTGTTTACAATCTCACTCTAACGGTTAAAACGAGATGTCAATCATCCAAATTGACCAATCCTCTACCGAGATATTAGCCTGCGTATCTTCAGGAGCAGACGTAGGCCATTAACTTCCTGTTACGCATGTACGCAGATAACACAGGAAGTTATTGCTGCTACAGCAGAGCCCTCGGCAGAGGATTGGTCAACTTGGATGATTGACAGCTCATTTAAACCGGCAGAGCCAATAGATTTCAGGGGTGTGCCAAAATGACTCTTGGCCCAGTGTTGCCAACTTGGCGACTTTCTCGCTAAATCTGGCGACTTTCCAGTCCTCTTGGCGACTTTTTTTTTGTCAAAAGCGACTAGCGACAAATCTGGCGACTTTTTCTGGTGTTATAGGAGACTTTTCTAGTGTTTGGCGACTCTGACATAAAAGCACGTATCGTTATGCAGTCACGAGCAGCGGGTCCTGCCGTGCGTCCCTCCACCGTTCCAAAGCATCACAGGCGGTCAGTCTCGCCTCCTGCAGCTATCCCCGCTGCAGTCAGAGCCTCTGAGTCAGAGGAGAGGGGACCCACACCACTCTGCGTCCACACTGAAAATGAACCGCGCATGCGCTAAGCCGTGATGAGAAATATCAAAATAAAAAAACAAAACAAGAATCAACTGAAGAAAGCTTATTTATAGTTATTAACATATTAGGACGTTTTAAACGTACTTTTTGTCTCTTCCACGACAGTATTCCTCCCTCCTACAGCGTGCCTTACAATTACATGCCGATGCCCAATTATGCAAATTAGGCGATAACGTCATTTAGCGACTTCTAGCGACTTTTAGGACAGCCAATAGCTACTTTGCTTACTGAGGAGTTGGCAACACTTGGGGAATCCGCCTCTGTAACTTTGCTATGCTTCACTTGATAAGGATCAAATTTGGCAGAGATAATGGTCACACATTGTGCTATGCTTTGATTTAGAGTTTTAGCTTCGTCTGCATAATTTCAAAGAAATATTCAGTGTTACTCTATCTATCTACTCTATCCACTTTGGGTATGTCATTTTCGAGCAGAAACCTAAAAAAGAGACTAGAGCTAAACTTAAACCATCCATTTGTTTAAACAAATGATTTCAACAATTTGGTCAGTGGTACTAGCTAATTATTACAACTTTTTATCTATTATTTTTAGATAATAATTTGAACAATTTAGTCAGTACTATAAGGTCAATATTCCCCCATGTAACGATTACACGTGACACAAAAATTTGATCAGCTTTCATCATTACTTCACATACAGGAAAACAAAAGAAATAATCTCTTTTTGAAATGTTTATTTCTCACTGAACATGATCCATACAGTGGACGCTGCAGTGTAACAATGGAAATATTGATTATAGCTTATTTAACAGGATGAGTCCTCAAAATACAACCACAGAAACCCAAACAATACTCTCCTCTTATACGCCTCGTAGGAAAAGAAGAGCACCTTGTTTCAAATATCTAGAGGAAATCTAGATATGGTTCATAACCAATAAAACATTTTTCCATCAGCTGTGTTGAATTTCCAGTTTGCAAAAGGTGCAAAGTTTCCCTTTAGAGATGGCAAATCAATCTGTTTTTGATCACAAACCCAACTGAAGAAGAAATACCCTTAATGAAAACATGAACCAATAAGACGTATCAGCAGAAACCGCAAAAACAGTCTCAAAAACAGCAGCGACGATTTGTGTAACAAGTATCCAACTTCACACGGAGCAGAAGAGTTGAGCCGAGCGTAAACTCCACACACACACACACACACACGCACGCACACACACACACAGACTGTAACATTTAAAGCTCAACTTGCAGCAAAATAAAAGCAGCGAAGCGTTCAACGAAAAGCCGAAAAACAAACAGCAAATAAAACAGTTTGTACCTTAAGCACACATGGAGTTCCAGTTGGTTTTGAGATGCTGAGATTCAGTAAAATAATTTGTTCTTAAAGCATAAAAAACTAATTTTAACTGATCTCATCATCTGATATTAGTTTGTCACGGATATATAATATTGTTATTCATATGTTGGTTGCTAAACGGAAATGCTAATTATTTAATGTTTAATGCAAAGGTTTAGGTTATCAAATATGAATATGAATATGAGCAATACTATCAGCCTAAAAAACTACACTGGCTGTGTTTTACTTTAAACAGCAATATGGCTTTCCAGAAACCTGTCCAGTCCTTTAATGGGACCAGTCGGAGTACAATGTTCCTAACACGTTCCACCATATTCATTTGTACAAAACTATATGGCACTAAATCTTTGTTCTGTCATTATTATTATTTTACTTTTGTACAAAGTAATTTGGACAGATTTTTTGCCAACAAACACACACCTCACACACACACACATTCATTTAGTCAGCCCTCTGGCTACAGAAGACGCAGCCACGTGGATCTAGAAACTGCGGAACGTCGTCATGTCCTTCGGCTCCTTGCTGGGGACGCACCAGTCGTCGGCCTCATGGATCGTCTTGTAGTGTTTCCAGGCGGACTTGTTGTACACGGGGAGCCGCTCGATGGACTCTGTGGAGAGGGCCTGACAGGAGGACGGGGAGGGAGGAGGAAGTTAAAATGTGATGTTAATACTCCACACGCACATACACAAAACACACGCTCTGTTACTGTGAAACTCCGTTACCCGGATGTAGACCACAGCATCAGTTCCAAAACCCTCCAGAGAGTAAAGCTTCAGGTCCCCCTGAAAGTAGCGGGCGTACAGTCGGGAGATGGGCAGGCCGTACCCGTAACCAGCCTGCACACACACACACACACACGTGTGTTAGACAGTGAAACTTATAATACATACGGATTTTTCTCTTTCAACTGTATCTCACACTACCTGTTTCACCTGAACACCAGCTACATAGACACTCCCCAGCCTCTCCATTAGGTAAACCTGTTATCAGGTATAACTGATTATATGTCAGCCAATCATATGAAAGCAACTCAGTGCATTCAGGTTTCAAACCGAGCATCAGAATGAGGAAGAAAGGTGGTTTAAGTGACTTTGAACGCCGCGTGGTTGCTGGTTACAGACGGCTGCTCTGAGTCAGGAGGATTACAGACGGGCTCAGCAGCAGCAGATCACTTTATTAGGTACACCTTGGTGGATAATAAGGTGGCCAGTGAGTGTATACTTCATCCACCACAGTGTTTTATTTTATCCTACTTTTATTTTATTCCTATTTTACCCTTCTGGAGTCGCTGATCACGCCCATGTGAACAAATGAAGCGACGCTGAGCCCTGCTGTCAACTTGATCACCCAGTTCCACTACAGACTTTGTGATGTTTCCTCTTATAACACAGTTTTATAAGATTATGGATTAGAGTTTTTTTTCTGGAAACTAAACCGCCCAAACATGTAATTTTTGTAGTTTATTTAAGTGGTTGTTTCTGAAGAGGAGTTTGACAATGCTGAGTACAAATTGGGAAAGTCAGCTGACCACACGTCAGGAATACTGACCAGAGGAGCAGCGCGGGCGCCGTCCATGCTGGGTCGAGGAGCCGTGGAGTACGTGTAGGTGAACAACCTGTCGATCTTCCTCAGCGGCACGCCTCCTCCACGGTCACTCACCTGAGGAACAACAGGAAGTCTGAACAGTTTCCTCATACTATGAATCCATTCTCAGTTTACTAAGGAAGCCAATTTTCATTAATGCCATGGGAGAAAAAAGATCCCGTAAGACCTTATAACAGGGAACTTTCTCCAAATAATGACATATTATGGTATATTTTGAAAAGTTTATATAATTTTGAGATAGTAACTCATTATGTTATGATAAGTAAATCATTATTTTGAGACAATAAGTCATTATTTTGAGAATTTTTTTCTTTCTTTCTTTACCTTGACGGTCAGATCCTCAGTTCCCAGAGCGACCTGCGCGCAGACAGGAGGATACTCCATGGCGTCGCCGTATAACTCCATGGTGGCCCGCATGGCGTTCTGCAACAATAAAAGCCCACATAACAGTTTCATGCACAGAGAAAGGAAACACATGAATTAGGAGTTCAATAAGTAAATAAAATCCTACCTTAAAAAGCTCAAACACCATGTGATACAGATGAGACGGGACGTACACCACAGTGGTGGGTTTCACTGTCCGGACAAACAGAAGATCAAATATATGTTTCAATCAGGCAGTAGATCTGTTTATTGAGTCATAATAAGTGAGAAAAAATCAAACGTGTTACCGTGGAATTCCTCCAGCACCAGCTCAGGAGAGTTCATGTAGTAGCGGTCACAGAGGTTTCGTGCATTTTCGTAGGCATCTACAAGAAGCAGGTTTGTTTTCAGGAGGAATATTTGAACAACAACAACAACGTATCTAAGCGCTCTGTCGCTGCGGTTTCATTAAAGGTTTCTGTTCTCACCTCTGATCACGTCGCTGACGCGGCAGTTTGGATCAATGCTGCCGATCTGTTTGGGATGAGCCGGGTTCACCTTCACCTTCCCGCCGAAGAGGAGAGCTGGAACAAAACACACAGGGATGTAACCAGTGCAGGTAAAGTGCAAATGTGTTTAAAGGCAAGGCAAGTTTATCTATAAGACACATTACAGCAACAAGGCAATTCAAAGTTTGCACACAAGACATCAAAAGGGCAGGAAAACACAAGAATTCATTTATAGATAAAACAAAACCCTAAAATCAAAGAGAGAGAAAAGAAAATAGAAACAGCAAAAACTGAAGCTATAATATAATAAAAGAGTTATATAGTTTAAAAAAAAAAACTATTAAATATATTGTTTAGTAAAAGGCAGCTTTGTGTCTTCAACCTTGATTTAAAAGAGTTTCAGCAGACCTGCAGTTTTCTGGGAGTTTGTTCCAGATATACGGAGCATAGAAACTGAACGCTGCTTCTCCATGTTTGCTTCAATTTAAACAATAATAAAAAACAAACAGACATCCATGGAGGTATATATCTCTACCAGTTTATACATTTATCAATCAAAACACTTGATGTTTTGTCAATTGTTTTGTTTTCTTCGTAACCAGAAACCCAAATTTGAGAAAAACTACAAACTCCATCTGGTCTGAATAAAGGTCTGAATGTACTTTTTCTCTTATGTCAACAAAACGCCAAACGAAAAAACAATCAGGCAGCACGACTTCCACATTATAAACATAATAAATTATCAGTGAAAGAACTAAATGTATCAGGAGTGAAGCTGAGATCTGACATGTGTAACTACATGATGGATACTGTTGAATTTTTATATCACCACTTTAGTGTCAAACGACTGATGGTGACCCAGGCGTGTTCACTTCTTATCTTTATTTCCTTTGTTTTCCTTCTGTCTCATAATCTAATCATAATGTTTTCTTTTCTTTATCGTGACATTATATATTGTTCCTCAGTCACACAGCAGGAACTGTTCCTCTTTTAACATGACTGTAATATAATAAAACCCTCCTGGTCTCTTAACGTCTCACACTTGAATAAACACTTTCACAGATACGGTACGAGTCATTTCAAGTTCATTCCTCCGGGTGTGTGTTCAGGGAAATAAGCCTCTCTGTACAGCTGTTGGTAACATATTACATTCGTGCAGCAGAGGAGCAGCGACTCACTGTGCTGGTTGAGCAGCATCCTGATGGAAATCCTGCTCATGTAGAAACGGTTGAGAAAGTACTGAAGGTTCTGGCTGACGACCGGGTCGGTGCCGTACGTCTCCTTGTACTCCACGACCCCCTGAGCCATGGTGGGAATGACGTCATTGTGCCGATTCCTGATCTTTATCACCGCATCTGTGAAGCTGAAGGAAAACAACGTGTGAAAATACAACCGGAGAGTCGATCATAAATAAACCGCATGTTTTTATTTACTTACTCATACGTGACTTTTTCATCGTCTGCATTTTTGTCTCTGAATTTTAGAATCTCCTGGAAGCTCTGCATGTACCTGCACAGAGACAGACCG
>CAFUXE010000889.1:517754-541455 GCA_903364295.1 Serranus cabrilla | reverse complement strand
TGAACTCTTATCAGCTTTACATATGCTTTATTTGAAAAGATCTGAATCTGTAAAGTAACTAGTAGATGTAGAAAGGGGCATGAAAATAAACTGTCAACAACCGTTTTTTGTTTGTTTAATTTTTCATTATGAAGTTAATGTTTATTGTACAATGTAATAGCTGCAGAATAATGACACCATCAGCCATCAGAGCTCCCTGAAACACTTGAACTCTTTAATACAGTACCTGAATAACTGCACTATGATTATCTATAAACAAATAAACACAATTATACAAAGACTCACCAAAACCTTTCTTTTGTCTGACAGTGAAGACATTTTGGCGACAGGTTTTCTTTCTCCAATCTCTCGTTTCGTCCTGGACGCCGACGTCTCCTGAAAGCACATTTCTTCTTATTAATTCAAAGTGGATTAAGGAAGTTTACCGTCAGTGCATGAAAATAAGCGATTATAAAATTCTACCTTGATGTGTTTCACAGGGTTGATTTCAGACTGAGGGGAGCAGAGGACGTGCTCCGGTCCTGAAGACGTGATCCTCACCAGGTACAGGAGCCATTTACCGTCTTTGTTCCATTTGGGCCACTGAATGTGAAGCGATGCTTTCACAGGAGACTTCCACAAGTTGTTAATCTAAAGGAAAGAAAAAACAATATATCACAGTTTCATCTACAAGACTATGAAGTTATATGCCAGCAGTGATTTAATAATCACACGTAAAAGCAGGTGAGATGTACAAACGTACTCTGAATGTATAAGTAATCAAACTTCCGATCTCTTCCTCCGTCTTCATGGCGCTCTCCCCCTTCACAGCGCCTCCAAAGGAAACCTGATTCGGGCTGACTTCCCTGATTAAAACAAGCATTTCTTTAGTTGGAGACACTTTATATTTATCTTTAGTCAAACTGTTGTTTCACACACTTACCCACTGACAGACAACGGCAACTCGACGATTACTTTAGCCTTCACTTTAACAGGGGCGAGACTCTCTTGCACACTTGTTCTGAAAGGGAAGAAAAATACACTAATAAAGCAAAAATACTTTTATTTAATGGAAATGTATCTGAAACTACAGGGAGACGCAGCAGTACGTACGTTTGGAGCTGCAGGTCGATGTCAATCTCTGTGGTGTCCACAGTCATCCCCACAGTGTTCAGGATGATGTAGAATGTAGCCTGGTTGGGAAAAAAACACACATTTTTAGATTTAAAGGACAACATCTGAGTGGAAGGATGAAGACGTGAAACGAACACTGACCTTTGAGTCTCTCTTGAAAGGATTCCCCAGCTCACACTCTGCCTGAGAGCCGTTCTGATTGGCTGCACAGATGATCGGCTTCTCTATCTGGAAAAATACATAAAAATAACACCTGGATGGTTATTAAACTGTGTAACATGTTGTTTGTTTTAATGTATTAAATGCATCATGTCTTTTGCTGTTTTTTGAGTTTTTTTATTTTTCGTTTTGTCTTGTTTGTTTAGTATTTCTGTATATATATACTGAGGAAGAAATGCAATTACTTTTACAATTGTTTTTTTATGCATAATGTCACTTCTTTTTGAAAACAGGTTTAAATAAAGCTTCATAAATAAAACACATTAAGCTGCACTAAGTCCTGTTCAGAGGTGGAACAAATAACATTTAGTTGTGTGTATATTTGTAAAAATAACAAAAACAAAACAGTAATAATACTATAATTTAAGTATTTGTTTTAATCTGAATATATATTGTACTTTCCTTCACTTCGAGCTGAATCTGTTACAGAGTTAAAGCTGAAATTACATTTTTATGCACCTACCCACCCAGCACGCTGTGTGACCCAAATCAAACCCACATCAACAGCAGGTGCATTCTGTGTGTGGCTAACATGCTAAAACTTTACCTCAACTCAAATTCAAACTGTGAGGACTGGTTAAACTGGGACAGAGGAAACACTGAAGACCAGCGGAGGAGTTGAACCTGGTGCAGTTTAATCATCACGTTGCTCAAGAATTTGTTAAAATGTCAGGTTATTTCATTTCTACTGCCTATTAATACTTGATGTGTGACTCAGGTATTTTTGATTTATTGTTGGCCATTTGTTTAATTTTTAGTAAGGCTTCACTGAGGGAGGAGGTTGTTTTTTTTTGATTATCAGTTTAATGCAGATGCTGCAAAGTGCAAATCTATAGGAAGGGAACATCTGTGGTGTGATGAAGATGCACTTTTTGCAGCTTAACTATGTTCTTTAACATTATGGTCGTACCGTTGTTTGATATGAGCGAACTCCAGAATAAGACAGCACATCTGGGAAAGTCCCCACCAGCTTCGCCTCGTAAGCATCGTCTTCATTCCTGTTTGTGACCGTCACACGCACAGCCAAGTCTTTCTTCACGTAGTTCAGGTGAAACACAGGGACGTTGTTCTCACTGCAAACAAACAAACCACTCATTTCAGGTTGATTTTATAGGAAAAAAAACACATGCTTACGTATCTTACCGGTTATATATTGATGTTTTCATGTATTAAAATAGTATATCAAGCTGTGATGAAAAACATTTTATCTGACCATTGCTCTCTGGAACATGGAGCAGACAAAGAGCAACATGCACAGACACAGAGCAGCATTAGTCATGTTTATGATATATTTCTGGTTTGTATCTCTCCTCCTCCAGGTTTCATATTGTCTGTCGCATGAAATTGTGGCAGAACTGGAAGCTGGAAGTACAAGCAATCTTTAACTTTCCCCAAAAATATTTAATTTAATGTTAACATTTAAAATGTTCTTTGATACAGAGTAAAAAAATGAGTTTTTCCTCATTTTAACACAGTTTTCAGATCACATTTCACTCACATGAGTAATGGGGAATACACGTCCAGGTTGCTTTGTTTGTAGAATAATTTGTACTCCATCTTCAGGTTACTCCGGCAAATATGATCACTTCCACATCCCTCTTTTACAAAGTTGACCTGCAACAACAACAAAAGCGTTTACAAACTTTGCTCCACTGTGAACCTTTTGTCCGTAAGGTAATAATAAATGTTGTCGTGTGAATTTTTACCTCAATGACGTCTTTGCTTTTTTGAGAGGAGTCTAATATGGGCATGAGCTGCGGGAGGCCGTTCCTCGCCTTCTGTCGTTTAGTGCCCACGATGTCTGCAGAGATCTCGATGGGAACGCTGCGCATCTTGTCCTTAATATTATCCTGTGAAAATCAATTATACATTTTCTTCTTAAAATGCTCTCCTCAGTGCTGCATGAGAAGCTCGGCCTTTTAACTGCTGCCTTGAGACTATAATTAAAAATATATATCTGATAATGTTTTATTATTTTTAGCCCTCATTCATGATAATGCTGCAGTGATTATTTACATTATTGATTATTTTGTTCATCATTTGTGAAAAACAGCAAATCCTCACAACTGAGACACTGGAACAAGATGCTATTTGGAAAGTTTGCTTTAAAAATGTCAGAGATAATTCATCGATTATCAAAATAGTGAAAATTGCTTTTCGATGAATCAACTAATAGAGTTATCAACTTAATATTTCATCCTTATAATTAATGTAGAATGGTATTTCTGTAGCTGAGAGAAGGTGGAATTGTTAGCGTGTTTCTACAAAAATATTTAAATATACCTTTTTGTTTTACTAGCATCAGCATATTTTATAAGCACATCTAGCAAAGTGTGATTATATCTTTCATTAAATTCCTCCAACAAGTGCAGACCAGATCAAATCGTTCCTTCCTGTTTCTCTCTGAGAAGAATGTATTCTGCATGTTTCACCTTCAGCTTGGCGTTTATCTTGATGCATGTTTTCTGGTTTTGTCCGCGGAGCTCCAAGGTGCTGTTAAACTGGAAGTCCATTTCAGTGCGGGATTTGTTGAGGAACATCACTCTGGAGGGCAGCCCCTGTTTCCTGCGATCTCCGTCCGCCTCCACAGAGTAACCGACAGCTGCGGCGAAGGGAGAGGCACGTTTAAGAACAACTGGACTAATGTTGGATTTGTAAAAGAAGGTTGTGATGTTTATGATTTCACTCACTCAGTCTGGGGCTGTAAGAGGCGGGGTTGGCTCTGTAGGTGAAGCACGCGTCCACAGTGAAGCTAAGGATTGGACATGGGTTTAAACAGAATCTAACAAAAGAAGGTTTTAAATATTAGATCTGTTAAAATGTAAGAATATTATAAAAACCTACCAAATGCTGTTACCACAGGTTTTGACTGTAAGGTCAATTTCCCGTGGAGATATTTTGACATCTCTCCTGATGCTAATGACCGGCCGAGCCCTGAAAGAACGGTTGTAAAATGAGGTTGTGATAGAAATCAGTCGGGTCTAAATGTACTTATAATGTGTAACAGCTACCTGTAGATCAGAGCCGTGTCCGACAGAGAGCCAACAGCCACGTCAGGATAAGAGTTACTGTCCAAGTCCATGTTCCCTGCCAGAGAGTATCCAAAGAGACGCGTGCTGTGTTCTTTTCCTGACAGGATCTGCAAAAACACACAATTTAAGAAATAAGTCTAACTTTAAAACCTTGATCAGCAACTTTTTTATCATAACAACCTGAAATATGACTAATTTAGTATCGAGCTGATATGACTTCTGCAAGTACCTCAGTAAGCCTTTTTTGTATCAGTATTAATGTGCTTTATTGATTATCATCAGTAAAATCTGTCCACAGAAAGGTTGGAAACAAATAAATGTCTGAAACACTTAACAAGTTTTTATTCTTTGGCATTTTTGATCAGTTTGGTTTGAGGTCATAGCATAAAAAAAAATACAAATATGTAAAAGAAGAGAAAATAATAAAAAAAAAAAGATATATGATGAGGAATAAATAACAGTAATTATCATATAAAGCTAAACAAGAACATATAAAAGCATAATTATGAATATCTTCATTTATTTGTTCTCTTATTTCCATATATATTAATTTCTATAAATATAAATAAATGACTAAATTTTTCTATATATATCATTTATATTTTAATTATTATTAATTCATTTATTTTCAATCACTTAATTTTATATATATATTGATAAATTACATTATATAAAAGTAAATAAATGCTGATATTTAATAAATCACATGATCTGTTGTTGGTATTAGGACATTAAAGCCCATGAATCTGACCTGTGCAGGGCTGGTTTTGATGCCCTGTGCAGAGCCGTGATAAATGTAGACTTTTCCTGCTCCGCCGTCATCATAAGGAGCTCCGACGGCAATATCTGCATGAGAAACAGACCCGTTTACATTACACTCTAATAAAGACAACATAAATAAAGCTACAGAGTGACAGTTAAATCACCTTCATACGAGTCCTGATTGATGTCTCCGATGTTCTCCACTGCCAATCCAAACATGGAGTCTTTGGTCCCGTTCAGACGGACGGGAGCGACTCTTTCCCACCTTCCTGCCTGGTTGATGTAGACGTAAACGGCCCCGCCGACGTCTCTGTCCTTCAGGTAGAACTGAGGGGCTCCGACAACTATGTCCTGCCACCTAGATCACATAGGGGAGGTAAATAAAGTATCATACAGAATATGACCTCCTAAATAAAAAAACAGTGATATGAAAACATTGAATTTATACATTATTATACATCTGATGAGCTTAAATTAAGTGTATACGACAGAAGAATAAAGGTGGTAAAATAGTGTCTCTTACCCGTCACCATTGAGGTCGACCACAGCCACGTCGTACCCAAAGGACGAGGCGAGTCCCGGCCCCTGCAGCGTGTGCTCCACTTTGAGCCTGCTGGAGGTTTCGCTCTCCTTCTTCAGAAGGACCACCGCTCCACTGTGGTTGGCTCTGGGTGCTCCAGCCACCACCGTCAGGCCACGACTCTTAGTGATGCTGTGTCCCGAATCCAGGGAGAATCCTAGTGTGAGAGGTGGGACACAAATATCTTATTCACACTGAAGAACGGGTCTCTTTTTACCCACTTCTCCATCATTTTTGCAGTAGTGGGTTCCCCTGTTTTGCCGTTCCTAACTGCTGACCCATTGTTGGGAGGTGAGTTAATGGACAACCACACCACTTTAATCACACCTGCTGGCAAAGTGCTCCAGTGAGCCTGCACAGATTTACACAGTCCTCAGTGCAGTTCACCTGACAGGCCAGTAGGGGTCACTAGTGCAGCAACGAGGACGTCACTGCAAACTCTGTTTACTGCAGCGCGTCCAAAACTTTTTCTGTCATCTTCAGCAGCCGGAAATCTAATCAGCTGGTAACAATAATGTGGAAACTACTCATGAACAGAGTGCTGATACATTTAAATAAAAAGAAAATCAAGAACTTGAGCTGCATGTTCTCTTTCAAATGTTGTCAACTTGAATCTTTTTTAATTATCGACCAGAGTACTCTTGTTCCTTTCTATAATTAAACTCAGTGGCCACTTTATTAGGCACACGCTTACAATCTAAAACAAAAATCCAATCTAATACTGTTATGATGCCTTTACTTTTCAGCATAGGCGTTGTTGACACGGTCACAGAAGTATTTATTCAACTAAATGTTTAGTATTAAGGTTAGCGGAGGTGTTTTACTGCACTGTGATATATTGTTTCTAATATTCTTCATCCCCCTTTTGTATATAAATAAAAGGACATTTGAAACACCTCCCAATATGGGGTCATTTCATTTCAACTTCCAAAGCTCCTTCACTATGACATCAGTGATAAACAAACAATTGAATTCACACATTTTGAACAAAATCATCAAGAAACTGAACATTTCAAAGGTAGAAGTTATAGAGGAGATGCTGTGTTGAATTGTGCCAAATAAAGAGGCCACAGAGTTCATTTTTGGCCAGTTTATGCCTTCGTTAGACAGAGAAGAGAAATTATGCCAAACAAGAGCAGAAAGAGGAATGATGTGCAACAAATGTCTTGAGTTATTGGAAAAAGAACATTAATGAATATTGGGTTCCAGCAACTTCTGCAGCAGCTGAATATGTGATTAGTTTCACCCGTGTTTGACAAACCATCATGTCTGTAAGCGTGGTCTGTGGTTTTACCTGTGATGCAAACATTTTCACACAGTGATGAAATGTTCTCACGGCAGAACTAAAACATAACCTGCTCATGCTGATTTCAAAAGCCCCGTCTTAACCTACACAGAGGAAGTAACTGCAGCACATTGCTGAACCCACAGGATACCAGCCGGCCACAAATATCGCTGCATCTGTTCAGTGGGTAGAAACTCACCGAGATAGCTGTTGGCAGGTACAGGCATGAGCTCCGGGCTCGACAGCTCCACTTCATACGGGCCGTCGTCATACACCCCCATCTCCAGCAACGTGTTGTTTTTCTGCTCCACTCGTACAATACCTGCAGAAGTGTTATTTTAGATCAAAAAACCCTTCACTTATTTTACCATATGAGAGATTCTTTCAGTAAATAGTGTGAAGCTGCTTGTGTGCGTTTACCTCTCCAGTTGTAAGCTCCCGCTGCTCCAAACACCACGTAATGGTAGTCCTTGGTGAAGGTGGCAGCCAGACCCTGCTGGCAGGATCCAAACATCTCGTGGCCTCTGGATCTGCCCTCACAGAACTTCCAGTTACCTCCGTCCTCGTCGGAGTACGGGTCGATGGTCAGGTCCTGACTCAGGACGTAACAGCGCCCGATGATGTCCCGGGACTCCTGAGGCGTGTTCACAAACAAGCGCTTCTGATAGCGGTGAGCACAAGTCTGAAATAAAAAGACACAGCCGCCTTTAATCTCATACTCTCATCATCAGACACTCTGACCCTTAAGGACAAAAATGTCCCTATTAAAACTAATTAAAACCCCAAGTTTTGATCCCTTGACGACCATTCCAGCATAAAACCATGATTTATATAAAATCAGGCTTTCAGTTTTTTTTTACTATTTCCAACCAGAGTGAGTAATTTTCTCATGTTTGCCCTATGCAAATACATGCTACTTTTCTGAGTTTCCACTGGCGATATTGATGCTGTTTTATGGAGCGCTGCAGCGTTTGATGCAATGCATTAAAATCAATGTTGCTGCGAATGAATGACACATCCAATACAGTGAAGATTTGCATCCAGCACATAGAAAATAAGTCACCTTTTTGTGTATTTTTTCATAACAAAACATACAGGGTAGAATTATTAAAACAAATTATTATTTGTCAGTGAAGATCAGGACTGATGAAATATTACTAAAATCTAATATTTTCATGGAGGAAATTCTTTATCCTCTGTGGTAACAAGTGTTTATTTTCTGACAAAGCACAAAAAATAAATATGCATTAAATCACTGACATATCTCAGACTGTGAAAAAATTTAAACTCCCCTGATCATTTAGTATACATTGTTTGTGGGAACAACAGTGGCATTATGTAAATAAACAGGCATTTAAAGTGGTGAATTAATGGAGAATTAATTCATGTTTGGTGGTTATAAGGACGACTTATGTTTGATAAAAGATTCAATTCTGTGAAAGTGGAAAATAGCCAATATTAGTATATGATTTTCTGGCATTTTTTTGATGCAGACATTTCTGTTCTCAAAGGTAGCAAGAGTGAGTTTTTATAAGGGATGTAAAAGGGTTAATAGCAGCTAAGACCACACCAGGACTGGAGGTTAATGTTGGACTCACCACAATCTTCCCTCCGGGTCCCTGGCTCTGAACCGTCACCCCCATCCACTGATTCTCCTTGTTCTCAACACGTACGTCCTCTTTCAAAATGTAGCAACACAGAACGAGGTTGTGAGCGTTTATATTCACAGTAAACAGTACGGTATATGCAGACAGACAGAGGGACACAAAACTCACCTTCACTGTCAAACACAACGCGCTCACAATCATGAGACTGCGTGAGTTCACATTTGTAAAGGCCTCCTGTGATGTTGGCCGTCTGTTTCCCCAAAGCTCTGGCTCTGGGTGCACCAATCAGCAGCCTGAAGATAACAGAAAACACAATATAAACAAACCACTACAAGACTTACAGATGAGATATATGCTTTGATGTAGCTACCTGTCATCACCTTCAGTAAGTCACTTCCTGTATTTCTACACTGCAGGGCAGCAGTGTTGAACTCTGTACATGTATGTGAGCGGATCATGACTGACTATGACAATGATGGCATTTCCTGTCTATAAAAAGAATGCCACATTGCCCCTGGCTTTGTCTTACAGAGCTGATATTGTGTCTGCTGTTGGCTTCACTTCTTCATTTTTCCATCAGATTGTGGAAGTAGAAGTGTAGAAAACAGCCGTCTGACTGCAAAAGCTCTCACTTGATTCAGATAAACTTTGTTTGCCTTTAAAACTATATGTAGCTGTTCTGCAAATATCTCCGCACCTATAAACATTAGGAAGAGGGCCCTAATATTCAAAGTAATCTCATACCAACATACCCATTTCTCCTTCCTCTTTCTCTGTTTCCTGTCTGCATCTACACTGTCACTGTCAAATAAAGGCAACCAGACAAAAAAAGAGTAAACAGGCAACAAATTGAAGCACATTAATCTTGTTCATCGAGCACGGAGAGGACTTCCTTTGTCACACAGTACACTGTCCACTCTTGTATTAGTATTATAATATAGTATAATATTAACATAACAGACATTTCTCTGCGTCTTTGGTTAATGCACATAATGCGTTTTTCAAATGAAGGGTGATTCAGCAGGTTCGCCGCTCGTGTACAAAGAGCCGTTGTATTTTGTGATAATAAACAAAAGTTCAACCAGCACAGTAGACTATTGTCCCGTCGTTCTGCAGAGGGCAGGGGAGCAGTGAAGCAGACAATTTGGTTCATGTTCAGTCCAGTCCAGTCATAGTTCATCGATCACACTTTGTCCCCAAAACCCACATCCTCAAACAGACTCGACCAGCATGAAGAAACCATTTGTTTCAAGGGTGCTTGCAGCCACTGACAGCCCAGCAGCATCACTTATCTGATAACTTCACTTGCACACAATCACTTAAAGACTTGTACCACTGGACACTGGCAGAGAAATCCCAGCTGGCTACATGTGTGTGTGTGCATCACTGCAACATAAGTGAGAACAACAGCAACATGATGAACTTTCAAAGTTCAGCATCACATAAGCTAACCTCAACACCTCTGAAATGTGGTGACAACTTGCAGATGGCCTCAATAACCTTTTACACACTGTCTAACTGCAAGCTGCACCACATGTGAGACTGAGAGACAAAACCAAAACTAGTCTGCTTGAACTTCCTGTCAGTCTATCCTGCATAGAGAGGTCATATGGAGATAAAGATGAAGAAGCAAATATGTGTCAAAGAATGAAAGGTCACTTATCTTGATGAAGTGAAGTCGTCTCATTAAAACTAATTTTTTAAGTTTGCCACACAACTAGCCCCTTTTATGGTTACTGCTCAGTTTTCTCTTACTTTCTTTTTATAAATTCTTGAAAGGTGCAGATTGAACATTTCTGAGATTGCAAAAATCAAATTCAAACTATTTTACAACAACTCAAACAGTTTTACATTTCTGGAGCTTTCTGAGTCCATGTTACAGGCTGTTATATTTGTCAATAGCCAGGTGTTTTATATTTTAGCAGTGGTAGTTTCTGAAATACCTTGCTGTCCACCTGAAGACAGAGACCCACATGACACACATGACACATCCAAGGTGTGCTTTTGTGGCACAGAGTGCACTTTTCCTTTTGTCTGTGCACTCATTTGTGTTGGCTGGGAAGTGGCCTTGAGTGGGAGGACGATAAAATCACTTCAGGAAAAAATACTAAAACTAGTATTTACAAGATTCGGATTTACTTACACAGAATATACCTTTAAAACTTCGCTAAACTCCAAGAAACCGCACCAAAAGTTTGACTGAATCCTCCAACGCTGTCACAGAAACGCCGCGCGCAGCTGATGCTCATTTCCTACCGTCTCCCCACGCGGCACTCAGTCATTACCGTAATGCATGTAATAGCATCAGAACGCCCCGTTTCAGAGCTTTCGGGGGCAGTTTGAATGATTAAAATTGCACGATGTAGCGGGGAGTTACGGTAATTTGGAATACACATGTGGCGCTGTGTCACCGGTGATCCCACTGGTTTTAAAACTACGTTCCCCAGGATCCCACGCGCCCACCTGACTCCCCTTCTAGTTCTGCATATGAACTGAAGAGACTTGGTGTCATGGCTTGCTTAACAAATAAACTGTGAGCATCCAGAGACCTGAAACACTTGAATTGACTCATGGTAAACTTATAAGGACTTGAGACTTGGGCTTGATTTGGACTTAAAACTGTTCTGCCAACTCTGAAAATGTCTACTGAAACCCTGCAAATGACATCAGACTACTGGATCATGTTGGGAAGTCAGCTAGAACACCTTCACATTTACTGTTCGGAGAAGACGGCTTTGCTCTCCTTTAAACAAAGAAACTATCTAAACTAACTAACTGAAAACATCACCTCCTTGGCAGAACACTGAATGTGTCACAACAGTAAGCTGCACTCTAACGTATGACCTGAGCAGCCGACTTACAGTGTAGGAATTTCCTTAAAGGACGGAGAGGAAATCCTCTCCACCCTCTCCTCCTCCCCGTGACTCTGCAGTTCCCTCAGTAACCCATTGATCTGTGGGACGGCCCTGTGCCTCTTCACTTGTTAAACAAGGACTCTCCTGAGGAGGTCTGAGGAGATCTGATGTGATCCTGAAAACCAAACTGCAAACCCTCTCCTCAAACAAAGCCCAGTGAAATGCAAATACAAGCAGGAGCCTTTACAAAGATAGCTTCACTTTGACATTTCAGCTCCTGAGCAGCAATAGCTGTGGGAAATTTCACCACTTTCTGAAAATTTTTTGAGCTTCATTTAGATTAGTTGTCAGCTATTGAATCATTGCCAAAAACTTTAATAACTGATTGATTAGTTTGAGTATTTTTTTTTAAAGAACAGCTTCTTCTCTTCTCTTCTGTTTGTTTTTCTCTATAGCAGTACATTGAATATCTTTGAGTAAGAACATTTGACAATGTCAACTTGGACTTTGGGAAACACTTATTAACATTATTGATCATTTTCTGAGTTTATAGATTCTTTGAGAAAATAATCGACCGATAAATCAACAATCGTTCGACAAAGTGAACTGAGATGACAACAATCAGCATCTTAAATGGAAATACTTATTAGTTGGAGCCATGTTTAGATTTCACAGGCGTTTATGCAGGAAAAGACCACATTTATGAGGAGACACGGACACAGGTGAAGGAAAATACCTCCAACTTAACCACAGAGCGACTCTGGAAAGTGGTAGTTGTAGAATTTAGCAAGTAACTGAGGGGTAACATTGACATTTACATGCAACAAGCCCATCGTGCAGACTTTATCAGTTCAGAAAAAGACTAAATTGTGTGTTTTATTCCTGCAGCAAAAATGAATGCAAGGATTGCTTGAGATGCTCATATAGTCTGCTCGGATGTAGCGAGTCAAAACATACTTGAAACCTCAAACTGTCCTGACAAGAGCGGGATTTATCTAAAGCTGCAGGCCGTATTCTTTACAGTCTACTGCTGCAGATCCTGGAGCCGGTGTCAGTCCGGCCCGAGTGTGAAACCACGTCCCATCATGCAGCGTGTAAACGGGAATACACAGTGACTGGTGTGGGTTTACACAGTGATCTCACTGCTCTTTGTTAACAGATGTGGTCCAGTTCTCTCACAGCTGTGCACTCAGAGCCACAAGAACTGCTGCAGCTGTTCTAACTGTTTCAGTTTACACACACACACACTAACACACACGCATACTTTGATTGGTGCTGACCTGTGATTGGCTGAGTACACATCACAGAAGAAATCATGAATATTCACGACAGATCTTGACCAACTTTAAGTAAAGAATAAAGTTTAAAAGAGATACTAAATCAGCTGTTTTAACTGTGTTTAGTAAGAATATTTTAAAATCTGTTTCAAACTTTAGCGTGAAGTTTGACTGGAATGTCCCGACTGGTGATTCACTGATGAGTTTAATCTATCAGGTTACATGTGCACAGATGGCCGTGCATGTCCAGTCAAATGTCCCTTTTCTCTGGTTTCATTCAGAGGATGTTATATCCACATCATTAACCCGACACATTATTCATGGAGGAGGCATCCAGTTGCCTCTGTGCAAGACGCCACATTATATTCAGCCTCATGTGGAAATCTCTTCCTCGCTCATCACAAACCAATATGAGAAGGAAGTCATAATAACACCATTAACACTGTGAGAAGAAGCATGGTTGGGCTTTCAGTGAACCCATTAGAGGAACAACGTGGAGAGTTGCAAAAAAATGAAAAACAAATCACTTTAATCACCAGAAGATTTGTTTTTATTTAATTGCAGTAAAGTGGGAGAGATTTGTCTTTCAGCTCTGCAGGGATGAAAGGACCATCGGGGTTTAACTTTATGGAATTTAATCTATCGAGTCACACATGTTGTTCACCGAACATATTCCTCACATATGATTTATTGTAATCACATCAACGGACGCCGTGACAGCCAGTTGAGTTCTACAGCTGCTAGTGATCATCAGAAACATGTTGGTATAAGAACAAAGGAGACGTGCAGAGTGTGTGACACGCTGTTGGCTTCAATGTGCTGCTCCGCTTTAAGTTGGACGGAGCTGCTTGTTGCTTACTTCTGTGTGCTCGACTGAGCTTTCACTTGACTCGTCTGGCTGATAATCTCAGGGTCACATGAGGATTTGGAGCTGAGATCATGGCCGAGGAGGGGGGCCGGCTGTCGGTTACAATAAAGTGCAGCATGGAGTGTTTCTATACAGTGATAAGGGCTCAGTGTGTTTTTAACCAGGATGTGAGAGGAAAACAATGTGGGTAATTATAAGCAGGGCTGCAACTACTAACTTCACCTTTATTTACATATCTTATGGTTTAATTAGTAGTCAGTGGAGCTGAAACAATTAGTTGATTATTCATTAGTCAGATATTTGAAGGAGGATTAATAGGAAACTGTTATTGATTAATCATTTTAGTCACTTTACAGGCTGCTGGTTGGACAACTAAACATTTGATGGTGTTGCATTGGATCATTGTTAGTTGAAGTTGTTAGACCTATAAAACATCATAGAATAGTAAAATTCCCAGAAATAGGGATGGGAATCGACAACCAGTTCCAGTTAAGAGCCGGTTCTAAATTCCTTTTATCAGTGCCAACATGTTTTTGCCAACAGTTGTGCTTCGCAAAACAATTATGTCAACCTCGTGCATCTACATGCTGAAAACTTGCAGTGACAATGAGAGTCAGGGCTGAGAGGAAGATGGCTTTGATTATTATTATTATTATTTTCCCAGAACACACAGTGGTGTCCTGTCCAGGGTGTACGCCGCCTCTCGCCCAATGCAGCTGGGATCGGCTCCAGCCCCCCGCGACCCGGGTTCGGATAAGCGGTTACAGAAAATGAATGAATGAATAATAAGCAGAAGCAATAATGGCATATCAATAAAATCTTGTGAGTTACCTTCCCTATCCAGAACCCAAGGAAGTATCTTAAGAATTTTGCAAAGTTTAAAATATGACAAAAAAGCATGAGATCTTAACTTAAGAAGTCAGAACTGGCTCTTCAGGGGGATTTTCCTTTAAAAACTGTTATCAAAATGATTGCAGATTAATTTCTTTCAATAGCAAATAAGATGCCTTCAGTCAATTGTAAATCTTAAGCTTACTTAAACAAAAGCCAAAAATAACAAACTGATTCTGCAGCTTTTGCCTGCGTTGGCATAATTTTTTTGTGGTATGTTTGCAAAAAATTGGAGCAGCTTCCTCAGAAACCAGGGTGTAAGCGAGGTGAATCTTCACTCTCCTCTTACTTTTACTGGCTGAAAACCAACTATCAGGCCAGTGTTACATTTCGAGCCTCTATTTGCCCAACAAATATGACTTTCACTCTCTTTACACAAATGTTAAAGTGCCTCTTTTCAGGCTTCTCTGCCCACAAAAGAATCCTACATTTTAAAGACGGGGTCCAGTTTTGCATGAGCATGTTGTATGTTCTTGATGAGATTTCTTTGCAGTAGTCAAAACACCAGTAAGATAAAATTCCACAAGTTAAACCTAATCTATGTGATCTTTGGCAAATCTCTCGGAGTCCTGTTATCAGGGCTTGTTATCCGTTTCTCTGCATGCTGCTGCAGGGTCCTGAGCCTGCTAACCAGCGGATAACACAGCAGCTCCTGCATGCAGCTTCACGCTGGTGGTCGCAGGCTTTGACACGCCACCCCCTCTGCTCACTTCACCCCCGATACACTGTGTGTGGCAGGTTGACCAGGATCACTACACCGGTGTGTTTTCTGCCCCCTCAGGGCTGGCCAGAGGAAATGACTAACTGTAGAGTATACATGAGCAGGAATCCTTGAAATGCTGCTTCACTATTTACTCTTATTGTGGCAGCTTTCTGACCTTTATCACCGGACCAGATATGAATATCTGCCAGGAATGTGCAACAGGATGTATAGGTTAACCTGCCAAACACTCACTGAAGTCAGCTCCTCTCAGTACAGGTCATAAATCAAACTTTACAGGTAAAACTGTCGCCTGTAATGAACCTGCTAAGTTTTACAAAGCATCCACCAAATACTTCCACCCATGAGTGGGAAATGACTGATTAATTGGACTATTGATACACTTGACTACTGCAGATTTATGATGCTGTATTGATTCTCAAAAACACACCGTTAGATTGCACAAAAAGATAAATTCAGATTGTATGCATATGGTGGCGTGTTCTTTATACTATGACAGTTTTCCAAAAAATACATAAAAACTCTATATTTCTCCTTGCTTACAGTATCCAAATATATCACAATATATTGGATTGTAACTCCTGTATCATGATACATATTGTATTGTCATATTCATGCCAATATACAGTCCTACTGAGTAACAGGACACTAAAAAAAATCAATAAAAAAGTTTTACCATCAACCATCTAGCAAGTTACAGTGTTCTAACTGGAAAAGCGACAAATCCTCACATTTGCTAATCTATCCAGAGAATCACTTTGATGACAAATCGATGATCAAAATAGTGAAATTAACAGTATAAAATAACTGATGAATGAACCAGCAGCTGTAGCTGCTCTCCTCTCAGAGCTCCTTCAGTTTGACCTCACATTTGCATCACAGTTATACATTGTTTATTGTCTTGTTGTCTTTAGGCTCCTTACCAGTTTATATTCAAAGCACCACAGGGAAACTTCTATTGAACGTCAGAACAAAAACACGACAAGAGTCTCTCCGGGCTTTGGTAGATACTACTACAGTAACTTTTACAGATTACAGCAACGACTCACCACAAAACAGCTGATTAGTCTCGCAAAGGCAGAATTCCTTAATTAACTAAATGTTTTAGTCAGAAAGGAGAGAAGTTAGGAGTCTTTGCACGTGCCAGTAATTAGACTGAACCTGTCCCGTCAGGTGCACTTTAAACTCACATCACAGGCAGGTAAAATCAACCAGAGAGGCAGAGTTAGAGACATCACTCACATTCTTTTATCCGGGTTGAGCTGCCGGTGCATGGCGAGAGAAAACCCGAAAAGGCTGCCCGGCTCTCCGTCTTTCCTGATGACATGACTGGTGTCAAGGTTGAAGGCGAGCATCAAAGTTGGCTCCAGGAAAAAGGAGTAAAATAAAAGTGCAGCGTGAACAGCAGAGGGTCCTCCCTGCAGCAGCATCGCAGCGCCGTCCGGATGTGTCCAGTAGTCCAAAGTTAAGAGCCGCTGACCCCGCTGCTCCTCTCCGCTCTGCCCGGTGCCGTTTGACTGAAGGCTGCCGCTGCTTGGTGCCCCCTCCGGGTCTGAGCTCCGCAGCGCCCCCTGCGGCCAGCAGGCGAACAGGCTGCTGGGAGTGGGCAGTCTGCTACAGGAGACAGACAGATTTTTTTTTATCATATACATTGGAGATATGTTTATATGCATATGATTAAAAAGGCAGTGGCAATAATTAAACACAAAAAATTAATTTTTAGTGTGAAAATTCAACATTTATTCCGATCCACCGGTTTTATTGTGTTAAGATGTGGTACATATTTACTTTTGGTAAATATCTAATAGTGCAATTTAAAATTTTAGATCACATGAAAATTCATACTTTTATCAAAAGTCAAAGATCTCAATAGAAATATGTGTTAATTAAATGTTTCCAATATTAAACTGTATATCTAAACTGCATAATGTTAGTGTGTATATATCAAATATTCCAGTGTTGTGAATTTATAGATACCAAATACTTTTATTGCAATTTTTATTATAGTATATTTATTCTTTGGGACCATCAAATATAATGAAATCTATTGGAAAAACAACAACAGCAGACCTATGTGTCCAAAGGCGAGGCATGTTTATTTGTATTACACATTTCAGCAACAAGATAATACAAAGTGTTCTTCATAAAATTACTTTAAAATGCAGTTATGAAACAGTGATTGAGGGGCCAAGAGGATGGAAAAAAGAAAAGGCTAAAATAGAAATAAATTGGTACATAAACAAGAATAAGAGTAACAGCGCAGTGTAGGAAATGAAAGGTTGTTTGATTTAATTGAAGCCAGCGGTAAACGGAAAAGTCCTCTGTCTTTCTTCTCTTTCTTCATTCAAGAAGTCAATATCCCAGGAATAATGCCATTGGATTCAAAGTATAACACATAAAAAGATACACTGAGTTTCTTGTTTACAAGAAGACAAATGACGGAGCCAAGGACACACTAATTGTGGTTGTTTTGCTATTTCAGTTGGGTGGAAACAGATCAACAGCAAGTGTTTCACTCAGCTGGACAAATAAACCTCCCAAACTCAGCCAGACCGGGAGACGAGCAGCTGCAGGTCACTAAAAGCCTGAACTATCTTTACAAGGGGTTGAATTTCAATCACTATCAGGATTTTGTGACAAAAAGCCTGATTTACTGAACATGGACAACATGTTCTGGTGATTGTCCATCGAAGAAAAACTGACTGAAATATTAATGTGTGTTCTCATCAGCAACACCTGCTGAGGAGCGTGTTCATCAATAAGTAATAACTATATAGAAAAGGTTGTTGGTCTGTGTTGATTAAACATGTGAGAGATCTTTAGTCGCTTCAAAACACAAAGCTGTTGACTCAAGTCACATGACCTGGACTCAAGTCCCATGACCTGGACTCAAGTCAGGCGAGTCCAAAATCTGATGACTTGAGACTCGACTTGACAAACCAATAAAGACTTGCAAATTCACATGGAACATCATTATTAGGACTAAATACATGATACCTTCCTTTATAATATATACTAAGAAACTGCATTCTCAGCACTACGTTTCTATGTTTATCTTCAGTCGCACTTATTTTTAACAATTAAATCTAAAATGTGTAAATGTGATCTCTTACTCCTCTTACTTGTAAAATGGCATTCATGACTTGACTCGGGACTTGTCAGTCTTGATTTGTGACTTGAGTCCAGACTGGATGCAGGACTTGGCAGTCTTGACTTGGGACTTGACTCAGGACTTGAATAGGGACTTGTCAGTCCTGACTTGTGACTGGACTCTAGACTTGTCAGTCTTGACTTGGGACTTGACTTGGGACTTGTCAGTCTTGACTTGTGTCTTGATTTGGGACTCGACTCAGGACTTGAATTGGTACTCGTCAGTCTTGACTTTGTGACTTGAGTCCGGACTGGATGCAGGACTTGTCAGTCTTGACTTGGGGACTGGACTTGGAACTGGACTCAAGACTTGTACTGACTTGTGTCTTGATTCGGACTTGAGAGCAAAGAATGTTATTCAGTGATCCGGTCTTTTCTCTTTCAGAACATGCTGAGGCTGCTTTCTTCTTGGTGTCGTTTTGTTTCATGATCATGCAGGTTTTTAGTAAACTTTTTCCCAAACGGCTCCATAAAGCTCCCTGGAGGAAAGTCTTGATAGTTCCTGAGGATCCAGCCTGTCAGAGGTTTGGGGTTTCCACCCACCAGCAGCAGCAGCAGCAGTGATCTGAGCCGGCAGCTTTGTTATCATTCAAACCTGCAGGAAACATAAAACAGCTTCATTGTATCGCCCGCTCGCTTCCATCAGTGTGCCTGTTTGATGCTGGTGTGAAGTTTGAACCAAAATCCCTCAGCAGAACCCGACACAATGTGGGCATTGTTGAAGTCAGAAGTGTGTGTTTCTGTGTGTGTGTGTGTCGGCAGGCAGTGTCTGAGGGGGTGTGTGTTAGGGTCTTAACCGCATTCCTAATTGCAGCAAATGACTCGGGAGGTTGTGGTGTAAGAAATGTGAATGGCATCTCTGTTGCAGTGGGTTTGGTAACAGATGCATCAGATCTTAACACATCACAAGCTTCGCCAATGATGTCATCAGTCCACTGACCTCTCCTGGCTTCTTACACGGCGGGTGATTAATCACACTGAAAACCAGGAAAAGCAATTATACACGAGACACACAGTTATTATGCTCACAGTGATGCTCTCGCTTTGTCTTGTGTCATAAATCCAGCGCGCCCCGCCCTTTCTTTAAGTAAGTGGTCTGAATTTATTTTTATTTATAATTCATTTTAAATTGTATATACGTTTAGTAGTTCTCAGTAGGTTGTGGAAGTGCACGAAGGTTGCAGCATTATTTTTTTTTTTTTGACCAAATGCATTCATATTTAATGTTTTTATACAATTTATTTAAATGTGTAAATGCTCACGATATATTATATAATATACTCTTTTTATATATCTCTTTTTTTGCATTTATATTTTATTTGTTTTTCACTTCAATTATATTGAATGTTCAAGAAAATCTACTGTCAAAGTTCAATAAATGCACGCTGTTTAGTATAGAGAAAAGACCATCAGGTCTGTGTATGTTTGTTGACTATAAATGCCTACTGGCCCAATGATCTATGGATAAATCTAAAGACAAAGAGAAAAAGCAGACACACAGCTTTGTTCCCACTTCAGAAACATCCATTCCTTTAAACTGCTCGCTCAGTCTGGTCTGCGTGCCCCTGTGAGCACAGAGGTGTGTAACTGCCTTTACCTGGTTTCACCCAACCACACAAAAAGCACTTTCATGTCCACTTTGGCCCTGGGTGGTTGTGTAACGCGAGCTGCGGGAGGAGGTGAAGCTGCCCGGCCTCGCATTGTCTCCGGTCAGTGGGAACAGAGAAACCGGAGAGAAGGTGCAGGTCGAGCAGGTGGACCCCTGCAGGTGACGAGGCCTTTCTTCACAGATTAGCTGCACTTTTGTACCAACTAAATGAAAGTTGACTTGAGAAAGATCTGTGTGGCCCCCTGGTCTAAGCACCGGTGAAGATATTACGTTTCACAGAGTCCTTTTCTATTGTGTATCCCACAGGTTTGATTATTGGCAGTTCAGGGGATATATTGCTCCAAATATCTTCATGCTCATTAGGGTTTAAACTATTAAGTGTGGGGGAAATGTTTTTATTTAAACTACCTACCATACTTAACTTAATCATCAATCTTTTATTCACAATAACATAATTTAGTAAATTTGTCACAGAAAACGTATTGTATTTGCAGAAAAGTTAGAATAACAGAATGCTTTTAAGCATAAAGTCTGTAGTTCTGAAAAATTGATTTATAGCAGGACGAAATACAGATTTTGTTGAGAGATAAAATTTAATTATTGTTCATAGCTTGATTTCACTGATTCAAAACCTGATTAGAAACTCAAAATCCTGTGAGACACAAAGGTCAGCTGCTCGAGTTTCACCACGATGAAGTCAACATAACAGACTGGGGGAGGAAACCAAACCCCAAAGTTATCAGGGAGGCATGGAAAAGTGCCCAAAATGCACAGTTGGCATTGGCATGAAACCACAGTGATGCCTTCTATGCGATGCAAACAGATGGGTGTTGTTACTTTAAACGGAGGACATCTGTAACGCTTAAATGTAGGTCCAGCGTTATTGATAATGACATTCAAACAGCACCCAGAGGCATGTTAAATGTATTACATTTCATGCTGATTTAGCAATCTTGTTAGGATTTTATATCTCTGTTGCAATCAGGCTGACTCACGCCATCTCTATCAGAGCTGCTCAGAGTAGAACCAGTGTAAAAACCGTTGGATTTCACTGATTTGCCACCTTCATGCTGAAAGTTTTAAAAGCTCTGAAACTGAAACCGTGGTGAGACAGAAGGCCGAGCTCCTTCTGTTTCACAGTAATGAAGTTCACATAGCAGGAAACCAAGCCCAGGAGTTATTGAGACAAGAGAACATGCCCAACATGCACAGTTGGTCCACTTTTTTTTGGCTGGTGTGCCAAGAATTTGACCACAATTCAGTTAAAACAGATGGTTGTTGTTTCTTCAAGTACAGGACTGAAGCTGATGCCCAACCCTACTGAAGCAGCTCCACAGAGGCATGTAAAACTGATTATCATGCTGATTTGATGACTCTCATCCAGGACATTTCATGCATAAAAAGCATGAAAAGTATCTTTGTAATACATCATATCATCAAGCAAAGTGTCCTGCACTGTGTCCGGTAAAACCTCAATAAAAATGACCCTGAAACAACAGATTTTAGCTTGTCAACAATCTCTATCACCAACTGTGAAAGATATTCACTAGAATTCTTATATTATTGCATATCTATAGTTCTAATTTGGACACATACATATTTTCTTATTAGAAACGTAAAATATTTTATTTAAAATAAACATTTCAAGCATGTCCAGAGGTTTCCACAACCAGGACCTTGACCAGGAGACCAGTGTTTGTGTCCCGTCAAAAACGTCCTTACTCCTGTTTTACGTCACTGTTCTGTAGTTCTGTAGGTAAAGTAGTTACTCTAAGCCTAACTCTGCTCTATTCTCCTCATCTTAAACAAGTGCTTTTGTTGCTTAAACTTAAGTCATTCTACATCACAGCATTACCAACGTGTTCAAAACTACAATCATTATTTCACAGGATATGAATTCATGATCACATTGTGTGAGTGACTGAGATCACTCTGTGCGGCTGAGAGATGCTGAGTGGCTGCAGTGGTGTCTGCATCAGTGGCTGTGTGAAGCACGGCGTTAAATCACACTGTGTGAAAGAGGGAGCAGCTGATCCTGGTCCTGTTGTGACAGTGCCGTGGTCCTTTGTAGGGAGACCATCCACAGTATATCTGCTCCACTCCCCTCACACAAAGGACTGCTTCCATTTATGGGTGCTGGGTGGGGGGTGTGCCGCTGAATCAACAATGCAGGGAGCGGGACCTCGCAGACCTCTCCGAATTCTTTCTCAGGCAGGCCGGGCAGATGACACAGGGAATTCTGGGGATTCCTTTGTTATCCCTGCAAAGTGCAAAACCATTTTTGCATTAGTGCGAAGGAATTCCCCCCAGGGAGTGTTATCACTGTGTCATGACGATCATACAGGAAGGGAATTCACTGTGGGCGAGACGCTGCAGGCAGAAACATTGTTTTTCATGCACTGGTCAGTTTTCAACATTTTAAGATATTTCTTCTACATACTTCTTGAGACTAGAGGAAGAAAACATCCAAAATAAACATCTAGGTGTTTTTTTCTTTACTACGATTTGTTTGTTTGCATCTGTAGATTTTTCCTACATTCACCAATATAGCATTAGATAATGGATCATTTACATATTTAACTACAAAAAAATTAAAAGAACCTACAAAAACTAATTTTCTAGGAAAACCATCAATTATCTTTAGACATCATTTGACTCCCCAAGAGGTTGGGGACATATTTCAACCTGATGGAACAACGATTGATGAATTGATTTAAATAATAACAGACAAAACATAAGTATATATTACAAATATAACAGTATATGCACAGTCGTACCAGGAGGCATCACATTTTCATATATCTGTGAAAAAGAAACGATAAAACACAGTAAAGCCCTTTTTTCCTATGGCAATCATTCAATAAATAGATAAAAGCATAAATATCAGGGTAATTATGTTCTGCCTTTCTCTTTCTACCTACATTAAAGATTACAGTAACTATATAACTATATTTTGTTAGGGGATCAAACAGATTGTCCTGTAGTGGAACATTAACCTTTGAACATCTGCTCGGGCTCAAAACTCAACACTTCCTTCCAATTGTTATTGTCTGCCCGTGCTCGTCATTAAAGCCTTTGTTGTTAAAAATAACTTCTCCTCAGAGGAAAAGCCGCCGTGACTAATTCTTAGGAAACACATGCTTGATCATGAACACCACGCTGAGGGTTTCCAACTTCAGCTCCACTCACGTCCGCAGCCGTGCAGAACAGGCTCAACCTCTCGGGTGCAAAGGGTCAAGAAACACTTGGTGAATCATTTCCATGTTTGCAACAAGCAGCACATGAGGTGGATGTGTACAGCTCATGTCTGCTGACTCTGCGTCTTCAGCTAATGCTTAAAAACAAGCTGGAAACTATGGAAAGACCCTCCCATTGTTTCTGCAGTTTGTTTGGAAGCATTGCATGGAGATATTTAAACTCTTAAGCCCAAGCTGAAAAACTTGCAGTAATGTGATTTGACTAAAAGGGTGAGTTGCCAAGGTGATGAATGCTCCAATAGACCCAGCAGGAGATCAGCAAAGAGAATCCACCAGCAACCAAATCACCCAGAGAGAGAAACCCTCCATCCTCTGTGAACCAGTACAGTACATGATGGAAAACACCTGACGTTCCTTTATCATACCCGAGAAATGCACATATTGACACATATTATGTGTTATTATGTATATTTTCGGTATTAAATATAAGCATGTCTTTCTATCTATCTATCTATCTATCTATCTATCTATCTAT
>CAFUXE010000889.1:496311-517610 GCA_903364295.1 Serranus cabrilla | reverse complement strand
CTATCTATCTATCTATCTATCTATCTATCTATCTATCATTTAAATTAAGCTTCTAACAAGTGTGGTTATACATGAGTTATTTATGAGTATTTTAAAAGCAGATTACAAAATGTTGAGGTCTTAATCTTGTATCTGGTTCATCATTCTAACAAAAGCAAAACATCTCAAAATGAGTCAGTGTCCTCTGTAAAGAATGGGGCGCCAAGTGCCAAAAAAACAGCCATCCTCAATCAGAACCTGGGCTTCATTTCAAGAACATGTTGCATACATTAATCAAGAGTCACAAACACAACTTTCATACTGAAAAATAAGATCTGCAGAACAATCTTTGCAGTAAGTCTTGGAGGGATGTGAAGTGTTGGCTTCCTGCGTCATCATCATTATCATTGTTCTGCACATAATGGGTTACGCAGAGCACGCTGTAATGATCATCTCTTCTGGGTTTATGTCCTCTGTCTAAATAGAGAAATATATAGGTTAATATTCAGTAACATCCGCTGTAGGTGAAAGAGTTTTCCTTCCTCTTTGGCTCCTGTTTTGCGACGGTGATTTCTGCTGCTCCTCCATTGAGCTCTGGCTTCTGTTACCATTTCTGAAACCACAACTCATAGTGTGCAAATTGCGTGTCATTGAAAAGATTCCAGCTTTTGTTTGCCTTTTGAGCTTCTGCAACACACACACAAAAAAAACAAGATAACAGATGCTCATGATCAATAACTCCTCAGAATGTCAGGGTTGTTATCTTTGACAATGACTTCCTGTTTCTGCACTTTGATTCCTCAAGACAAAATGTCAATATCAGCCAGTGTTGCCTTTTATCTGAGCACATGTTTTGGCTCCTAATGGGAAACTCACAGAGGTGATGGACTACATCGTGGATTGTACTGCATACGGTATATAGCAGGAAAGTCCCCTATATAAGTAGGGGGGTTATTTTCCACTTGTTTGCAAGCTTTCGATTAAATACATTGCGTGTTCTGCTCATGTACTCACAATAGATGAACTAGAATCTGCACGTGCTTCTTCTTCAAACATGTTGAAGTGAGTTAGTAAAACCAAACTGACAGCATGCAATGATCACTAGGTCATGTGTAAAGGGACAATGAGTAAGAGTTCTCAGATTAAAAAAAAACTCATACAAAAAACAATCCCACTCAATCGTCACTGACAGCACCAGAAGTGTGCGGTGGTGTCTGTATCTGCAGAGACTCTGGCCTCTGTCTGTACTTTCTCTTTTCATTTTGTGCTCTGGGCGTTTCTGTCCGTGGGCTGGCTGACTCAGTGACTCTCTGTCCTCTGACTCAGAAGCTAGAAAGCTCAGTTAAAATTCTCCCGCCTGCATACGAATACTATACGCTAGCCAGACAGAATATCTTTAAGCTAGCCAGCTAATTAGATGGCCCTGAGTCAGTGAGGACTTTGAATATTTTCGTTAACAAATTCTGTACTTTTGCAACTGTAGGTGTGTAACTTTGGCACCGCTTGTATACCATCTCATTGTGATAGAGAATCTGGGGTCAAAACCCTGGGTTTGTGCCGCAGTCTGTATACAACTTTTATTTTTGCATTTATTTTGTAGTATAACTACAGAATTCAGTGCATTTATATTGTAGGACAACTACGGAATTCATAGCTTTTATTTTGTAGGATAACTACAGAATTCACAGCATTTATTTTGTAGGATAACTACAGAATTCATAGCTTTTATTTTGTAGAATAATTACAGAATACAGAATCCTAGGGTTATAGGAATAACCGCTCCATGAGAATAGACTGTTACAAACCATTACAGACAAATCGAGATCATTCTGCCTTTAATAATGTGTGACAACATGCCAAATTTTACTTGCAGTGAAGAATTACTTATTAATGGATAGTCATTTAAATAAGCATTAAATATTGATAGAAGATCAAACGACAGAGAGAAGTGCTTCTATGATGTCCACTGTAGTTCTGTCCATTTTTAACAGGGGGAATAAACAAATATGAGACAATATGAACATGAATAAAAGAAGCTGAGTTCATATGAAACACTGTCTGACTGGTGTGCTAAAGGCCAAGTCAAGAGAAGCTTCTGTACAAATGGGAATTTGGAATGCATGATAAAAGCCGCTTACATCTGTGTGCTGTCATTTGGCATCATTTTCATGTCATTGAACACTGGGAAGATCCACTACACCAGCTGCTCTGCAGCAGAGGATTGAAATTATAATCAACCAACTGGGCGTGACCGGCGAGAACTTAAGCAGCAATAACAACCATCTATTTTATGAAAGGCTGAGAGAAAAGGTGTGATAAGAACTGTGTTGGCCAGTCAACATGCTGAATGTTTTTGGCGCATTCTGATGTTGACTGTGAACTCTGAGATTTTGAAACTATGTTGTGAAAACCTCCCTGGCCGCTATCTAAAAAAAGATGATGACTTGTGCATTCTCCAGGGGAACCTCCTTGATTTTTCAATCAGTTTTGAAGCTGTTTACGTTTTCTTTGTGAAATATCTCAGTATTTTACTCTCAAACAAAGAAGAACTCAGGTACAGTGGGTTGCATGAGCTACATAAATGTAGGTTTCAGCAAAATACCTTATTTCCTGAGAGAGGAAACTCACCTTTATAAACAATGCTGAGAAGTATGAAACATCCTGAAGAGAGAAGATAATTGCTCACATGACTTCCATTGTTAAAGAGGGAAAGTAATTAATTAGAGAAACAGTCTTTCTAGAGAATTTCGGCTCATTCTGGCTCTGATGCTGTGCAGATGAATACAGAGACTGTGCTCCACTAATGAGCTCTGACGTGCAGCCCCACTGGCCCATGGTGGGAGAGGGCTGCTTGCTTTTCAGGAAAACAATGGGCAGATCCCTGGACTGGAGGTCTCATCATTCCCTCATTGACAAACAGGCAGAATAAAGGAAAATGACAACAATCTGCATTGAAATGGATCAAGAAGAATATTCACTAATATAAAACTGCAAAAGGCTTTCACCACACAAGAGAAATTAAAAGGAGCATTCCACTATTTTATACATGAAAATGAGTTAACCCATCATAGGGAGGACCACTCTACCTGTGGAAACAGTTTTATGTTGTTTTCTGTGGCTCTGGAGGAATAACTCTGGAAAGCTCTGGAAAATAACTAAAGAGACATCCAGCAGCTATCTTGATATTTATAACAGAAATATATCATCTTTGAGATTTAAGAGTTAACCTTCCAACTGAAGGGCAGGTCAATCAGAATATGTCCAACAAGTGGAACCTTTATTAACAAAACCTGGACAGTATACATGAAACAAACCAGTATTAGAAACTGGTTCATATCTAAGTAAATAGCAAATAGCCTGTAGCTTTTATGGAAGTTCTAATGTACAGTTTTTGTTGAGACTTTGACTGTGGATGTGGTGTTACTTTTTAATTGTTATGTTAAATATTGGGGACAGTATACCATCAAGTATATGCCTGTCTTTAACCGACAGAAAAGCTTCATGCAGGTAGTATTAGGCTGTTGTTTTGACTTGCATTAGACTGTAAAGGTGCTACTTAGTCAGATCTTACATTTTATAGGGTGCTTAGTGATGCTCTGGTTGACAGAACTTGCAAAAATAAAACTAAGTCCCTGATTTGCTAATAAGAGGAACTCTGCTGCCATCTTGTGGCGGCGACTACAAGTTCCTTAACAACTCTGTCTGCACGCGATCAACTACTGCACCTCAGGAGAACTGAACGCATCACCAACAAGTCTTTGGAGTTGCATTTGGAGTGGGGGGGCTATAGTTTTTTTTTAACCACTTCACATACAGGCTTTGTGTTGCTGTTGTGTGCTTGACGCAGACAAAGAAGGAGTGCAAAAGAAAGGGGGCTGTAAGTCAGATGTCCAACACATGGGGGCGCTGTAGTCATGTCCTGCAGCCAACTCCCCTTCAGCATTATTCACAGGGTTTAATTTTGTATCAACACATTTAGATCCCCCTTTGACCTCAGCACCCCCAGCGTCCCTTTCTTTGTGAGGTTCAGACTGGCTCGTGCTTATCTTTTTAGACAAATGTGCAACAAAAAACATCATCGAGTCCTGTGGTTCCCCTAAAACTAACACAATGTTTTGATAAACGGCCATAAATATGCTATGTTGACAGGCGTATAATTCAAATGAAGAGGGCTAACCGCAATGCCTCTGGAAATTAGTGGCATCAATTTAATGGTGGCCTTTTCTGATTTGTCGTACATGTTATCCATATGTTGAAGTCACGTTTTATCTTATTGCGCACAGAGATTAATTAAGTCTGTGTTATGGGATCAAACCTGTGGGGCCTGCATGTTTGGTCACGCTACCTTTCTCTGATTCTTTTGAGATGCCTTGATGGAAAAGTCTCTGCAGACAACCGGGACCGACAGACCTGAACAAATAATGGAGGGTGGACGCGGTGGGGAGTAGTCAGTCGTGCAGTCCTTACTCATTGGTTGCCTCAGACACAGTAGCTCTCCCTCTCACTCTCTCATAAATGCGCTCCCACCACCGACCGTAGCAGATAATCACAGGCCACTGTGAGAGGAGGGACACACCTTCTGCTGATTTTGCCACAGTTTACACGGGGATGTGTTTTTGATTTACGAAAAGGTGTCATCAGTCCAAGATTTTAGTCGCGTTTTTCGGCCTGCGGTTTTTGCAATTTAGCGATTTTTACGCATAGGTTATACGAGGCTCGGAAGATGACTGGGGTTTTTGAGAACTTAAATACTGATATGCATTCGAACCAGATTACCTCAAGCAATTACCACAGCTTGCACAAGTCGCAGGAGTCCCCGACTCTGCCAGTGTCCACAGCGACGGACAGCAGCTACTACAACAGCCAGCCGCCGGGCCATTGCGCAGGGTCTCCTTTTGGCCAACTCGGCACTTACCAGTACCACGGCAACGCCACGAGCACTGTGCCATACAACGCGAAGTCTTACGACCTTGGTTTCAATTCAGCTTACAGTGCATACAGCTCCTACGGCTCCAACACCTCTCCAACTCCAGCAGACACAGGTGAGAAACTCGTCTCTTTTTTTTAAATGCATGCTTTCATTTAGGGTGGGACTTGACAATTTGTTTATGGCAGGAAATGAGGAGCAAGTTGAATCATGCATAACACATTATTGACAAGATAATCATCATGCGGTTAGAATTATTACACAAATTATTTTCTCGCACGGATGCGCACAAAACACTCTTAGTGGTGTTTTGTTAAACACAAATCTCAAGCTAACTTTGAGAACTTGATTTTATAACCGCCCTCAGCATTTTAATTTACAATCAGTTGAAACCAAATTATCAGGTTTGCACAAATCTATCAAACATAACCTGATGGCCGTGCGCGTAATAGTTGTATGCAGCTGAAAAATTGCAGTATCCTTCGTGCATAACGTGAAATGTTTTTGAATGTTCCCACAGAGAAAGAAGAGCGCGAGCCAGAAATCCGGATGGTTAATGGAAAACCAAAGAAGGTCAGGAAACCTCGAACTATTTATTCCAGCTTCCAACTGGCTGCACTTCAACGGAGGTTTCAAAAGACGCAGTATTTGGCTCTACCGGAGCGGGCCGAGCTGGCAGCCTCCATGGGCCTTACGCAAACACAGGTGGGTGCATCTCAGACATGTCAAATATCCACTCTGTATAATGGGAGAAGAAATTAAAACTGTCAGGGGATTTGAACCGGAAAATAATGTTTAATAAATCTTGTGCTTGAATCTTTCTCAGGTCAAAATCTGGTTCCAAAACCGCCGATCCAAGTTTAAGAAGTTGTGGAAAAGTGGAGAAATCCCCCCAGAGCAACATGTTGCTTCCAGTGAATCTACCCCCTGCACCTCTCCGCCAACTACTGCCTGGGACTTTCCACAGACTCAGAGAATGAACAGTGTCAACTCCAGTTTACCTCAGAGCAGCAGCCCTCCCAACACGACTGCGCCGTCATCATTTTTGGCAAACTACTCCTGGTACTCAACTACGAACTCTACGGCGCATCTGCAGCCTCCTCTGATCCAGCACCACCAAAACTCCGCCATAAGCACTGGGACGATATTCTGAGATAGAGAACGACAACAACAACAAAAAAAACATCGGGTTTAAATCGGACGATACTGGTGGAAAAAAAAAAGAAAAATGCCAATATATTCATTTTACAGACCTCGTGTGTGCGCCATGCGCAAGCATATAGGAGAAGTTAATGGTGCCAGACAGGCGCATGGACCATGCCAGTTTTCGCTCTGGCAAATGGTAGTCACAGATTTCTACAGTTATTTTTGTATTTATTTATTTTGTTTATGTCGAGGGGATGAATGAACCACTGTTACCCAAAGCAATCACAGCCTGGGCGCAAGCCTATACTTTTACGCGGACGTCCCTTTTTTTTGCCATTTCTGCAAAAACAAAACATTCATCGCAGGACAACCTGTCACAAATGTAGCACAAGTTAACTGTATCGTGCCTTTTTCAATATGACCTCATTTTGTTGTGCGATAGAACAGCACACCCTTATCCATCCCTTATGTCATTAGTTGATTTAAATATATGCCTGCTGGGGGGTAAGTGTCTGAATCCACGTTTGTAAATATTTTACCACAGCTTTTTAATAGCCCATGTCGCTTTGATTCTTTTTTTTTTAGGCTATTGGTGCAAATCCATTAACCACCGTAAGCTACTGATTGTCCTACCCTCTGATTTACTTGTAACGTTATCACAATTAATTGTATTTTTGTCTTATTTATTTTTAGCAGTGTTCCATATAGCCTATGGCCAGACGTTATTTAAATAAAAATGTTTTCTGTGAATATGCATCCCTCTTTTTCTTTACAACAACAACAAAAAATGGTTTCTGTGCACACATTCCTCCTTATCTTTTTCTAACAGGTATTTATTGATGACTGTTTTTTTTCCTTTTCGTTTTTTTAGAAATAAAATAATAATAGTAATAATAATAATAGGCCAGACTAAAACTGTCTTTATTTTTATTAAATTGTTTAGTCTATATTTTATTTTACAGTCCTTTAGATATTGTTTTTAATAATAATTAATTCTGACTGAGTGCTGCATGATTTTCCACGTCAAACGGAATTAGCTGTTGGCAGACAATTATAACAATAGCGCAATATTAGCTTAATTTAACCTGTAAAGGGAAACTAAAACACGAACATATTATAATTGTTCATTTAAACTCTCCTTACACGTATTTTGGTGGTAGTATCGTGAAAGTTGAAGAAAACAAATAAATACATGCACACCTGTAGCTAAAACAATACAGGCTATAACCTATTTTATAAGCTAACCTCTAGTTAGCTTAGCTGTAAACTAGTCAGGATTGACGGTTGGACTCGTTAACGTTTGCTAACGTTAAACTGAAAATGAAAAAAAGTATTTCTTACGTAACCGCTAATAATATGTAGTTTGAAATTGCAAGATACGGTTATCACAAGCCTGAACAAGCGTCAGGTAGGTTAATTTCTCAACTGTTTTGGGTTATTTCACCCGGTTCCGTCAGCACATGATTAGCCGAACCGGGGCTCATTCGGGCAGGCAGAGGCAGAGACAGAGGCCCGGGGCGCAGGCACCACGGAGGGGGGGAAGCAGCACAACAACACGCCTTGGCATGCGAGAGGGGAAGATGAGGGTGGGTATGAATGGAGCCCAGGCTCCTCAGACTCTGTGGAGTCAGTGAGCCGCTTTCCAGACGTTTTACGAACTCTGTCTAACAAGAGAAGAAGAGAGGAACCGGGTCCAAGACAGCCCGGAGCTACAACATCATGGAAACATTTCTCACGTCCCACAAAGTAAAGCCTGTGATCTCCGAAGACGAGCACACTGACCTACATTATTTATGTGGCCCATGTAAGGCCTGTAGGCTACACTGTAAACACAGGCACACGCCCAAAACTAAATTTATTGCTGCCTGGAAAGCCTTTTTTTTTATTTTAGCTTTTTTATTAGAGCTATTTTGACTCGGGTGGATAGATGGATATAGTGGGGGGTGGGGAGGGCTTATTATTATTAATACACAGTCCCATCACTTAGTTCTCATTCATGATCATCACTGTCTATCCCACACGCTTCCCTTCAAACCACCACGGGCCATAAAGTGGGATAGTTTCCTTGTACATAATTAGGACTGTAGCTTGTCAGCGGTTGCTATATCTCCATGATGGAGCCTCCTCCCTGGAGCTGACAGGATCAGGTCTGAGGCATGCAGCAGGTCTGCTGTGCGCCAACACACTACATCTACATATATATAGGCCCGTTCACCTTAGTGTGCACCTTTAGATTGAATTGGTCTATACTGTTATTGTACAGAGTATAAGTGCATGCACCATGGCAGGCATGGATGCTGCACCATGCACAGGAATAACACTATATTAGCTGGTTTTCTCCTAAATTTTCACTTGTGTGCCCATTGCTTCAGTAGCTCTGATCAGCACAGATTTATAAATTAAAATGTATTTAATTCGTCCTGAAAATGATGATGATAAAATTAAATCTGAATGTTTTGTTATTTAGCGTGTCTCCCTTCATTGATTAGAGCTGCTGTGGTTTTTATACTTTTGCATTTCTCCAGGCAACTTGTAAATGCCATACCCCCTATCCTAATTTATACTCTGATCTGTAATTTCATCCACATTTGCTCTGGTTTGAGCATTCTGGCTTTCAAATCTGAAAGCCTGCAATTACTATATAATTCTTCGCAATTTTAGATGTCCTAATATGGGGTGTTATTTTTACGCAAGACAATTTCCCGCTATTTCAAGCATCAACATTGTCAAAGTTGTATGTACATAATAAATGGGAATATCAATGCATAGTTTTTAGTCTAACATCTTGACTCAACGATAATTATATCCGTGTGGAGCCTACGCAGAATTAGCCTGAATTGCATGGTAACTGCTGCTTTAAATTTTAAAAAATTACTCATAATTTCCCCCAAAGATTACCAAGATCTCGAGTGCACAATGTCATCAGCGTAATGAGGAGTAAACATTTATGCTAATAATCTACATTTTTTTTCCAACAGCTATAAAGAGGGGAAATAAAGCAGACATTTTCAGTCATATTCTGAACTCTGCTGCTATAGCTTAGACCAACACATGGGACACATTTTGTGGGATTTAAGCGCATATCTTGTGTCTGTGCTGCAGGGAGCTGCTGCTGCTCATCTGCCTCCATGATGATTTCTGCACAATCCTGAGAGGGAGCTTTCCTCTTCTACCCAAATCTGAAAGGTGTGTAATACATTTTTATTTCTTAAATATCAATTGAAACTAGCGCTGCGATTGAATGCATTTGAAATTAGCAAAAACAGGAAACAGGCTTGATGCGTACAGGCATCTTTTTTTATTATTTAATTTTATATCATTTATTTTAATTCTGAGTCAAATCTATGAATCTTGATTCTTTCATGATATTAAACTATTTCAAACGCTGGTTCCTTACAAGTAAAATCTGAGGCGTATTTTATCCTGAAACAAATACGTTTTTAAAGTCTTTAATATGCTGCTTTTGTGGGAAAAGTCTTATATAGCAAAGCTGTTCACTCCGAGAGGAAATGTAAGGAAGGGGAGACACACAAGTTGTGCTTTAATCTAGTCACTGCTCTCATTACTCTTACATTGTGCTTTGCTAATTTTGAAGCCTCTTCGCATTGACAACTCGGTGATGTACACCTGCAAGCAATTTGCCAGCCTTACACATAGGCTAAGTCTAAGGGAACAGTGACGAAATGGCAGCTCACCTATTTCGCTTTTTCCCCCCCTATTGCAGCAGCACATTTCTTTCAGAGCACTATCTCTTTTGTCAACGCAGAAAGATCCTCCTTGCGAAAAAAATGCTCATAATTACCTCAGAGATAGGAAACTGCATTAGAATAAATAAGGGCGAAATTACTGTAATTATGCTGGGTTTGATGGGCTCAGCTCGTATAATCAAGAGGAGAATACAGCGAAATAACGCTGACCCTCTTGGATGTGCAGCTGCGCCTTTCTGGGGCTAGGTAGGCAGATTTATGTTCACTCTGTGCACAGCAGCACAATTCATATTCTTTCTTAATGGTATCGAAATATACATAGGCCTATTCTACTTCTGTGGACTTGTGCACAAAGGGCTGTATGTTCCGAGTTTTGCATTAGAATAACAATTGAAACAGAGTTGTTACAGGGATGTTAGCTGCACAATATAGATAAAGGCCAGAGCTTGTTTCTTTTTAGTCCATCTGAAGCTGATTAGTTTAAACTGATGGTGTAGGAGCAAAACAGCGCCAGAATTCATATAATAAGCATAAGAAAAATAACAATAATAGGCCTAATAACAAGTGTACACAACAAGTGTTATAATGGTCTGATTTACCATTTTAACAATGAATAAATGAAACATCACAAAATTTAAAGATAATTAAATGCTGTTACGTGATGTGTTGTGTACTTGTTTTGGCCCTTAAACTGATGCTCCATACAGACCGCACAAATTGCATCAAAAATGATAATCAAAATTGCAAAATACGTATATATTCAAAGAGATATTGCAGCTGGAGGAGAAAGCATTTCCAACGTTTTTCTATTGTTCTTTGTTTCTTCCCAGGCATAAAATGAACATGTCCGATTTAGATTTTAAATGTTTTCTCAAGTTTTTATTTTCTGTTTATGTTTTTTTTCACCGTCTTATATTATTGCTCAATTTTTTATATTATTTTTTTAATTAATGTGTGGAATGTATTTTTCAATGGGCAGGTAATTCAACCTGTGTAAACGGCTATTTATTTTATTTTTAGGCTGTTTTATTTTATTATTTTATTTTATTTTCTAAAAATGTTTTTATAAATAATATAATGAAAGCACATTCTTAAATAATATATATCTAACCAAAAAAGTAGCGTTTTATTTTTTTTATATTGAAATACATTTTCGAATTAAAAAAAAATCCAGCCAAAAGGCTCACTGCGAGATTGCGTAACTGGAGCAAACGAACAAAGTGTGAGGCCTTTGAACTTTTCACTTTCACTGATCTCCATCTGATCCGCCCTGTGTCTCGCGTGCTCATCCAGTCTTTTTTGCAGCACCTGCCTCTCGCGCGATTATTCACTTAACACACACAATTGATCTCTCCCATTCATGTCAGAAAATGGGGATTGTCGGAAGACAAATAGAAAGAAGATTATCTTTAAGAAAAGCTGAAAAGAAATAAGCGATGGAGTTGAATAAACCGGGTCTCCCGCACCGCCGGTTAAGTGACAATAATTGAAATCATGCAGCTTATATCGGCCGAATGATCCCCAGAGGTTTCTGCCCCTTTCTGTATTTTACCCTTAATATATAAAACCCAGCAGTGTAGCAGTAAAATATATCTCCACGTCTATGCATAGAGGATCTTGATTTAAATGAATATTAAGATGCAACGTCAGATTTCTATTTTTTAGGTCACTCCAGAGGTTTGAAAACATCTGCAAGCAGTGAGCAGCAGAAGCAGGAGCTCATGTAGGCTAAATGCTAAACACGACCATAAATCTACACGACGAGCCTTTTGCAGCTCACACAAACGCACCCAGACTGTGTCTGCTACAATAACCGACATGATACTGCTTTGTGTCAGCTCACATTAAACCTGCACCATGCTGAAGCCTTTCTGTTCACACGAGAGGAGGGTGGAGGCTGGAGGAGGGGGGGTGGAATCAGACACCTTTCTTGACATAATTTAAATCATTATTTTTACTGCTTTTGAAACTTTGCACATTATGTACATAAACTTCAGAAACAGATAAATAAATTAAAGTGATCAATACAAAACTAAATATTTTCTATGTTGACTAAACACATCTCGACGAATACAGAAAGCCTAAAACCCTGTTTCACAGCGTATCCAGTACAGCACAAAACAAATCTGAAAATTATGTACAAAATACAGTGACAAATGAGCTGCTCACCATCAGGATTTTTTTTTTCTAAAGCAGCAAATTGTCAGGCCTTTTACATTTTTCACATAACATCGGGGCACGGCATAGAAAAGCTTTGCTTGCGGTAGTGCAGCATTAACAACACAGTGTTGTTATTTCAAAAACACACTTACAAAATGAACACAGACTGACCTCAACAGGAAAACTAGTCTGAATAATTTAACTTAAATAACAAACACATAGAAACAACAAAGTAGCGATTTGAGGCGTTGCACAATATGCCCTGTGGTTGGATGTGCTGTAGCTTTATGGTGGAATTTATTAATGAACAGTATTTGGTTAAAGAAACACCCCTATGGCCGAATGGGACTTTAACTGGTAATGAATGTAGATTGATTTCAGGTCAGCATCACTTTGGGCCCAACATCTGGTGTAAACAAACACGTGTTCTCTTAAAAACAGAATAACTCACACAAATAAGGTTTTAAAAAATATAGAAACGGACACAAAAGTGATAAACAGCAGCCAAAAAAGGATCCATTTGTCTACGATTTTCGCTGACTGTCACAGACGTGTTGCCCTTGGGCGCATTGCGTGCCTTTCCAGTCCTTTAGCTCTCCTTCTTCTTCCTCTTTTCTTCGCTGCTTGCCGTCATCCGGGTTGAGCAGGCCACTGTGGCGGCACGCGGCCGCAAGCTCCGGGGTTGTTGTTGAGTGTTATCAGTGCTGGGCCGCGCGGAGGCCCCTTCACCATCCTGATACACGAGCCATGGCAGAGTCGAGGGGCTGAGGTGTCTGTTCACATAAGCTGTGACTGTTGCATAGACTCTTGGTGTGTGGTTGGATACCATGAGGTGTAGCTGGGAATGTAAGATCCGGTTGTGCCCACCGACGTCTTCACGGTGGTCGGTGAGCTCCAGACAGGTGCCACCGAGGGGGAGCCGCTCGACAGTCCGCGGCCGGTGGCTAAAGCGTTGGCGTCGATTGTGCCGCCGCCTTGTTTCATCAGCTTCTTGTATTTGGAGCGTTTATTTTGAAACCAAATCTTCACCTGGAGGGACAAAGGAAATTATTAGGACGAGTTATAATTAGAATTACGCGCATTTTAAGCACGCATCGTCGTAGAATAAAAATAAAATACATTTAATACTAATAATACTCGGTTATGATATTACTGTATTATATGAAAAAATAAATACTTACTTTGCTGTCCAACATTGAATATTGTGATTTGTAATTATGGAATTATAATAATGCGTGTTGTGAAATAAAAAGCCAGCCGGCGCTGCTGCAGAGTGGATCTGTGTGTGACTTGCCTGTGTCTGGGTGAGACCCAGCGACGCTGCGAGCTCTGCTCTCTCCGGTAACGCCAAATATTGAGTCTGTTGAAATCTCCTGTTCAGAGCTTGTAGTTGTAAACTGGAATAGATAGTCCTTGGTTTCCTAATCTTTTTCCCTTTGCCGTTGAATCGCACCTCTCCGCCTTCCACCACTGTGTTTTTCTCTGCTTCTGGCGCTGAGGGAGACAGAAAACAGCAAAGAGATGAAAAAAAATTGAGGAGGCAGTTGTAGCCAACAGTGCTGCGCAGCTATGAATACTCCAGCGCAAGTTTTACAGGCTGTACTTTAGGTATAATTACCCTTAATTGCATACATTGTTTATAGCGTTACGCAATAAATAATTACCAAGCCTAATTCCAACATCTGGGTCGTCTTTTCGATGCAGCGAGGACTGCAGCTAAACAGATGGAAGCCGTGCCAACACAGAAAGTTCATATTTAAGATCCAAAGATGCTGTTGCACACTTACCTGTCTCCTCTAACCGTGTCTGTGTGAGTGCCGAGCTGTTTTGGTAGGTCTGTACTGTGCTGAGATATGGACTGGTGGAATGGCTGCCGACGGAGTTTACGTATGGATAACCCAAAGATCTTGGGAACGACGATGCTGGACTGTAGCTGTCGTGCTGGGTATGACCTGCAGAATGTAAACAGTGCATTGGATAGTGTCCGTGAGACATGGAGGAAGGCGACATTTGTTGACTCGGGGGTCCAAACTCCATGAAAACGGTTTTTCCTGAGGCAGGGCTATTAAGACTTTCTGGAATTGTAGTCATTGTCATCTCTTCTGGCGGTCCCCCTTGTCTTGCTTTTGTTGTTTTCCTTCTATGATCTCAGTGAAGGATGGGTCCCAATTTAAGCCGAACTGATTTTTTCTCTTTCCATTCATAAGAAAATGTAGTTTGTGCCTGTGAAAAGTCCTAGGTATGATGCTGTGGACCAAGACAAACTCGCTCAAAGGTTTGAATCTCGGACTCATGAATATTCATCAAAGACTGTCGCTGATTGGTCCACTCGCTCCAAGAGGGAAGCCGATTGGCGACGCTGGGGTTGGGTCCGAAGAAGCTGATAAAGTCAAGGAAAAGCACAAAAACCTAAGATTTCCCCTTGACATGTCAAGATTCACTATTATTTTTAATAATAATAATATTACTATTATTTATTTATTTATTTATTTTGTCTGCAATTCGAATAATAACAACATCAATTTTAGGCACCAAATGTAGCTAATATTGCCTACTGTGACCACACCTGAGCCACTTTTTTCTAAGCACTATAAAAAAAAAAAAGATAAAATATTGCCATCTTTATCGGTGCAGCGCTGGATAAAATGCTACACTCAAATCTGTGACATTGTATTAAAAGTGCCGGTTGTCATATAAGCGTCATTTATTAATGTTAAATAATATTTCCAGCCTCGTTAAAGCTGATCTTTCCGCTGGCCAGTTTGATTAAACCTTTTTTAAATTATTATTATTATTATTAAAGCCCTATCTGGAGGAAGGTGTATTAGCATAACACTAGTGTTCAATTTTCATAAGTAGGTCTGTAATTAGTCATGTATTTAACACTTCCAGTGGCTTGAGGTCTCAGTTACACCTGGCAGCATGTGGGACGCTAAAACAGTTCTGCTCTCATGTCAGATGAGCTTCATTGCTCAGGTATAATGATGTTTTATAACACTTGAAAACATATAAGTACATCACAGCCTATAAAAAAAATAGTAAATATTGTAAAATAATAATTTTGGAATAAACAGACTGCTGTGTAAGCCTATTTTAAGTAGCTTTAAATTGGTTTTAATGACACAGTCTTTCATAATAATATGATATATACTCGTGCCAAATTGTTGGTTATATTTTCCTGCTTCCCACCGAGCGATTCCCTGTTTTATAACACAGCCTTGAATGCACGCAGGCCTATTTTCTTATTACATTTCAATGCTTTCCAAACGACTTTACGCACCTTACATCGCAATCAATTAATGGTCACAGTTTTGTTAAACACTGGCACCTTTGATTAGCATGAATCTAAGTGAGGATGGGGGGTGCGGCCAGCCTCCCACAGCCTAACAAGAATAATTATCCATGGACATTTGATTTAATTGAACTGACGACTGACTTAACACAGGAGTCATTTTTCCCTTGAGCTGCAGCTTTAGACCTCCACAACTCAAAAGCTCAAACGGGATCAGTGCTGCAGCTGGAAGTAGAGTTTAACCAGGCTAGATAAAAAAAAGAAAGAAGAAGAAATAAATTAATCAGCAGCTAAAAGCAACTTACTTTTAAAATCATGTGATGGAAAAGAAGCAGATAAATCGTCGCCATCCGGGGTCAGAGAGCCTCCGCAGGACGCACTTGGTGAAAGAAGAAGAAAGTATCCAGCAGCTCTTCATTTTATTAGGATTCATTTGCAGGCTGCAGCTCTTGTTCTGGTGTCTGTGCAGAGCAGAAACACAGGCTGGCTGCTCCATCCGCAGTCCCTCCATCTCCACCTGAATAACAAATTAAAGGCAGTTAAATTCCGTCACTGTGATTATCAGTGTAATTGCATAATTGAACTCAAAACAGAACTAGCAAGTTGCAAAATGTGTTATCAAAATGCAGGCGCTGACATCACGGCACGTGTGCCACAGTGTGCCAGGCGGCTGCGGATGCCTGAATTTAAAGATTTCTGTGCAATATTAGGCTATAACGAAAGCTGGTCCCTTGTCCCCCAAAATAGGCCAATTTGAAGTGATTTCTCTGGAATTACTTTCGAAAAATGCTTCAAGATTTCCTCTATCAACAACGACAATGATAATGGTAGTACAACCAATAATTATCATCTTCCAGAACAGAGGACAGATTTTTATGGGTACTTGGTGGGTGCGACTGATAACTGTCATTATTTTCCCACGATTATAGTATCTGCAAATTGACACGCGGCTGTGAGCAAAACCATTAACAGAATAGAGGCAGAATTTGCAGAAAAAATGTAAAATAACACCACGAGTATACTACTAATAATAGCAATAATAATTACAGGCTTTTTGTGGAAGTAAATGTAATTTAGGGCTGGGCAAACTCACCAAATATATGCTGTATGAATGACTTTATTTAGGCAGAATCTATCATTTACAAAGCGTTTATTTCCTTGCAACCTAAAGTATTTATTCGAGGGATTTCCTCAGTGTCATTAGGATGAGCAGGGGTGTGATAATGTTACCACTTTAATTTATAATTTGACTCCTGCGCTCGCTGGCAGGAGGGCAGCTGCAGGCCACAGCGCTCCGTCCTGCTGCAGGGTCTCTAACTAGCCGCACTAAAAATAAAGTCCTCCATGCATGGATGGAGCGCGGAGGCAGGACTCATTAGGAGTGAGTAGCTCTGTGGCTGAGGGTGTTTTAACACCTGCTGCTCTTCACCTGAGGGTTAGTGCAGAGGTGGAGAGACAGAAAGAGGAGGGGGGCTGGAGGGGTAAACGGGCCAAGATGTCACAGACTTCATTTCAGTCCGGTGATCGAAAGCCCTCCTCAACTGCCATGCCAACCCACATTTTCACAGCCACCAAATATTATCCCGACCGCGGTGCATTGGTAAACTGTGTGTCCACGCTGTGTGAAGGCACAGCTCCACGTGCACCCTGCAGACTCTGCGTGTGTGCACCGATTAATTATTGTCATTGGAGGTGCAGGGAGTTTTTTAAATTTTTTTTTTTTTTTTTTTTAAATGTCCCTTCCTCAAAGAAGAGAGGCAGGTTTTATTGCATGGATTTATATACTTTATTGCAGATTTAGGTTTCTGATTTCATTTGATCATTTCCGGTTATTTTTTTTAGTCTGCAAATGAAAACATTAAAAAAAAATATATTTCCATCAACTTTTATACGCAATCTCTTAGATGCAACATTATTATGCATAAATATCCATCTCAATTCATAACAAAATAAAAATGATATCTCCTTTTTTTTCATTAATACAGGAGCTCGTGGAGTCTGAAACTGCCCATTATGGACATTATTACCACATGACCCCAGCTCCAAATGCCAATGTAATTCTGTGGGTGACTTCCAGCAGAAATGTCACACTATATGAAGGTTTATTTCACGTTTTTAAAGAGAGTGGATGAGAAAAGTGAAACTGCCTTTTGTTGTGCTTCCTCTCTGGCTTCGCTGCCATCCTGTAATTTGCAGCAGCGTCAATGAACGCAAACTAGATGCACTACAATTAACTCGATTCAGTGTCTATTTTCATGTTCAGTGTGGCATCAAATGTGAATTGATTTTGTTTACTGAGTTATATGCAAACAAAAAATGAATCACAATATCTGAGAAACAAGATTGTTATATTGGTTAATTGATTGCATTATCATAAGGGTCAGGAGGGACACAGGGGAAAATGAAATTATGTTAAGTTTTTTTTTTTTATTGTTTTCAGGAAAAAAAACAGGATTAACATTTATTTTTGACACTCCAACAAAATTAACTGAAATGTTAAAAATAATTTCATGCATTTGAAAAAAAAACATTACTGGCTACTTTATTTTTTTATGTGATTATCAGATGTTAAAAATGATGTTATTACCTACAGGTAAGGTCACGCCTGTTCCTGAAATTAAATTACACTAACACTGATGTTGTTCATGTTTTTTAAAAATCATTTCAAAATTTCAGCCGTATAAATTAAAGATTTACTCAGAAAGCATGGCTTCTAAATTAAAAACATGTTTGTTTTTGCCATCTGATAATAACTGTTTATAACAACCAGGAAATATCAATAACTTGTTATTCATTTTGATAATAAAAAAAACCTGTCAGTCAGTCTGAGTCACAGAGGTTGAAATCCTGTTTTAAATCTGGTGTTTGAAGCTACTATTTGTTTTATTTTCAGATTACATATTACGCCTTTTATACAATAATAAAAAGTAGTAATTTCCTTTATTAAACTGGCAAAATGTTATGAATGTTTTGCTCTGCAAATTAAATATTGAAATAATGAAAACATGCTGATGTGTTTTTAAATATGTGAAGGATTATAATGGTTGTGCTGTTTGTTTTTAGGCAGATACGAACCAGAAGCAGCTGGGACTCCAAACTGGACTTGTTGCTGTGTAAACAACCGACATCTTCGTTGAGTCTTGCAGCCTGATAACAGAAATAAGGAGCCAGTGAATGTTGAATTGAATTCAATACTATTATTGTCTTTCATTGTGCATTTTGCTCCTCATCACATACAGATCACACACAGCTAATTCTGAACTCTTATTCTCAGCAAATGAAATCTCTAAAAAAAAAACTTCTGCTGCAGAAAAGGTCTATAATCAACACGTGTGTAATAGGACTTAAAGCTGGTCATTGCTGAGCTGAGAAATCATATTTCACCCCCCCATTCAGTGTTCGGAGCAGCTCTCTCCTTAGAAAAGCTGGGGGTCACAGTGTGGAAAAAGCCCCCAGCGAACTGGTAGAAATGCTGTCCCCATTACAGCAGCAGCAGGGGTCAGGCTATGGCAGCAAGCATCCAACCTGCCCGAAATTGGCTGCAAAATGACCAATTACCTGAGTGAAGGCTGGGGAGAAAGGACTTGGAAAAATATGGCTTTTACTTAATTCAACTAAACTGTAAAAGAAACTAGTGTCACACTGACGCTTCATACTTGCTACATGCTACAGTGTCCCCACCTGTTAAATGAAGACATGGGCATCGAATCGTCAGCTAATCAGAAAATCAATTTTTAAGAATAATCTAAATTTAACAGAGTCGTCTAGTGATGTGAGAGAGCTGCAACAGAACCCATATAAAACAGCTATAAGCCAGGGGAATATTACACCGCCACTAAAACAATGATTGATTAAACATCTTTACATGTAGGTCTTATTGAATTAATTTCCCTGCAAATAGAAAACATGCAAATTCGCCAATTAAGTCATTTGCCCATGGAGAGCCGGGCTGCTTGACGTTCAGCTGCCACTGCGCCTTTAGTCTGAAACCCCTTTTTAGTTTTTGTTAAGAGTTAAGTCTCCAACAAAGACAGGAAGGAGGTCAGCACTCAGCCAACACCTGAATGCGCCTCTCTTTTTTGTGCTCCCCTTGATCCCCACAGTCTGTGCCTGTCATTAGTCTTAATGATGGAAAATTGTCATGTTGATACAAGTCTTGCTCTCCCCCTCTCTTCTTTGTATAAGTAGAAGGTGGAAGCTCCATTCGTAACAAAACCGTGGACACTGCATTTGTGCCGGGGGAGAAAAAAGGCTGTAGATGCTCTTTCCATAGCTGGGATAATTATTCCTACTGTGACCTTAATGATTCGCTCTGTTCATCCTGCATCTCATCCACGCGCCAGGCCCTCAGCAGAGCCCTGTGTCAGGGAATATGAAAAACCCATATAATGAAACCATTTTGGCTGATGGAAAAAAAGGGCTACTGAAGCTGCACTTGCTACAAAGACGGCTCAATTATATGAGTAATTGTGATAATTTTCCCTCCATTCACTGCTTTCTCTGAAAGGTAAAAAACACAGATGCTGAAAGGGAAATTACTTGGACAATATATAATCTGTGAAATGGTCACAACAGAAAAAAAGATGACTGTAAGAAAGTGTAGGACTATAAATAGGTATGTTAATGCAGGGCACATAAACACACCCTTAGAAGCTCACAGCACTATCCTGTGCAAGCTCATGTGAATAGAAAAAAAAATGCAACAAATGACCATTGAAAAAAGCATGATAAAAGTAGATATGCAGCTGCCAGAAAATTAAACCTCCTTCTACTTCCAATTGACAAATTTCAGCTCCTGAAAATGCACCCCCATAGTTGGCTATCATTTGTTGTTCTCTGACAGGAAAAGGATAATTACCTCTCTCAGAGGCAGGAGGACTGACATGCCCTTTAGACTTTGCCATGAATGCAGAAGCTTGATAGAAAGCTTGAGGAATAATTTTCTTCTTTGCCTTTCCTTTATGTTCGAGAGCATGTTTTGTTCAGGAGGACTTGGGAGATGGCAGTATTGTAGAGTGCATTAAACCATGGGTGTTCATACTGTAAATATGACATCTCTGTGTCTATCAGCTTCTCCATTCGGGGGAAAAACTCTGAAATGCATTAAAATTTCAATTTCATCTCGCCAGGAGACAGGAGAGATAGTGAGATATGCATTACTTTTTCCTTTCACAGTGGGTATTGGATTAAACATTTCCTCTTCCTCACTGGAAAAAAAAGAAAAAAAAAGAAAAGCTTATTTCTGTCAGAAAGGAGCGAGGCCGTAAATTCAACTTTTGTGGGGAAAGAAATGTATCGCATTCTAGGAAGTGTGCAACATATGTGCATCTGCATGAGAGTAAATATAAATTAACTCTTCACCATGTCGTGTGAGAGTTTTGTTAACGTTTTCTCTTTTCTGTTGCACGTTCTTTCATTATGTCCACAACCTCTACCCTCAAAACTGCATTTTTTTCCCTCCCACATGTACGGCCACTGACCCCTCAGGCCCTGCAATCTGGAATAAATCTTCCCAGACAAGCCGAGCAACATTACAGCCTTGCAGCTCAAATACTTGTATCACACTCAAATGATGAGTCTCTGACACACACCATGTCATCTGCTTCACCCCAACCCTCCAATAACTTCCGTCCCATTGAGCAGCCTCGTGTGTTACGGGGGCCAAGACAGTCAGAGACCCCCTGGTCCTACCTGATTGTGCCTCCTGTAACATGGAGAAGCAGCTCGGTCCAAACACCAGCCTATACTAAGCATCGCTTTTGTGTAGCACACAAATACACAAACTCATACCCACAAACCACCAATCTCAATTCAGTGCTCCCCACTGTGCACTTCCTGACAGCCTCCAGAAATGTTTTCAAGTTGTCAAGTCTCTACAGTAATAGTCCGGGAGCGGAGAATACAACAAAACAATAATCATATGATCAGAAATTTAGGTTATGTAAAGACTGCAAGAATAAAAGTGTTTGGGCTGCGTCTTGCCAGCTCTTTCATTTACTGTTTTCACTTTGTTTCACATCGAAATCTGCCATAATATTTTTACTATTTGGTCACTTTGACACTGAACCAAATTGGCTCCTTAAATTTT
>CAFUXE010000889.1:469840-496281 GCA_903364295.1 Serranus cabrilla | reverse complement strand
TTTGTAGTAGCAGCAGCTGTTTTGATATTTGAAGACAAATAATTTTTTACAAACATGTTTATTGAGGTAAGGTATCGGTTAGGGACTGTATGTAAATTATTAGAGGGAGGGGAGAGTTTTTTTGTTCTTGCTGTAGGCAGAGAAATCTGAAAAAAAGGTGCCTGTCAGCGTTTTATTTTTAAATTCCAGATTTATTTGTATATCTATTTATTTACACATATTGTTACAACATCATCGGATAAAAGTTTCAACCATCGATGTTTATACATGTTCAACACTCCAAATAATGTCAACATATCCCACAAAAAATGATCCTTTCAAATCAAGACAGAATTTGTAATATTTTAAAGGAACGTGCCATTTATATTAACCCTATCAGATTCAGAATCACGGTTTATTAAAAAGTTTTTTGTTTTTGCTGTAACGTCTGGTTAACATGAATCAGTATTTCATGGCTAATTCTACTTGGTGTTCATGTGAAAGTTATCGCTCTGTTAACACATTAAACTTTGAGCACTTTTTGCAGGTTGCAGAACACGAGTCCCTCCGCTCTGCCACTTTCATAGAAGCCTACAATTTACAAAAGAACATCTCGTCTGATTGGGGCCTTAAGGTTTAAATATCAGTACACCGTCTTTAATTATCGAGCCCTTTTGAGAGGGTGTGTTGAGGTGATTCAGAGAAAGTATTAAAAACTCTACGTGGAGTTTTTAATCTGATACATCATTTTCAGCTCGCCTCACCACCCCAATAATTTCTGTACAGTCCCTAATCACTGAAGCATGTTTTCATGAGCATAATGCAAAAGACTAGAAACACTAGAATAACAAGTTGTTTAAAAGGCTAACTACAGTCATTTTCACACACTGGGCTGTTATTTCATCTTTAAATGCTTCTCAGTTGAGGGTCTGACGACAGCGTGTTGTATTTTGCACAAAATATAAAACCTCCTGAGCTAAATATGCAATTTTATACAAACAAATTTAATTGAATCTCTGGGTTGAGAATGTTCTGACCTGAAGAAACCTTTCTGTTAAAGCCAAATGCATGTTGGTCAAGCTAAAAGTAAAGCTTTCCTTAGGGACTGTATGAAAATGATTAGGGTGGGGAGGGGGACTGGACCATATCGCTCTTATTTTAAAACAAGTAAGACCCTCATTCATTACTGATCTTTTCTTTGGTCCCTGTCACTTCACCTACTCTTCTATCCAGTCCTTATTTTTTAACAAATAGCCGTCACTCTCTCCTTTTATGAGACTTGCCTAGTTTGACACATTCTCCATCAGTCTGCAGTCTAAATAAAATAAAAAATAAGACATATAAGATGCAGAATAAAGTGGATCTATTCTGATGATAAGGATAAATCTCTAATACTGCAGCCCGCTCTTGGATAAATTACATTCCCACAACAAAACTGCTGATGTTGTGAATTAAAACAAAACTACTTGGTTAGGTTTAGTAAGAGGTCACCGTTTGGGTTAAATAAATACATAACTTACATGAAGTAAAATAAACAACATTGAAGTTTGATGACCCATCCGTCCACCCGTCCTCCTCGCTACAGAGACATTGATTAGGAATCTATTTGGATATGCTAAAAAAAGGAATCTGGGAAAAAATAAATAATTGAGGATACAGTTTTGTTGTATGGGAACATAATTTTTAATAGACCAGGCTGAATGTAGAGACATCTTTTAAGTATTTTTCCTGTTTTTATTGTGTTCTCTTGTTGTTGTTTTTATCTTTCTGTCTTGTGATGCAGCACTGCTGTTCACTGAAAGCTACTTAATGTCATTTTGTCGTAGTGTTTACAATGACAAGGAGTCTTTATGTCTTTTAAATCTGTGTTTTTGATGTAAATATTTAAATTGTCTGATTATTTTCATATTGTCCTCTACCTCACAGTTTGGAAAGACAATATATTTTTTTGTATTAATAAGAGTTTATACAAGCTAAGAACTGTGTTTCAGCTACATTGTATCTTACAAAAACTCCTAATGAAGCTACCTCAGGCTGCAGCAACACAAAGCTACACAACACACATTTCTTTTTTTTTTATAAATTTGTAATATTAATTTGGGGATAATTACATGAAAGGCCCTTTTGTTCAAACATTCACACTGTTTGTCAATCGTATTCAACATTATTGACTCTGAGGCTTGCTAGCATAGCGTTAGCTTTGTGGCTCGTCGCTGAGTTAATAATAATACAACTAGAATCCATTTAATCCTTTTTGAATGAAGGGATATTTATTAAATCAGTTTTAATACAGAATAAATTAACCCAGCTGAAGGGTGAATAACTTAAGTCGAAAATGTTTAAGGAATATCTTTCCAGAATGATTTTGAGAAATAAAAGTTATAAAAGGTTTTTTATTCTGTTAATTTGAAACATTAGGAAGGTGTTCTGCAGCCAAATCAATTCATTTTGGAATAAAGAAAAAATCCTTCAGGACCCTCCACTAACCTCTTCTCTAAACTGAGCTTTTAAAGGTTCCTCAGGGGTTTCCTAAATCTAAAGGTGCAGCGGCAGGAAGAAAACTCTGGCTCTCACATGTGATTTACATATATAGGCGTAAATGCAGAGTCTATATGGTTGTACAGACACTGACCCTCGGAGAGCGGTGGTCTGATTTTGTTCTTCATCGGCAGCAGTCAGAATAAACCAGTCTGACCTACAGCTGTACCTCACAGATATTACTAGCCAGGAACAGAGAGCCTCGTCTTCCAATTACACCGCTGCACCGCTGCCTGAAGCTCAGCCATCTATGGAGAAAGCTAAGACAAGGCTGTCAGAGATTTTAATAAATGTAGGGAACACTGCATGGGAAAAGTGTTGCTGTCTCAATAGAGTGACACAGGCAGGCCAAGGCTGTCAATGGAGCCCCTAATGACAGAGTAAGATAATGACAGACCCCAGTTAGAATCAGCAGGAAGAGGAAGATCAATCTGCAGCCAGAGAGGGAGGGATGTGAGGAGGGGGACAAACTGTGGGCTCTTTCTTTTCTATTTTCTCAGTTTTAGCTCATCTCATACATATATCTTTCGGCTGCAGCTGGCTCGCGTCGTGGCGGGGCAGCTCTGCATTAAGCGCACAGTGGATCAATAGCCATTACAACTCCCTCACAGCCTGACACATCGCAGGGCCACAGTTGACATTTCACTCAGGGCCGCATTGATCCCCAGTGCACAATATTCCAGCCCCCAGTTAGTGGCCGAGCCTGGGGTCTGGCTGGAATTGAAAAGCGAGGGAGGGGGGTGTAAACGGCAGAGGGGTGGCTAACCAGCTGCCCGCGCTACAAGTAAACAGCACACCCCTTGATGCATTCCTCATTTTCAATCTACTGGTTTTCCTGCCACTACTGGCAATCCGAGAGGTTGTATCAGAGGATCAAAGCTTGACCTTATGTGAATTATTTATACATGCGCCAGATCAGTGTGTGTGTGTGTGTGTGTAAGGCAGAAATAGCCACACTGACATCATTGTTGATAGCATCTACAGCATTTTGCAAGAAAAAAAAAAAACCTAAAATAAGCATTCGGTGTAATTAAAAGGCGGGAGTTTCCAGAGAAACCTCAAAATAATCACGGAGAAATCGCAGACAACACAAAATTAGACTTAATTTCTTTTTAATTGCCTTCCGTGGCCGAAGATGCTATCTCTGTGGTCAGTTTGACTTTGCAGAAAAAAACCCAAAACTGGTACAAAGTGTTGTCAGATTAGAGCTCGACCGATGTGGGATTATTGGGGCTGATACAGATTTCAGAGGGATTCACTCACCGATAAACGACATGGCAGCGCCGATATGATGGAATGTAAAATAGACCTTTTCTATGTTGATTGTGCACAGATTTTGCATCGATATGACTGTGCTCCTTAAATACTATTAACCATTACTAGACATGAATGAATAAGAATGTTAACCAATTAAAAAAGAAGAAAAAAAGAAAGAAATGAGGATAAATAAAGATCAGAACTGTATGTTCAATATCAACTGCTGACATTTAAAATAAAATAAATAGCTACCATGATTTATAAATTACCCCAAGCATCATCTTCTGCATTATATGCTCCTTTAAAGAGCTCTAATTAATGACAAAATATACATTTTTGTACACTGAACAGCATATACACCAAAACTGAGAAACACCGATATATCTACCAGGCAAATATCTGTCGATAAAATCTGCTGACCAATAAATCGCTCATATTTTGAAGCTGCAAAATGAATTACAGCCCAACTGATAATTTATACAAATATAAATAAAAATGTCTGAAATCACATATCAGATATCAAGATTACTTTATAACAAAAACCACGTCTGTCATGTAAAACCTGCCTCTCTGTGGTTTGTATTGTTTTTCATCATGACTCAGTTTGAAAAGAAAACGTCTTTATCATCATGGAAATGTTTCAGGACTTATTCTGTGCACAAAAGGTCGTGTGTTCGCTGTGTGGGATCTCAAAACGCTCCAGTTAAAGGGGGGGAAAGGGATCTTCTTCTCATAACTCCTCTGCCAGCAAACGCTGCCCCTGGGTTTGATTTCTAAATTGCAATTCATAATTGTAAGAGAGGGGAATTCCCAGATAATAACGGCTACAAGAGATTAAATACCTGTCAGGTGTAGTGTGACTGCATTGTTCACTGCGGAGTCTGATGAGGGGAAATTTCTGTGGAGAAAAAGACATGACAAAGTGTTATTTTTCTTTTTTGTGAACCATTTTTTGAACGATTTCAATCTTAATAAATGATGCAGGTTATTTTCTACTTGTTGCCTCTCCAGTGTGTTTAATGTATATGTGTGTGATCACCTGTTTAGGAAATATACATTTATATTCAAACCACTTGAACATATTGGAAATCTCTCACATGTGAAACCTTGCCTCCTCCTAACACGTCTAAAATCACATAAATACGTTAAATTACAGGTACGTAACAACAGTTTACACAGTCTACATGCGAAGGCACCAGTGCATCAAATTACAGGTCTAATGCCATAATTGAGTTCCTGCTCTGGGCAGAAATTTGATTTAATCAATTGTTACCACCTGCCTCGACGTTTGCAACAACACAGGAGCCGGCACACAGAATCAGTAAAAGCGATTTAATAAACATTAAACCAAACAACAGACACACATACATGTGCCCACACACCTCAAATATCACCCTCAGGCAGCTGCCTCAGAATCAGATCCTCATCTTTAATTTCTACGTGGTCGGCCCGGTCGGATACAAAGCCTGTCGTCACTTAGTCTGGGGTCATTATGCACTGGGAGAAGGAGAAAAAAAGAAAGTGTACATGAAGATGAGAGCAGGTCTGCAGTCACAATGCTTCCATTTAACATGGCGGGTTGGGAGGAGGGAGGGGGGGCTGCGGCGTCTTGCCCTCTCAACCCAATCGTGCGACCCAGGACGGCCCGGCAGAGAGACACCGGAGCCCCGCGGCCTGACAGAGGACTCTCCCCATCAACACTCACATAATGCTGCTTTGGCACACACTCACAAGTAAGACAAGGCTTCACTCGGAGCAGCTGGCTCCACTCCAGCAGGCTGATGGACATGTGCCAGGGCCGAGGATACACCTCATGTTTACGTTGGAACTGTTCACTGCCTGACAGAGTTAAATACAAACCATCATATTTAGCATTTATAGGGCGAGATCTGTAATTGAGATATTAATAATGGGTTTGACAAGCCAGTTTCAATATGGGATGTAAGGAAATATTGGCTCACTTTAGCACTGTGATGTTATTTTTTGTGATCGTTCTCAAAAAACACTATTTAATTAATAATTTAAATGCAAAGACAGACGGTTTGCAGAAAGTAGTTCTGTGATGGATGGAACTGTGATTAAAACAAATGCAGATCTAAGTGTTTTAGTTGGGAATCAAAATTCAATTTCTATTTACTCATAGTATGAAGAACACATCACTACATCCATAGAAATGACAGTTTTCTGCTAAATTAGATTTGAAAAATCACAGTCGTACATTAATAATGATACATCACCTTTCTTACAGTATGGTAACACGATTTTTGCCAAGGCAGTAATTATAATATATATCATAATATATATTCAAATATGCCAAACGCCTCTCCTGCCCATGTATTAACAAAAATATAAGGTAAAATAAAGATAAACCATAAATAAATAAAAATAATTAGCATAAACTTTGCAAATTACCTTTAATATTACTGTTCCAGTATTACTGTGCACTGCAGTTATCTGTTGTTTGTCCAAGTTGTGTTGCCGTACTTAGCAGAACGCATTGCTCAACTGCTATGGCAAGTTATGTACAATAAAAGTCTCTATTTTATTAATTTCAAGTGTAAAACTAGAATTTAATGTGAGTATTACATATTAGCAACTATTACTGTCGAAGTTTTACGAAAATTCTCATTTTATTAATGGTTATCATCTCGTAATGTAATGAAAGCCTGCTAGTTAGCGATGCATTAGCTAGCAAACACATAGCCGGCCACATATAGGTAAAGTCAGGATCTGTTCACGTTCCCATCAGTTGTTGATGGGAGACATTTAAGTGTAACATCACACCAATAACACTTCAGCCAGACTTTTTAAATACTTTAGAGAGGCTATATATGGCTGTGGCCTTGGTACTTGCTCATATACAGCCCTCGCTTCAATATGGGTGAACATGTTCTGCAAGCAGCGGTTCAAATCAATTTTTTTTTGTCAGAAATCCTAAAGCGACACTTGATTCTAATTCCCATCGTCTTTGAGATCCACCTCTTTTGTCCTGCTCCAAAGTCACTTCTTCGACTGGTCAATTACTGTGTTTTTCTCCCTCGCAGCCTCCACAAAGTCAAATAGATGTTTTCACAGCTCCTTCTTATGCCGATGTTTGTGTGAATTATTCAGCCTTTGCTTTTATCAGATAACAATAACTTGAAATACCCTAATGCAGAAATAACAATTCAAGGGGAGGGGAAAAAAAAAAAACAACTAAAATTCCAGCTTTCGTCGTCTTTCTTGGAAAAAAGAAGGCGTCAGTGCTCCAACTTAAACATCATTCGCCTCTGGTGTGTTGTGATGAAAGCTAACAATGCTTTGATATACAGGAGCTACAGAGATATTCTATGTGTGTTTTATATTAAGAGCTTAGGAGTTAAGTTTCGCATTAAAGAAGACTGTTTAGAGTCTCCTTCTGGACAGTGAGGGCGGCTCTCTGCCCCGAGTTTTTCTCAGAGGAAACACCTGCAGAGAGCAGCACATGCTGGTCTGCAGGGGGACCTCCGCTGTCTATTCTACTCTGATGAAATATTCCCAAGTAAAGAGGACTGTGACCTCGTTCTGATCATTTGTAGCTCTGGATATTGTATAAAAGCACCACCGGGGGAAAGCCTGCCGGAGAGGCATGTAGTGCTAAGCAGAGCGGCTCTTTTTGTAGTGAGCAGGATGGAGGGCGGCGAGCTGAAGCCTGGGAGGAGCTTTACTCTGCTGCGTCTTCAGGCTGTGTGAGAAAGTTTTCTCCCTCCATGCAGCCTGGTTAAATTAGCCCCAGAGCCAGAGTGTGGACAGCAGCTGGAGTGCAAGAGTCAGCTCTGGCAGTGGTGATAATCAGCAGGGAGGATGTGGAGAGAGAAACCCTCAGGGAGGAGGGGGTGGGGGGGCTGGCAGAGAGGAGGGAGGGGTGGGGGGGCGGCTGTGATCTTACAGGCCCAATCAGAACCCAAGTGGAGCCGAGGCCTCATGCAGTGTAACAGCACACCAGCGCGCCGCAACTCTCAACATCCTGGACACAGAGCAGGTCTCCTCCCTAACCGGCTGCTTAACCCTTTCAGAGTGTGTGTGCACGGCTCCCCCGGCCCTCATTCGCTCATCACCGCGCTAATCAGCCTCAGAGACAGCAGCTGCAGGGAGCCCCACTCCTAACCTGGGCTGGAGAGGCTGTTATCCCCTGCAAGAGGAGTGCAAATACAGAGCTTAGTGTTCTCAACAGGGGCCGCAGAGCATCCACATGTCTGACGCCGGCTGCTTCCTCTGTTGTGTCACGTTCAGCTCACAGTCAGATAAGCCATGTCAGCAGATCGTGTGGCAGCAGGGGTGGAAGACGCACTCAGACGTACTGAACTTGAACAGAAGTAGCGATATTACGATGTAAAAGTACAAGTGAAAGTTCTGCTTACTAAAGCGATAATGCAGTGCGGAAATTAAAGCATGACACAACTATAACAAGTACCTAACAGTCAGACACGGCTGTACATCAAACACCAACAACCTCAACCCTCAATTATTACTAGTTGACCATTTCATATAATAAATGTGCAACATTTCAGTAAAAATACAAATGTTGTTGTGCACCAAAAAGCAAAAGAAAGAAATGGCACAAGCCCAAAGGTTCATCCTGATAAATGTCTGTTTCCATATCTTCAAGTAGCTTAAATATTTTAGATGTGAAAAGCCATTTTGGTCTTTGTGCTCCATAAATACCATATGCACAAGAAAACACAACCCTACTTTGGTCAAAACTAAGTTACGGCCCTGATCTAACTTTTTGGCAAAAATATGACACCACAGAAATGCATAATTTTCATGAAAACAGAATGCAAAAAGTGCAGTAAGTAGTAAGAGTAGTCACTTACTTTGTCACAGAGTAGAGCAAATCATTGATGTATTATAAAAACTGGATATTGGACCCACAGACGGCGCCTATTCAGTCCAATGACGCTGCTCTCTGGGCGTTTCAAGGTTGGTTTCAGCATCATGCAGCCAACTGAATATGCGGTTGTGTTTCTTCTGCTGGCTTCAGCCATAAGTTCCCACTAGGTTTTGACATTGCTTTTGTTAGCTTAATGAAAATTTTAGTGGCTCTCATCATGGCTGATATTACAAATAGGATATTTCCCTGAGAAATGTAAATGGCGTAAAATCAGAAATACTTAAGTAAACTATACGTTTCACATAATGTCAGCACCTAGTGACGTGTTTTTATGATGCTCTTTTTATCTGTGCATTTATTACGCAGCTCAAGTGGTCGCAGGTCAACAGTAATCAGTTGGAGTTTAACAAAAGCTTTGATTAATGTTAAGGAAAACCAATAACGTACTGTAGTTGGAGCAGCTACAGTACATATCCTCACTAAATCAGTCTGCAGGTTGGGCCGGCTCAGAGGTTGCACGCGACCAGCGGTTCATCAGCGTGTGCGTGACACACGGACATGATGGAGGGTGTGGAGGAACGTCCGGACAGGTAGGGTCAGAGCCAGGTCTGATTACACAGCTGCTGATCCTCCACAAAAACCAAGAGACAAACCAGCACCCCATTCCTGCTGCGGGTCTTGAATCCATCCATCCCCTGATCAAACAGAGCTGACCTCAGGTGCTGCACACCACACGGCCTCCTGGTCTGGCAAGTCTGGTCGCAAAACTAACTCGGGTTGACTTTCTGTGGAACAGTTTGTTTTTGTGTCGCTGTGTAAAGACAGCAAACGTGTTCGGAGTTCACACAAATGAATTACTCACAGCCAACGTCTCTCCACAGCGTCTCGGCCAAGAAACACTTCTACCAAAGAATTGAGTGATACTGGCAGAGCCGATGCGATCTCCGAGGCCCAGCTTGACATGACATGAAGCAACGATTTTATGTTGTCTGTCAAATATACGGGGGAAAAAAATCAATGCAACTTGACAGCATTACATAAAGAGCTTTTGTGCCTTGATATTTCTTTTCTGCCTGTGTACTTTTGTCTGCGGTGTGCAGAGTCGTTCTGGAGGCCCAGGGGGAGCAGAGCTGGCGAGAACAATGTGGGAACCCAAGGAGGAAACTGCACATGTTGTCTTTTCTCTACAGTTTCTGCTGTGACTCCAAAAGAGGCTGCATCTTTACAGACCATTTCATACAGCAACATCATCCATCACTGCAGACAGGTTCGACTGCACCTTCTGCACAAGTCCCCAACTCGACCTCTGAATTCTTCTGAGATGAAGACGTTCAAAATCAACAGCGACGCGGATGTGAAACCCTTCAGAACGCAGGATTAATGCGCAGAAAATCCACTTAACACGACATTGTTTTTGGACACGTTATGCTCAACATTTATTTTCATGATCTGACTCTTCATTATTTTCGGAGCTGCCAAGTGCATTTTGAGGCTTTGTAATGAGCATTTTTCTAAATGAACAGTGATACATTGTTTAAATTGCTAAATTGACATTTAAGTGCACAATTGCATCAAACACTCATTCAATATAACCAAACTAAGTGCATCCATCTGCACATCATTAACCACAGGAACAGTCCATATTTACAGTTTCATGGGAATATGGACTGAATAAGGTTGGTGTGGAGACTGATCAGCCACTTACTGCAGCAGCCTCCATATAATCTGATTACGGCTAAAACCCGAGTTCAGCGCTGGTGACGAGGCTACTGACTGCCCAGGTGCAACCAGGGGGGGCTGGGTGTGTCTGTGTGGCCCCGTAACACTCCAGGCTTCACCCTGCAGAGCCTCAGCCGCGGCTGAATGCAGCAGCCTCCCACTCTCCCTCTCGTCCAGAAGAGGATCAGCGGCGGCTTAGAGCTGCCCGGGCGAGGAGGTGAACAAGTGGGGCTTTGAGGAGCCCTCTGCCAGTCAGACGGAGAGCTCCAGGCCTGCAGCCCTCAGGGGTTAACCTCTCAGACTGCCAAGCAAAATACTGCAAGAGTCTCGCAATTACACAGACAGTCAAAGGCCACACGCAATTTCCAGAGCTATTTACACAGTTAGAAGGCCCCCCCCAGAACTGCCAAGAATAGGCAGAATTAAGACGGTGCAGAGGTAAGGTAGGCTTTTAAATACACTTTGCCCTCCGACAGCGGCAATCACTTCGCACAGAAACACACCGCTCGAGCTAATGAAAGGAGTAGGTCCACAACATGTGTTTGCATTATATAGAATGCAGAGATAAAAAAAATAAATGTAATCAGACCGGACAGGAGCACCTGTTACCTTATAATGAGACTCCAGTAAACGCAAATAAAAACCTTGGGGACTTTAAAATGTAGAGGTTGGACGATATGGATAAAAAAAAAACTCTATCAGCATAAAAAAAGATATAATTATTGATCTTAAAAATTAGTGGAGAACTTGTTAATTAACATTTTTGGGCAAATTTAGCAAGAGTGAAGTGAATTTTATGCAAACTTTTAACATAGCAAAAAGAAAATGTGAATTAGTCGACCCAAGAACACACAATGCTTCATTTTACAAGCAAAGGCTGGGAACCAACGCTCTCAAGCAGCCAAAGATCATTTAGGGATGGTCCAATGGTCTATTTGTGATTCTTGATTAAATATTTTTTCTGACCGTACATATTGTCTAGAGTGTGATTTCTTGCATGTATTGTTTTATATTGTGAGCTTGCTGTTACCACGCACATTACACAGTGTATCCGGTGTCCTGGCTCGGCCCTGCTGTGCAGATGAGATTGTGCAGTGAGTCTGTATGAGAAACAGTTGTACCTCCTGGCGGGCCGGTGCAGCGGTGCTCCCAGTGGGCCGCGGGGGCCCCAGCAGCCTCTAACCTGCACAGCTGTTCCCCAGGACTAGAGCCTCTCCAGAGCCCGACAGTTCCTCCTGCTTTGGGGACCGCCCGCCCGGGGGGCACGGAGCACTAATAATAACAACATCCAACATGCAGGCCCCGGGGTCAGACGCAAAGCGTGACCCTCCCCATCACAGCACCAGAACCTGGACAGGAGCCAGGACACAGAGCCACGCTGCAGCCTGGGAGAGCAGGGTGAGGAGGGTGAGGGGTGGGTCTGTGGGTGGCTGGAGCTTTCAGGTCTCCTTTCACTTCCTGCTCAGTGCCCCACCACCACCATTTTGGGGGTGGAGGAGGGTTTGCAGAGCAGGTCATTATGCAGGAGGGAGGGACGGGCCTTTGGATATGGGTAGATTATATTTGGAAGCGTGTAGGCGGTATGGGAGCTTAGATTTGAAAACGTGGAGGCTACATGATAAATGATGAATGTCATACATGAAAGGATAATGTGCCGATGGTAAACTGCTGCAAATAGCAACACGGCGAAAGCATTTTGCTTCTCAGCACCTGCGTTTAGCGATGGCTCACCCACACACGCAGCACTGGACTGCAAGAACGTAAGTATCTTAAATGAGCGAGTCGAGAGGCAGAGCAAGATCTAACTGGGGCTTCAGGGAGAACCTGGACTCTGCAGGACTGTGTATCAGTAACATATATTGTAAATAGTTTATTTTAGAAATCTTGGTAAAAAATTGTAACTAACATCAAAGAAAACTGGACCTCCTGTGCTTCCCTTTGTATGAAAACTGAAACAACAAAATCCCGTCCTGAATAACAATCCTGAGTTTGTTATGTTCAAGTGCTCAGAGTACAAACACAGAGCACCGCCGCACTCAGGTCTTACAGGTCGGCCAGCGGTGCACTTGTGGTTTCTCACACACTCCATACGAGGGGGAATACTTGGCCCTAATTAGCGCCGAGCATCTGGCAAATGTCAGTGTGTGTCTGTGTGCAGCATTCCTATTTACTTAGTAAGCTCGCTGGAAAAAACACTGTGAGAGCGTCGCAGTGTTTCAGACCAAGGTCCTGGGAGTGTTTTGTTATCGTATTGTGACTGACATATGTGTAATTTAATCGCAGTCTTCTCACTATCCCCTGATTCTTGTGTACTGTTAAGGTTTACCGAGCATTTCTCATCCTACTGTAGGTCACATACACCCCCACTGACAGATCTATTACTCTGTTAGCTTAGTAAAAATACTCTTCGTGTGGAGTTGTTTAATTCTCCTGAACGGCGACTGATTTTGATTGGAATGGAGAACAAAACTCTCCTCTTTAGCAGCTCTATTACTTCACTCGTTCGCGATGAAACAGATTATATTTCCTTTCTGTTTACCCTGCAGCAAAATATTATTTTGTAGGGCGAGACTGAAACTGAGAGCATCACACATGAAGAGTAACATTTAAAACGGCACATAATCTGTCTGGGCTTTGGCTCCCGTAAACGCAGCAGAGAAACAACCTGTCTGCACATGTTTAACTTGGACTGGTGATATTTTACCTCCGCTGTGCTTTAACAAAAAATAACCAGGGCTGCTCTCATTCACTGTCCATACATGCACTGTAATTCGTATTGCCAGGAGTCCAGTCTGCAGTATATAGAGCCAGGGGGTGCAGCTTATTTCTACACATAATGATGTTTGTTGTTAGGTGGCAACCTCTAGTGGCCGTAATAATTATGGCAGGAGCAAAGGAGGAAGTGAAGCTGCCTAATATAAGAAGCAATAAGTTCCACAGAGGCAAGTAAGTAATGTATGTTTTCTAAGTTAACCTGTAAGTTAACTATGTTATGTTCTGCGTCACCTAAATAGCAACACCAAGTAGTTTCGAAACTTAACCAAGTAATTGTGGTTTCTAAACATAAACAAGTAGTTCTACTGTACAAAGGTAACCATGTAATAAAAACAACATTTAATAGAGCAATTTTATGTAACCTACATTACTCTACTACTGCAACTACCTCGCCTCCGGCAGCAGTTATTTTACACTTTTTTTTTTAAGCTTAAGCCTAATCAAGTAGTTTTGGTGTCTAAACATTTTCAAACTGTAAAAATGTTACCAACAAGTTTTAAACATTGACCGTCACGTTTAAGTTGCTATAGGAGGGAACAAACAACATGGGTGGAAAAAGTATTCAGATCCCTTAGTTAAGTAAAAGTACTAATATAACACCGCAGAATGACTCCCACTACAAGTTAAAGTCCTGCATTCAAAACTTACTGAAGTAAAAGTACAAAAGTATCAGCAGCAAAATGCCCCTAAAGTATAAAAAGTAAAAGTACTCATTAAGCAGAATGGACCCACTCAGATTGTTTTATATATTCTAAATATATTATAAGATTATTTATAATGGTGCATTTATATAAGCAGCATTTTAATTTTGTAAAGGTAAGGCATAATTTCTACTACTTAATAAACTGGTATGTGGTTTAAGATAAAAAAAAAACCAAACAAACATGATTAATCACTTTAAAATTGATCCTGTTTTTATGTTAAATTTCGACCTGAAAAGTAACTAAAGCTAAATGTAGTGGAGTAAAAAGCACAATACTGGCCTCATAATGTAGTGGGGTAGAAGTATAAAGTTACATCAATGGTAACACTCAAGTAAAGTACACGTACCCTGAAATAGTACTTCGGTACAGCACTTGAGTAAATGTACTTAGTTACATTGCAGTTACATATATAGATGGTCGTTTGGTTTGGAGGACTAGTTGTGTTTGAATCACTTAGCAGCTGAAATTAGAAACATGAAATTTGAAGAGGTTTAAAATGTCATACTTCTGACTGGGCTTTGGTTCCCATAGAAGCAGCAGCGAGAGAAACAACCTGCTGTGACATGTTTAGCTTCTGCTGCTGTTATTCTCCCTCTTGAGTTTTGACATGAACTAACCACAGAGGAAGATAGATCCTCTCTGTGCACCTCGATCAAAACCATAGCGCTGAAAATATTCCAACATGTAAACAGCCAGGTGAAATCCAGGCTCCTGTGAAAACAGCAAAGATAAGAGTTCAGGGCAGTTCAGCACCCTGAAGCAGAGCAGCAGCAGACAAGAGCGGTTCAGTCCAGCCGGCCTGATCGCAGCCTCCATCTCCAACCTGACAAGATTACACAGAGGCTTCCTGTCTCCTCGGCCCCGATACCATCTGAGTCTGACTTCTCGCTCCCCTCCCATGCGGCTCTGTCCCAGCCTCAGATAGCACCAATTACAGCCTAATGGGACAGTTTTAATTAGAAAACTACATCTAGGAAAGCACATGTTCATCCAGCTCAGCACGGCTCATTTAAGAGATTAATACGCCGGCAGGTCGTGCAGCACAAGAAAAGTCAGTGTTGAGAAATAACAGCTAGTCAAGGAGGCCATTCATGTGCAGATCAAAACAAAAAGCCCTCAATGTTTTCTGTTGATTTTTTTTTAACAGAAATAACTTCACAATTAAGTCCTCCATGCTGCGCAGCACATTGACACATGAATGTTTCCCGTTCTTCCGACCAATAATAACTCATTTTCTTTTAAAGCACACGTTGAAAATTAGTCCTCTGTGGTTTTTCAACAAACTTCCTGGTAGATGTTGTTATGTCACATTTTAGTGCTGCACATGGAGTAAATGAAAACCAAATGCCACAGCAGGTTCCAGTCATTGATGATTATATGTAGCATGATGACTCAAAAACTCATAAGGCCGTTCGCATTTGTTCAAGTCGATTAAAAGAGCGCAGCAGAAAGGAAGAGAGGGAGGTATAAAAAGGGGTTTCAATAAGCTAACTCGTCTTTTTAATGAGGGACAGGATTATTTCCACAAACATGCATCACTTGTGACAAAAATAACAAGTCTTGTCACGCGGCTGCTCGCTCGCTGTCAATCACCATAACAAAATCCAGTGCTTTATGTGCACCAACTGATCTATTTTTATGGCATGTGAATAGAAATCCGGCTTAATACACGCCTGAATCCATGTGCACCATGATCCCAAATCATTTAGCTGACAGATGCAATCACAACCACAAGCTCTGGCCCCGCACACAAGGAAATCACTTACTGTGGATATTGGAAAAATGAAATACACACGTGCCATTTATTCTAAAACATGATAAACACTTGTGTGTGTTGATTTAGGGAGATTAAAAATAAAAACATTTAGCAGGAAAATAAACCTCCTTTGTTGCTATTTTTAGGTCTGCTGACACTGAAGGCCATTCACTGAAACAAATACTGTTTAAATATGCACTGCCAGAGGAGTCGTGTCGTGCTTATGGAGCGGGGAACCAGCCGACTGGACTCCAGGGACTTCTAAACTATCAACACCACCACTTTCATCACATCCTTCACTTGAGCAAATTACCATATCAGCAGCATGATCTGAAAGCAGTCCAAGAAACCACAATCTCTGCCTTCTGACGCACAATTAAAAGATGTCAAACTCGGTTTCTTTTACACTGTTTTGGTTCTGGCTGTCAGCGCATCAAACATTATCTTAAAGAGGACTCATTTAGCAGAGAAAAGGGACCGGCCAGGTTCACTGACGGTGAAGAGGGGGCTCAGTAGCCTCGGGGTATGTGGGGAACCAAGGAGCACAAAAGAAATGTGAACACGATAAGAAAAGCAGTGATGGTGGGTGAGAGGAGGAGGGGGGGCTTTGACTATCCTGCCCGGCTGCCTCCTGGGAACCTGCGGCTAAGACGCTGGAGCTCCTCCACACAGGTATCATGTTCAGCACAGCTGGGCTCCGGTCCAAACCTCCTCCACTGTCTGTCTCAGCCGAGCGCTGTGGAGGCGCCATAAGGTAACAGTAGCAGAAACGCCAACAGGTGAAACCAAATCTTGGAGCTGGATCCTGCTGCCGTCATCTCACAGAATAAAGGCATTAAGCCTTTCTGCCTGCTTTAATGTAACTTACTTGCATGATTAAACTCGCTCAAACATGATAGGGAAAAGCAAGGAAATGCACGCATTAATGGATGTTCCTCCCCTTTTTTCCCCTTGTGGAATAATAAAAGCGAGAGAGGGTAGATTGAAATCCATGACAGTTTCAGACATAAATCAACCTCCCACATCTCCACTCTGACACAACATAATAGACAGACTGTGTCCCCCGTACAAAAGCGCAGCGACGGAGGGCCCACTGCTGGATCCACTGTAATAGCCTCGCTCCAGAAGAAAGTGCACTGCCTTCTTTAGATTTCAATCCACTGCACCTGAATGCCTGATGGATGCAGAGGGGGATAAGCTGAAATGGATGTGATGAATATTTCAGTCTGGCTGTAGCTTTGTTTTTTTTTTTGTAAAAGAAACCTGTATATACTTCCATGACATCTAAAACACGACCAATCTTAACACAAGAAATGATCAGGACAGGTGATGCTTCTCAATCTGTGCCCACAATATTCTGACTGAAAATACAGGAAAGACTTTTTCTTTTACCAAAATGTTTCTTTTTCCAAACACAGCTTGGGATAGTAGTGCTGCAAGTGATTAATCATTTAAATATATATTTTAAAGGGAGATTTCAATGTTTTATTGGAGGGTAAAGCAGATCTAGGTGCTATGTAATCTGGTTTATAGCAGTTCAAAATATCATCCAATTCTTTATTCAACCTGATTTTTTATTTTACACGTCTTTTTGGAATTTATCTTCATCAGTCTGTCGGGTGAAAGACCCCAAATGTCTGATATGAAGGCGTTTGGACCAGAGGACGACTGTCAAAATGACAGATTTTTTGTCTTTTGTGTTCAAGACTAAAGCCCGACTGATTTTTGAGGGAGATGCTGATATCAACGATAAGCATTATTGGCGGTCGATAAAGTAATTTTTTTAAACTGGAATGAAAATAGAGTTATCTTGGGTATTGTGCACAGATTTTTCACCAATGTGCAAATTGTTCCAGAGAGCTACTTTCTCAAACACACAACATTATATAATTTTTTACCATTGCACATTAAACAACTAATGCATTGTATTGTCAGCCAATTCTATAAATGTTAAAGGAAATAAAGGCTAGAAATAAAATAAATAGCTAAAAAAACAATACTGTTCAGTCAATTGCAGACTGAAAATTAAAAGCAAACACTATTTCCAAATCATGCCAAGCAACATTTTCTGCATTATATATTGTGTAATACAACATATGCACAATACCAATAAGCCAATATCTGCAGATAACATCTGCCCGGCTCTATTCAAAACTATTATTTACACATTTGATAGTTTCAGAGTACCAAAGCTATAATAAAAAAAGAAGATCTACAAGCACATTTTCAAAAATGTTGTATGTATGAGCTGAGCTGTTTCTGCTGATAGCTGGGTCACTGTGTCTCTCTGTGGAAGCAAGCGCGCACACTTCCTGAGCTTTTCCTTTAAATAAAACAATGTCCTTTATACTTTTGAGTGTTTGCAGACAGGTGCACAGGGACATGAGGGCCCAGGATAGACTTGGTGTGAGCTGTGGGGGGAATAATTAAGCTTCTGTAAACTCAACTGTGTGGTCTGAAGGAGCAACAGGGGTTTCACAACCTCCTGACGCCGGCTCAGAGGCCTGCGGATCGTCCAGTTTGTTCTCCTGCTGCACGCAAACCCGACGATGTCTCTATTAAACAGCCGTGTACCGCTGGTGGCTTTAATGAGACGGCACATGTGCCTACTAAACACTAACGCCACTTCCAACAGCAGGTCAGTCGGCTGAGCTTGTGCAGTGCAATGTGAAATGTGCACTCACAGCAGAAAAAGCAGAGAAAACTACAGTGAGATGAGGCCCCTTGTGGCCACGAGTGGATTCAATCAATCTGAATTAGAGATGTGAAGGGTTCCAAGGTTTTGTCTTGTTTCATGTGAAGAGAGAGAAAAATTGAAAATTGACCCGGCAGCCTTCATTTAGTGACAATGTGCTAAAGTATCATAAAGTATGATGGGTATTCATCACAGCGATCTGCACAAGCGGGGGCAATATGATGGCACAAAGGTTTTAAATTGAAAACCATAATACTCATTAGTGCAACACTCAACATCAGCGGCAATCAGAAGTTGCATTAGCCGTGAGAGGGAGCCTGGACAAAACGATGTCCCGGAAATGACTCAGATGTATAAAACACATACTGGAAAATGTATTAATGGAGCCAGCTAGGATCTATAGCACAGGATTATGCACTGACAACACTTCAAATCATATACGGATATCTATACAATGTCTCCTCCATATACTATGCCTCAATTACGTCACATTCAACGGTTGAACCTTTCAGGTGGACCATTCAAAATTATGGCTTTTTCTTTGCAATTTCACCACATTTATCAGAGAATAGTATAAAAAATGAGTGAAAAACATGGTTAAATGTACTACAAGGAGTTTTTATAGGTTATAAAACGTCTCAATTTGCTTTGATGCCTCTATATGACGAGCACAAGAGGCCATCAGGGAGAAGAACGGCTTTTTCTATAGGTATTATCTGTTACTAGGCAGAGTTCGGCAGTGAGACGTATGTTAGCCAGTTAGAAAGAAGCAGATTTTTCTATGTTTATTATTTTTTATGTTGTATTTGTGTGATTGCTGCTGATACTAGTTCAGGATCCATTAACATTGGACTCTCGCTGTTAAGATTCTACAGACTCAAGAAAAGTTATTCTGCATTTTGCTGAACATGATTCAACTTTCAGTGAGACGTGTGTTTCTGATGACACGGTCCACTTCCTTTACCTTACGTCCATACCTTAAATCTTGACACATGCAGCACATCTTGACTCTCACCAATGTAAGGCCTCCTTTTCTACCTTCGAGGTGGTACAGAGCTGGATCACGTGGTTCCCCCGTCACGCCTCTGGGACGTTCAGACTGGAAGCCAAACATCACAGAAGTGTAAATATCATCTGAAAGGGGCTTCATTACATGACACAAGGTGCTGGTGCTCATGGAAACACGACTGCTTTTGTCTGCAAGAGCCACTAAAATCCACACAAAATCAAAGTTTCTTATGGTTGCTTTAATTCAACGTGAATTTGAAGCAATATTCAAACGATAAATCTAACCGATGATTCGCAAACCTGAAATTAATGTGGCAGTTATTAAGATATCCAAAGTGAGACTATGTAACATTTTTCAGACTTTATTAATGTAATCATTCTTCCTGATTCAAAGTGTTTCAGAGCCTCTTTGAGTCAAGCTTTTACCTGGTGACGTCGTTGATTGCAGACGGGCCAATCACGGCGCAGCATCGTCCAGCTCCGACCAGCTGTGCTCCACAGACTCTCATGCAATCATTTCAGATGTCTGAAGTCAAGAAAAGGTGAGTGATTCAACATATTGACCCAGAGAAACACACACGGAGAAGAAAAAACCTGAAGGTATTAGTGAGCAGCAAACATGTTTCCTTTGTGTCAAAATTAAGTGTAAGTGTTTAAATATAAATCCGGATTTTAAGAAAAGATACAGAATTGCTATTTTTTTATTTAATCTACAATAAGAATCACACAGTTTGAGCAATATACAAAATGTTTTTTTTATTTTCAGTATGAAGTGCTTCAAAACACACAATAGGGAATTGTTTTGACAAAAGATCTTCAAAAAATGTCTACGATGGAAAAGAAGCAGGGAACCTCTGCAGGGCGGTGGAACTCCTATCACCTGTGAAATATTACATTACCGGTTAATCTCACACAATGTGATTAAAGTTATGGAACAAACAGGAAGTCTCGACCCTCCAGCTGCACCGCACTGCATCAACATCAGCTGGGAAACAGAAAGGTCTTCTCCACTCCACTGACTCAGCCACAATAAATGTCTAACACTCTTTAATTCAAACAGTGATTTTGTTACATCAGGAGAGCTTCTTCTTGGTTGCAGCTAATGTCTGTGGTGACGTGGGCTTTGTACAGACAGGGCAGACCACCTGTGTGTTTGAGAGGTGTGGGCTCCAGGCCAGCAGCATCTCACAGTCTGATCAGGCCTGCGTCGCAATCCTCTCGATGATTCTCCTGTAGTCTTCCACCACAAGCTGGTAGCTCTTCTCCAGCTCCTCGTGCTGCGTCTGAGTGTCCATCCGATCCATGTGGGACACCAGCTCCTCCGGCCGCAGGCACTTCCTCATCTTCGCCAGCTCCCTCTGATTCTTCTGCACAAACACACACACACACAGGCACACACGGGAGGCGTTAAACCGGTGCAGTCACTTCCTCTGAAGAAGTTTTTCTCTTTGTAAAAGTGCGAATTTCAACTGTTGAGTCTGTTTTTATTGTTCCTTCCTTATTGTATGTTTTATTTCTTACATTTAGGTGCTAATACTTTTCTACATTTCTTCTAAATTCTTACACACAAACTTCGTACACACAATAAAATAAATAGCTAAATAAACATCTTTACTGACTATTAAAATAAATAAATAGCTAACACCATTTTTAAATCATGGGAAGCAACTTTTATTGAATTATATATTGTATAAAAGTCGTTTTCATAACAGCTTATGCACTTAAAACCGACAGGCCTCTGATGGGCCAATAACGGCCGATCATATCAGTAAACTAATATATCTCTCTGGCTCTACTTTAAAGCTTTAATAACTTATTAACAATGAATTAATTCACTGGTTGAATAACCTAAGGTTTGCAATGTTACACCGTTGTATAAACATTTCAGGGTGCTGAAAATGTTCTGGACGTGGACGGAGAACGTACACATTCGGTTTGGTCCGATCTCTTGTTAAAAACCTGCACGCACATGCAGCAGACGTGGTCTCTGGGGGAATGAGAGTAAGAGCAGAAATGTATAATCCCCCTCACATTCACAGAGCGGCGGCTTCTGCCATTCAGCTAACTACATGCTAAATCTCCTCAGGGAAGGAAAATCGCTCTGCATCTGGCCACCAGATCTTTCCTTGCCACTCTCCCAAGGAATTCCTACTTCCCGCTCCACCACATAGGTCATTTCCACGTCAGACTCCGGCTTTTTTTTTTAGACATGTGGTTTCCCTGCTGACAGCAAATTCTCTAATGGCTGGTATGCAAAGTCTCAGTGAGCGGCTCAAACATAAAATGTCACAAGCAAACAGGATGTAGGGCGTCATGTGTTGGTGCGCACAGATCCACTCAGTGTTTCCCACTGTCGGCTCTGGTCAAACAGCACCAGAGAGGCTTATGATATTCTGTTCTGTTACACTAAATCTCTGAAAGCCAAATAAAACCCTGCTCAGAAGAACGTGAGCAAATAACAAAAGCGATTTTTATAAAACTGTTCAAGTATTTTCCTGATCAAGTTCGAAGAGCGCTGCAATAGTGAAGCTACAGAACGCTGAATAGAGGCAGATTTTTTGACAAAGTGCTTCAAACACACTTTCATGAAAATTATTTCTCCCAAAGAAATGCAAATCCCGACTAATGACATGTGGCTGAATAGAAAAAAGCTCCATCAGCAGCACAACCACAGACGCCTGGTGCGCACTATTGTGGCTGTAACAATACTGCACTGGTAATCTATCAATTTTACCGGGACTGAAGATCAATTTTTCTGCTGTTTTAAAAGGTAACATAATAAACAGTGACAATACGGAGCTGTAAGCCGATCAAGTGTGTGCCACACACGGGCCACTTTGCTTCCCTCAATGAGCAGCCGTAATGTTTTGCTAACAAAGGGTAGAAGACTGCACACTGGATTTCTGTTTGATGGCAACAAAGTCGACATTCAGAGTCATTTCTGAATAAATCAGGAAATCACTTAATCAGAAAGTCGCTCTGCTGCACTTTCTGACCCCCAAACCGCTCTGATGCCTCACCCTGTACGGTCCGAATAGCCTCTTCTTCACCTCCAGACGGTACTCTCGTGCTTTGTCTTCGTCGCTCATGTCTGTCGCTCTCAGACGCAGGATCTCATACACTCGCCTCGCATGTTTCTGTAGGGAAAAAAACATCAGTTACAATCTCCAAGATCTCCATTTCTTTCTCTACGGGGGCAGTGAGCGGGGTGTTTCTGCATCTCAATTTCACACTTTCATTATCTGAAGTCTTCACTTGTTGGATGATAGTAACCCTTTACTTGCAACTGTAGCAGTGACCAGAAAAAAACAGTACACTGCTTCACATGTAAGTGACTTGAAGAGCGATACAGCTGTGAGAGCTCCGCCTTCCCTCCATGTCCGACCAACCGCTGCGGTGTGACGGAAACGGTCACTAACTGTGCGCCACGTTCAGATGTAAAGGCTTTCATAACAGTGTGACCTCGTTCAGAGATAGATAGTGACTTTACAGATATTTATCTAAATGAAAATCTTGTTTTTTTAAGATGTACAAAAACAACAGAGCGCCCCATCGGGACATTTTCCAGCAGAATTGCTGCAGGAAGTCATGAGCTATTCAGGTCTCATGATCAATCCAGCTGGTAGTTATCTGTTCCAAGAAGAGCAAAGTTTTCTCAAGAAAAGCCACAGAGGAGTCCGTTTATCTCACAGTGATACAGTGACATGAACCAACGTAGCATAAAGCTACTGAAAGTTTTGTCTGGAGTATTGAACTTGGTAGAGAAAAGGGATAATACACATTGGAATGAGAAATACTTCATTTATAAATGTGATCTTGGAATTACTTGAGAGTTTTTGTTCAAACTAAGTTACACAAAGGCACTTTGAGTTTTCGATCATCCGATTTTGATTTGGTTCTAACATCTAAAATGTGATGATTTGCTGCTTTTCTCTGTTTTATAATCACTGTACAAAGAGTATTTCAGTGTTTATTTTGTCTAGACGAAACAGCACTGTGATGAGCTTCTCCCACTACTTTCTGAATAAGAAATAATCATTGGCTGCAGCCTCATACAGCACCTTGTTGATTTTCAGCTTGTCCTGAGCCTCTTTGATCATGTCTGCTGAGAAGCCGATGTGCAGCTTGTCTGCGGCGAAGGACGTCAGGCCCTGACAGAGTTTGACCAGCACGTAGTCTCTCAGCTTCACGTAGCTCTCAGAGGGGTCTTCAGCTGGAAACAAACACACCACCGCCATTCAAATTCAGAGTTAACAGTGGTTTTCAAACAGGTCTGCACAATATTGGGGAAAAAACGATATTGAGATGTTTTTTCTGCGACGAGAAAAAAAATTCATCCTCTAGCTGGGTACAGAGGCGTCCTGACAAATGAGTCAGTCTGGTTTGAGAAAAAAAAGAAGAGGCTACATCTAAGAAGAACTTTGTGCTCATATAAACAACTTAATCATAAACTCCTTGTTTGTATAGATATGAATGGTGAAGACAAACAAAAAAAGTCAGGGTCCATGTCTGAAGATGCAGCCTCGATGCTGAAACGATGGATCGTGCGATCCAATTTTCAAACAATTGGAAAACAAAGCTGAGGAGCACGGCTGGTTCATAGGGAGAGTAAATGTGTAGAAATCTTTAGGTTGGAGGGGCTGAGAATGGATTTTTGGGAGTCTACAAAAAAAAAATACATGACACATTTCAAAACTTTTTTGGAGAAGCTCCTTCCAAACAACAATGGAGAAATATTAGTCGTGGCCAGACGAACTGCTAACATTTAGCGTCTGAATAGGCAGAACGTGCTAAGCTCTTTCTTGAAAAGGATTCCTCTCTCAAAGGATGCCTCTTTAGTATTCATCCTCTGTCTCCATGCAAAGAAACTATTTCGATCCAACTCGTTTCAATAGAGCCTCGGCACATTCTGGTATACATGCCAGCCCTCCAAATTAACTCAACCCCTGGATGCACCAACTGCAGAGAAAAATCGTTTAAACTGTTTGTGGGAGACATGAGGATCTCAGATTAAATGTTTATCCACGCCTTCTCTGGTAAAAAAAAGAAAAGAATCAGACGCTCACCTGTGATGTCTTGCACTTTAGGCAGGCTGCAGTAAAATCTGTGCACTGCCTCCAGAAGCTGAGCTCCATGACCTTCTCCTTGGAACGGAGGCAGGATCAACATTTGGCTGTTTGGTTAGAGGGCAGAGAGGCGAACACAGAGCCAGTGAGAAAAAAAACAGGTTTGTTCAAAATGAAGTCACAAAAACAAAATGCTGTGGCCTCTGAGTGCTAATTCTGAGCAGGGACAGAAAATTCTTTGATTCAAAGCAAAAAAGAAATAATACATTGTTATCCTGATCCATCAATGTAACAAATCAAATTACATCAAAAGCTTATCTATAAAGTTGTTTTCAGATACAAATCACCCTGGTTTGGTAATGAAACAGAATCTGGTTGAATGGTTGGCTATATAAGCCAGTAATTTGGGCTCTTTGGGAAGAGGATAAAGAAATGTATAATTTTCCACTCCTTTTTCATACAAAAGAATGGGAAGGCACGTGCTGCCCCAGCAATTACCTTACACGTGGTCGGGTTTTGTCTGGGTACACGTAGTAATTATAAACTGTCATGTAGCCAACAGTTGCGTAGAGAGTCTCCCCATCTTTATTGTACTTTTCAAATCTGCAGATAAAACACAAAGGCAAACAGGTCAATTACAGGCACACTCCCATGCAGTGTCCATTTTAGCCCCTCTGTTCTCGTGCCCACCCCTCGCCCCCCCGACGTCAGCAGCATGTTAGAGCAGCCAGGCCCCGATTGGTACACCTGCTACAACCTGAATACATTATGCACTTAATTGGAGTACTGCAACTTAGAGGAAGAGAAGGGGTTGGAGGAGGGACTGAGCTCCTCAAAATCACTTCAGTCCATTTTGCCCATTGTCAGTATTAATAGTTGCCAGGGTAAAGAAAACACTGGCAGAGGCTCTTTTTACTGTTAAGACATTGTTCAGTGTTTCAAAAGACAACAGTATTCAATTCAGCTCTTGCCCCTGAAAAATCTGAAAAGGGCTTTTGGCACAAAGGAAGCTCTTGCCTGATCAACAATTCTCCTACGGGGGAAATATAATCAAACTGGCCTGGTAATTGGTCACAAGCGCCACAAAGGGGGGCTTTGTTTTTCAATGACACAATAAAGGCTTTAGGCTAAGGGAGGGCGCAGAGGAGGCTGTGTGGGGGGCTATGATGTCAATTAAGGAGGGCACTCACACAAGAAAGAAGTCCCAACGATCGTCGTCTGCATCGATGAAGCTGGCAGTCTCTATGAACCACATGAGGAAGGTCTGCAGGCGCTCGTGGTACTCTCGGAATCCCGGGCAGTTAATATCGGCCTGCGGCGAACACGGCAAAGACAAAAGTCTGATACGGTTTGGAGGGAAATCTCGTCCATGACATTTTAAATTCAGCCGGAAATAAAACACTAAGTCAGCACGATATACAACATATATCGATGACCAATTTCCAATTCATAGCAAATACATTTTCAGTTCATAATACAAAGCTAAGTTGCTTTTATTGTCTTAACAAGCTCATCATCTACACACTTTGATACAGAAGGTGGTGGTACGCACAGTTAACGTTGTTTTGTGATCCAGCAATAAATATAATCAAAGTACTCAATTTAATGTTTTATAAAAGCAAAAGTATGTCTGGGAGGTTGTTTTGATGTACTTTACTCAGAAAGAAGAAAATGTAAAGAGTCACAACTGTTTCTATGTTAACAACATTGATGTCAGTTAGATTTGGTCGGAGCTGTGGAATAATAAATCATCCATCTTAGCTTTTCGTACCCTCAGGTGTGCATAAACAACAGGTTATGAACTTCTTTTTCAAAAACAAAAGTGTGAAGTTTTTGCATCATCTACCATGAGAAGCAGGTTATTATCAGTTATCAGTTGAAAAAATCTATAATGTGCATCCCTAGTTTAAACTAACCAGTTCCCGGTAGCCAAATGAAACATGTGACAAAAATTCAGTAAAACTTCAACTGATCTGCAGGCTGTTTACACAGAGCAGAGAGGAGAGGACAAAAGAGGTTGCACAAATAGTTCAATATGTAAAGCATGTGCAGCCCCAGGTCTTTCCCAATATTGGGAACACTTATGAGCGCT
>CAFUXE010000889.1:444603-469771 GCA_903364295.1 Serranus cabrilla | reverse complement strand
CGTGAGCTCTCCTGCCTCCTCGCTGTGGACTGTGTACGTGTGAAGCAGGGTGCCGAAGGGCTTGAAATTGGCCTCCTTCTCCAGCAGTGAGATGAAGTCGTCAGTGTTGCAGGTGAACCCAGCGGGAACGATCTCCCGGATCTTCCCTTCGATATCATCCGGCTGGATAACACAATGTGCATGAATTTAGTCATGGCAACAGACGGATGAGGATGATAAAAAGCACGGAGAAGAATTCATTTTTTTGGAATTATTTCAATTAATGTGACCAGTACGATATATTCTAATTACATTTTACTTTTTGTTCATAGATGTGTTTATTCTTAAATTAAACAGTGCAATAAATCCTATAAACAAAACTGGAAGCATACATGTTGTGTGCGGATGAAAAGAAAACCATTAGGCAATTAAAACTGTCAGCTGAGCAGAGCAGCGCAGCACCCTCCCCCCTCCGTGCTGAAAAGACCACTTAAATCAGTACATTTACTACTTATGTTAAACCATGAATATGTGATGAAGTTGCCACAATAAAATGCATTTCTGCTTCTCACTGGGAAATAAAATCTTATGAATTGATCTCAACTTAAGAAACCTTTGGGGCATCCATAATAGAGGCCTCTCCTCTAATCCTGCCAAGTGAACCCAATCAAATGAATTTGCCCCTGCGTTTTTCAAAGAGCCCCGGAGACAAAGGGGCTCTACCCTTGGACTTTTTACTCAGTGCAACCTGTGGTTAGTTCAGCTGTAATGTTTGCATTGTATCCATTTCCACAAGGATTGACATGAGAACACTTTGCTAAGCAGCCCTTTCACACCATTTACATGTGTGATGGGCATTATTTCAGCACAGAGACCCTTGCTGCTCAGCATTGAAAACTGGGAAATGAAGAAGGTCTGAGCAAAATGCACTACAAAAGGCTAATACAACATACTACTAATTCCCCCCTCTTTGAGACATCAGCTAATATCTAACTGGAAGTAATGCACCTGCAGCTGAATGCCTCTTAACCATTGTAATTGTTCAGCCACATTTCTAAGGAACAAGGACCACACTTAAAAGGCCATGGACAAACAAGTCCCTTTGTCCCGAGCACTCTCCGACATACTAGACACTAAATTGCACAGCCTTCCATAATAGATGCCTTAGTTTGGCATGAATATAAGTTAACAAAGTACCTTTAGAACATTTTGTTAATGTCTTTGATTTCTAACAATAAGCACAAAGGGAGTACAAACTATCTAATTTGTTGTGTTGGTGTTATTTCATCTCTTTAATCTACTCCACAGATCATTCACAATCTGCAGTCGTTTCATCTGTTTAGAATTATTCGCAAAGTATTTTGTAATTTTCAAAGCATATTTACACATCCACATTGATTCTGAATGCAATAGAAATAATGATATATAACTAGGACGAGCATTCAGCAGTTTCCAGCCCGCGTGCACAAAAGGTCTGGCACTAAAAATCAGTGTTTTCTGTGAGAGGTCCAGCGGCACGGTGTTTTTGGCTGATTTAAAGGGGAGAAGGTGATGTGATGATGAGAGTCTTGTATCAACGCGGCAGCTGCATAAACTCCATCTCTGCCTCCCCTCGCCTCTCGCTCTCTTCTCTCACCAGCTGCACCGCACCCCGACCGTCCACATGCACTCAGAGACAAACACTCTTCAGATGCAGCCTGAACTCTGCTGCTCCCCTCACTCTCTACCTCTACACCAGCTGCACTCAAACCCTTAACAAGGTGAACACTCAGGGGTCAATGCTGAACACTAAAGTAGTGGCACACACAGACAGTGAAGCCAGCCAGCACATTTCAGTTTGAATATCAGCTTCAAACTATGTTCCCAAAAAGTCTAATGGCTCTCTTAAGGTTTAAAAACTGTCAACTGGTAGCCATGGCGTTTTTTTCTCTTTTTTTTTCCAAAATCAGAGAAGAAAGTCAAATGCCTATCGGAAGGAACCGCTCGCACGAGGGTGTTTATAATTTGAGTGCACCCACAGAAATCCTGGGGAGTTTACAAGTTGCTCCCAGTGCCACCAGTTGAAGGCCACATTGTCCACTGGGGGACCCCCTGCAGCTTCCAGACAGGACAGATGTCCCACAGTTGAATCATCTGACCTCAATAGGGGCCCTGGCTAAGTCCTGCATTCGTTTTGCGTGTTCGCTGAATTGACGGCTTCAGGAAATATTCAAAGCTGCCAGCGGTCTTTTGTGAAGTCCCCTAGAAGGAGCTTCCAGGACATTAATGCATTTCGCTTTACTGTCCATTTTTGTCCAAATAACGGCTGTTGATATGTAAATTCTTACCACTTGTAATTAAAAAAAAGGTAGAAAGTTTTACATACTAAGCAGTGCAACTCTCAGAAGAACATTGAAGCTGAGGCAGCATTCACACTGCTCATCTCAGATGTATTTATTGCTTTGGCTTTCTGTTTTTTTTTTAATGTGGCTAATATCAGATCCCACTGTTAGCTGGTCACAGTCTTGAAGAGACACACATGGAAAAGAAAGATAAGATGTCACACAAGGGCTGCGAAATATATAAATTTTTAAGTTACATCATTACAATGTCAACAATAAACTCACCACAAACAATGCGAGATGCATTCAGGGATATTTTGAGTTAGTTGAAAGCTAGTATCAGTAGAGATCTGTACTTCACCTTTTATTGGTGCATTTTATGCTCAGTTCAACGTTTCAAGTTGTATTTTTTTTATATAATCAGAAGTTGTATCATCAGGATATTAAGCGTTATTGTACATGAATGGCATGTTTTCCTCATTGTGCAGCTGTTGTACAGAAGTTAAAGAGTACTACAGTGACTGAAGTCAGTGTTCAGTTTTATTTAGGCCTAAAAGTTGATGAGCAGTGGAGGATGAGGAGAAAGAGAAGCAAGTTTTGACTTTCTGTATTGATGTCTGTGTGTTGATGTCGGGTCAGATCCAGGAATGGTGGATTGGACTGAAAAAATGAAAATCAGACCAGCATCTGATATGATGCGAGTGTCCCAATCAGAATTGAAAAGATCAGATTCCATGAGATTTTTTGTGGTTATGAGAAAAAAAAAAACACTTTTGCCCAATTGTCAAATCATTAGTAATAAACTTAGTGAATGCATTCACCATCACATATAAAGGATTGTCTCACATAAACCTGCTTCAGATCCGTTTGCAGATATTCAACCTCAAGGATTCTGGTTGTTGACGACTTGAGCGACAATTCGCTCTTGGAAATATATGTACAAGATATCCAACCGTGTCACATTACTCCTCCTGCTGATTCAATCACACATTCACATTCAATCAAAAGAAAAAAAAAATTAATCCTTCATGTGCCAACCCTTTTTAAAACCCTTCTCTTCCGACAGGGAGGAGCAGGATTAGTGTACTGGAGCAGGGGGCCGTGGGGGAATGAGGTTTAGTCTAACAAAACGGAGATCTCTTACAGGAATAATGTCACCACCCAGAGAGGCTCTGAGTTACTTCAGCACAGGAAGAAACAACACTATGGTACCAAAAAAAACACCCACAAAAGAGCACCGTAGGTCGATCTACCCCCCCTAAAGAACAATTGATCGTACAATCCTGCTGTCAGACAATTAAGGAGGTAACTGGACATTAAAGCTGCAGTATTTGGCTGCCAAACTTAGATTATTAAGGATGTCTACTGTTGTACTTTAAAATGCAGTTTTTTCCAAACATTTTGACAAATAAAAAAGAAATTGTGAACCATTTTTAGTATTGTTGTCGCCTGCTGTTAGTTTTCCGAAAACACAAATTACATGTGACACTTGGTATCTCAAAATATGCCAAATGTATTTTTTTCTCTTCCGTTTACCAACAAGCCACGATGCTTTTTTTTCAACAGGTCCCCCCTTTGAGTTATCTTCAATTTTACTGTTTAACAGTATTGAATCACACTGTCGATCAGAAAAGGACTTTTAAACGCCAAAGTGAGTTGTTTTTTCATTGTTAACACCACAACTGCCAATGAAAATCTATCTGATGTTTATTCTGATGGCAAAAAAACAGTGTTCACAGATGAGATAATGTAATAGCTTTACTCACATTACCTTTAGAAATGTTTATTTACCAAAATACCATTACATCCTAATGAAACAGCAGCAAGCAAACATAATGCTAACTTGCTAGTTGATCGTTAGATGAGTTGACAGATTTAATGATGGGGTATATTTATTCATACTCACAGAAAAATCACGCTAATAATAACTTTAAGAGCGTGTTGAACATTGTACCGGTGCTGTACCATTAACTTGGTGGCTGACATGAGCCACTTTTCATAGCAAGTTTGATTGATATTGAAATATATCAACAAATTTGGTCTCCACTGGATTACTGTGTTGCAAAATGACAGTGATTTATGAAATAATGATGCTGTTTAGCAGAAAAATGCTGTATTACTGTTACCGTGTTTAATTTAACATTATATGCATTTTCACGATTACTCTCTGGCAAATCATCTGGTGTTTCCCGTGATTCCCCGGATGTTAAACCTTAATTAAAATGACATTTTTCTCAGGGTTTGAAGATGATTGGAAACAATTCAACTCAATATATAACAAAACTCTTGAAATTTTTTGATATTTTAATGCATATTTTACCTTTAAGGATGCTAGTACTATGAAATGAGTGTCCTACCTCGACGCAGTCAAACACCTCGGTGACCTTTGAGGAGTATTTCACTTTGAAGAGGGTGCTCAGGTTTCCGGCCGTGTAGAAGATCTGTATCTGAAGACCTTTGTATCCAAAAGCGACCTCACTGCAGACAGAGTGATTGGAAATATTAATAATCTTGGCAATGTTCATGTTTTTTAAACAAGGAGAGTGACATGAAAACATAAAACGGAGATTGTATGTAGTGTGCCACAAGGATAAATTCATATCAGGGGGCAAACATGTCATTACTCCTGTTTAATGAAATGTATTAAATATACACCTGGTGTGAATAATAAATGCTTACTGTAGGTCTGGGCACTTATTTCACTGTGTTGCATTGTTTCTTTCACCACTGCATCACTGGCAGTTTATGGCTAAATAGATTTCATCATTATGCAACTGTGTGATTGAGCTTTACTACCAATTATGCTTGCTGAAATAATTAATGCCCCAATTACCGAGTTCCCTTTGAGCTGATTGCAGAAAGTGCAAAAAATAACCAATCCTAGTTTGGACTAATTTGGAAATGCAATTTAGATTGTAGCGACACGCCACTGTAAGCCTACAGAGACACAGGTGTCACCAGCAACAACTCAGAAAGTTGGAAAACCTCTTTGTGCATCACATTCGGGTTAACATGTGATTCTTTGCAGGTTTCTGTGGAACTAATACAAGATGCAAGACCTTTGTTACACCTTTTTTGCATCTCTGACACTAAACTTCCCTCCATCCTCTACAAAATGAACTCTCAAACACGCGTGCTATTGCCGGGTGCTCGACATTAAAGGACTTCAACTAGATAAATCACAAACATATGTGTGAAAAACACGAGTGTAAACAGAAAAGCTGTGTTGGCAGGCTGGCTCTGAGAGTCACAAACAAGATGGCCAGTTTTCTGTAAATACTAGATGGGATCAGCAGCTTACAGGGAAAGCAGCTTCTCAAAGGTCAGGAAAGTGGTTTGTAGCCATAAAGTTACTGAATCAAATCCATGGCTTAACAGGTCAACCCACTTTATTGATTTATGATTCGATAATGATTCAACAACACTGGATAGCAAGCTATAGTTTCTGTATTATTACAGTAAGTAATGATGACAACAGCTGAAACACTCACTCGTCCCCGTAGACTTGGTGGCTGTACTCAGGGTGGAATGTCGTGCCATCGTCCTCGACATCCTCCGGAAAACGAACTGAGAGAAGAAGAAAGGGTTCAACTAATTAAAGCAAGAAATCAAAAGCTAATTCCACCAAACATTATCACTGCACACATTCCCAATGTCATATTACTTTATACAATGTATTTAAAAAAAACATACCAAGCTTCAGGCATATAGCTTCATTGGTGTCACACTTGTACTCAGCCAGTTTCTTCTCCATGGTATTTACTCCTGAAACACACAGACCATGATAAAATCATACAGTGTTTTGTCCAGTTTAACGTTTATTGTTTATAAAGAACAATTTCCTACTTCTCCATTTCATCTTCATTTTCTCAAAAAACGTTAAGGCACTATAATGGTGCTTCTTTGAAAGCAAATTAAATTCCTTCCCAATGATCAATTAAAGCACAAGGTGGAGACATCACAGACATTTAAGCAACATATGTGTATTTGTATAGCACTATTCACACACAAAGTCATTCAAGGAGCTTGACAGAGGCATAAAAATACAACAGACATTTAAATAGATATTAAAAGCATTAGAACCTGCATTAAACACTGAATTAAAATATTATGAAGACAGTAAAAGTGCATATAGAAGAGGATAAAAACAAATATTATATACAAATATTTTGTATTTATGAGAAAGCTGAAGTAAACAGTAATGTTTTCAGCCCTGCTTTAGATGAACTGACAGTTTCAGGGAGCTTGCTCTACATTTGAGGAACACAGAAACAAAATGCAGCTTCACATTCTCTGTTTTTGATCCTGGGAACACTTCAAAATGTCCCAGGTGACCTAAGGGGTCTGGGTGCTTCAAAACTTAGTTGAAAATAACTATAAGAAATGTGATCAGAAAATATTAGTTATATAAATGTAACTTGATTCTGTTTGAAACACAGTAATGAAGACACATTTGGCACTTGATGGAAAGTGTGCCATAAATACTACTAGTAAAAATGTGTTTTTATGCCACTGTGTAGATTCAGTCTGATTTCAACAGCGTTGTAAATGGCTGTTATAAGGAGACTGAGATGCTCTTATGCATGATGTTATCTGCAGCTTCCTCTGTCATCAGGAAGCTGCAGAAGAAAACACTAGCAGCCCATGCTGAGCGTTCACAGTGCTTGTAGACTCTATAACCCCCTAAAATCCAACTTGTCTTTACATTACCTCCTCTGTGCACTCAACGGAGCAACATATAAAGAGCTGAAGTCACAAATTGCGTTAAAAGTATTGATCCTATGATCTGACAATAGTGGCTGCTCTACAAGCATGAACTGCCCTCAAATCAAGTACGTTACGTTACGTTACGTGAGGAAAGGCATCAAAACGAACCTTAGTGTGCCAGCAGCTACCCACACACACAACTTGACACCCAAGCGGTACATAAACACACAAACACCCTGTGAGCTGTGACAGGCTGATAGCATGCTGCTAACGTTAGCAGCCAGGCCCCCACTGTTGTTTTGCAATGTACCGTTAGCTTAGCTCGCTACGTGTAGGACACACCACGCGCCTGTTTTCAAGCTCCAGTGGGCTCACAGCAGCCGACCGTGTCCTTTCTCGACTATTGGTTGTTAACGCGAAGACAACAGTAGTAAAGCATGAAAGCGTTTAGCCACTTACCCGCCATTTCTGCACACTGTTGTGTGAAGCTGTGTTGTCCCAAAAGACCCGCGGAATCAGGACGACTTCCGGGTCCTTCTGTTTCCGTTGAAACCGGATGTAGCTTTTTTTTTTTCTTAACGGGTCCTCGTTCAAATTTAAACTTTATCACATAATAACTCCGTAACCTGAAAAATCCACTACCCTTATAACAAAGAATTACAAAATACCAGTCCGTTTACCAATCACTTTTAGGCTTGTCAGATGTACTCACATTATCTAAGTGCCTATTGGTAGAAGAAACTGCAGTAAAGACATGTCAGAATGTATGATATAAACCAGAGAAGCAGCAAATGTTTGGAATTTTGCTCTATACATATTTTTTATCTTTATTTTTAAACGATTTCTCTGGATTTTTAAATTAATTTGCTAATATGGTTCTGATAAAGGAAAAAATGTACTACAACTCAAGAAATATGTGCTTCTCTATAATCTTTAAATTACACACTTACATCAAACACCGAGCCTGATTTAAGTTTTGAGAGAGAGCACCTCCAAGTTTAGTTATTACTATAAAATGTCCAATCAGTACATATCCTGGTTTTATTCTTTAATACTCAAATTCAATGGATTTATATTGTGGTCCTACAAAGGCATGTCATTTTCACACTGACAAAAAAATAGTTAATTTAAACTAAATGACAGTTAAATTTAGTGTTTAAGATACAGAACTATAAATATATGGTTCTTTGTTTTCAGTCATTTTATTATATTGTTTGCTTGATGTAACAGGATACAACACCAACAATGAAAACCAGAGTTTGGCAATGATTTGTTGTGTTTCCTTCCTCATAACTGGATATTTTGGATACAGTCTCGTCTCATGTTGACAGGTTAGTGAGAATAGAGAAACGGTCCATGCACAAAACGGTTTGGTTTGACTACAGCAATATCTCAATAAAATAAACAAAAATAGACTCTCTGGGGGAAAAGTGCATTTGTGAACATCCCTCTGAGCGCAGGTAATGCTGTGCTTTCATCCCGGCCTCAGCTATTCTGTCCTCCAGGTGCACCAATGAATGACCTACCCAGTCATGTTTAAGCCACTGTAATTTTACCTCTGCTACACTGTCAGCACTAGATTATCCCTTTCCTGAACAATACCTCACCTTTTACAATCCTTAGGCAACAAATTGTGTCTGGATGGAGGCAATACATGCTGCTTGATCTCTGAACTACAAACTACAGTCGTTTGGACTTTTTTTCTCTCTGTAAATGCAGGTGATGAGAAGATCCCAAAATAGAGGAAGGGAACACAATGTTGTAGTGGCAGACATTTTCTACAAAATTCAATAGTTTGTTCAATCGGTGGAATGAATGTGTTACATGCTGGTAAACAGCGGTGGTTCAGGTGGAAGAGCTGTTTGGCCACTTATCATAAGGTTGGTGGTTTGAATGTTATATTTAGTAATAACAAGAGTGACACAACGTGGTGAAGGAAAAGACGCAAACTGTCACTTCCACATTTCACAAGTGAGCACATGAAGTGGTGAGATGCAATAAGTGTTTTAGAGGTAAACGTAACAGCCAACATGTTTGTAAGCAGAGGTGGAAAGTAAGAAACTAGATTCACTCTGCAGTTACTGGCTGTTCCTGAAACAAATGTCAGTCGTGAATCATATAAAAACGTTGGTTTAGGTCATAGAAAACTTTTTGATTATCATTTTAAGAACAATTAAATATTATTTGGAAATTCAAATATTTCTGGCCTAACTCAGCAAAACTGTTTTTTGCTAATTAATGATAATTATCTTAGGCTTTAAGTTAAGAAAAACGAGAGCAGGACATATTTTCCTATTGCATTTCTTCCTTATGGTTGTAAAATATTTGTTTGAGAGTTTGTGCATGATGTTTTTATGTGCATATAAATATACAGTGGTGGAATGTAACTATTATTATTATTATTATTATTATTATTATTATTATTAGTATATTTACTCGAGTATTGTACTCAAGTACAATTTTGAGGTATGTGTACCTGAGTATTTCTATTTTATGTAACTTTATACTTCTACTCCACCACATTTAGCTGCCAGCTTTAGTTACTTTTCAAGTCAAGATTTAACATAAAGAAACATGATCAATTTATAATTATGACATATTTTACAAATGAAACCACAGAACAGTTTACTAAAATCAGCCCCATCTTTACACAATTAAAACGCTGCTTGCATAAATGCATCAATACAGATGATCTTATAATACAGGGGGCTGCAAAAGTAGGTATACAGTCATTAAAAACAAAACCTGCGCATTGTATTGATCATACAAACATATGAATAATGATGTTCAAACTGTTTTGTCCCCGGCATTCACACATCTGAGCTGGTAATACTGGAATAATCCTTACAGTATAACTACTTCTGCAGCCCCCTAAAACAATCTGACTGTATAACAAGTATTTTTAATACTTTTATTACATTTTAATCCTGATACTTTTATATTTAAGTAAGGTTTTAAATACAGTGGAGTAATTTCAGTGTGGCATTAGTACTTTTACTTTAGTAATGGATATTAATACTTTTTCCACCACTGCTAATATATTATTGACAGCTTAGAGGGAAATTGGTTTAGACATCTGCAGATACTCATGATTGATCAGACATGAAAAACTGGTATTGAGTCCTCCGTAAAATATGGATAATGAAAATATTACTGCAGCACATTGTTTTTGCCTTTACATCCCTCGTCACACTTTAACTGAACACATCCTGTACAGTGTGAACGTGCAGTCCTGTGTATTGTCTGCAGGCACAGTGCACCGTGTCCTCATGTGACCCGAGCAGACAGGAAATGCTGTAACACACATCTGCTGACCAAGCCTCTCTGTCCGGAGTCTGTCTCGCGGCGGACAGAAAAGACAATACTCGTCTAAATATATATTTGGTGTCTCAGACTGTGGCGGTGCTGTCTGTCATGCCCGCTGCCATCCTCCTGCCCAGCGCGTGCGCTAGTCCACTGCAGCTGACGTCACACCCAGCATGGCGGTCAAGGTGACTCCGTCAATATTTCTTATCAGATATTAATTTTAAAGGCAGTAAAGCGGCCGTCGGATACGGAGGACAGCATGTCTGTGCGGACGCGTGGGTTTAAAGCTCTTGTCTTGAATGCAGCGGACTCCCCCACTCTTGTTTTTCTGCATCTTTAGAGAGGCGCATCTCTGCTGGCCTCGTACAGACAACTGTAATGTTTTACTCTGTTGCATTTGTATGTGAGACATATCTGGCTTGAAGCGGTGTAATGTACGGTTATTTTTATTTTTTTTTACATGCATGGTGTTTTATATTTGTTGCTACAGCCGTCTGTGATCGATCACCTAAAAATCAAAGCTAAACACTGACAGCCTGAACTTCAGTTTTATTGACAGCAGAGCGAACATATGGCATCTTTAATTCAAGGCATCGATGTGATAATCTGAATTTTCCTTATAGCAAATTCCACCTTGTGTGTTATAGGTGCAAGTAACAAAAAGAGCCGACCCCCATGACTTGAAGAATATTTTTCTGAAGGTAAGACTCACAGAAATTAGAATTTGGAGCACTAACAAACACAGCAACAACACAAAAACACACATAAACTGTGTTACAAGTGTAGTAACGTGTTACAGTCAGTGAGTAGTTACTGTGTGGTGTCCGATGGGGATGCATAGTTCAGTAAAGGTCACACAGACTAATTTTGGATCAGCTTCAACAGAGACCCCCCTTTACTTTGAGTTGACTTTGTTTTGATCTTCAGTGTGTCACTGGATTTATCATCACACTCTGTCCACAAAGAAACAAATCCCTGCTGTTAGTGTGTGAGGCGTGTTTACCCCCACACGACTTGTTTGGAGTGTAAACTTGTTCCTGAAAGTCTGTTTGAGGTATGGTCCTTCCACGTCTCTTGAATCCACTATAAGAGGGCTGCGTAATTTGTAATGCATATTCAGGTGGAAGAGTTAATTACTGGAAGCTCATTCTGACTGCCTGTATAATTTGATTAAGAACTACTCGAGGCCTACTGTGAGGGTAAATGGATACACAATCATGTGATGGAGTAATGTAGCAATAAATTGCTTGGAATTAATATTTTCACTTAAAACATTAATTCAGCAGAGTGCATTGAATTGTAGCCCTGAAAACACTTGGAGTGAAGGTCTCCTCCCACACTCTTTCTCTGTTTATTTCGTGCTCTCTCTATCTGGGCTTGGCTCACACCCATGAGCGTGGCCTTTCTGTTGCCAGTTCATGCGGCGCTTGTGTTTCCAGAGCTATCTCTGCTCCAACTTGAAACCCAACCCAGGCTCTATAAATGACCTTACATCTTAAAGCCCGACTGAGGCCTCAGGTTTAGCACAGCGCTGTGCTGCCTGTGCCTGCTTTGAGTCGTGACACAACACCTGCAAAGTGATCCTCATTGTTACTGTCACTGTGTGTAATGCATTTAATTTATTAAAATGTATTTGGGTGTTATGACCATTTATACTGTGAGACAACTAACTGAAATGTGTTTACTATCAAAAATGTTCCTCTAAAGTTACAACTACAGTTTAAATAATATTTTACCCCTAAAATTATAATTTTGACATCAATTGCTCGCACTGTGTAACCTTGAATTGTGTCCTTGTCAACAACAGCAAAACCGTATCAAAACGTCTGACGTATACTGCAGTATAATCCAGCTGTGTGCTCTTTACTCCCCAAATAAGCATTTTAGCTAAAATCTTTCTATTCCACGTAAACAGTGCTGCTACTGGTCCACATGGATGCTTTTATATAGTTTTGAGGTTGTTTTTGTCATTGCACCAATTTACTTCAATTCATCAAGAAGTTCCTCTGCTTTTGGATTTTCATTCACTGTGGAGGCATGAGAGTAATAATGTTTTCATTGAGAATTCAAGGTAACATGTGGTAAGGAATTTATATACAAATGGTCATTTTCAGGGTGTTCCTTTAAAGCGTACGGCACAGCAAGCAGCCTCTACATTGTATGCCATGTCGTGTATCTTATGTTTTTCTTTTTAAATAAATCTCGTCTGTGTTTAAAGGAGATGGATGTGGTCGTATTGAGTGAAAGGAGACATGACGTCAAAGGATGACCACGATTTGAAAGACGCTGTTGCTTTTCAATGCATGTTATCCTGACGGGATGCAGGAAAGCTTGGTATAGACAGCAAACACCTTATTGTCACAAAGAAAAGAGAAACCCAGCGAGAGACCCTCAGTACCAACAGACGTGTTGATCTACTGGTTGTTTGCTCTTTCATTTTAAAGCCATATATGTTATGAGACGTCCGCAGTGTTAACAGCTGCCTGTGTCTTCTCTGCAGTATGCCAGCGTGGTGGAGGATGGAGAGCATTACATGACCCCCAGGGACTTTGTACAGAGTTACCTGGGTCTACATGCACAGCCTCAATACAATCCCAAAACTGTGGAGCTCATAGCCGGAGTGGCTGACACGACTAAAGATGGGTGAGTGCCTGCATTGATCTGCATTCAACTGTTGATGTAAATGTCTGTTAGTACATGTCAGTTATTCCTGTTTATGTCTCTTTTCTAAAAAAAAAATGTGGATCTTGTATTGAACTATTAGGGTGTAGGTTTTCTAACACTTAGTGTCAGCTGGAATACATTTAAAACAAATCTAAAATAGTCTCTTTCTTTGTACATTTACTGTCATATTTCTTTAAATACCAACATGATGTTCCACTATCTTGACATTTGGCCAGCAGTGGCGACAGTTTTGTAGATGCTGCTATTTTAATATATATAAAATTACATATTACAGGCATAGCTTGTTGTTTTGAGAGCAAACTGCATTACATGAAAGGGAAATTATTTCCCAAGATGACAAGCTTGTCAGTCTTAAGTAACGTAAATGTACGGCAGTACCTTGTTCGCTGTTACAAGAGGATTATGTTGTGTTTACACAGATGTTCTTAACCCCAGACAAGATTGAGAATATATCATGGTCTGCCTGAAGTACAGCACCAATTCACAAAAAATTGGAATGCTGTGAAAAATGTAATAAAAACCTAATGCTATGATCTCCAAATCAAGATCTTTAATGCTCAAACTGGTAAACTTTTGTCTTTTTGTAAATACATATATATACTAGTTCTAAATTTGATGCATTCTGTTTTTATTTGCCATTTACATGTTGTACTTGTTTGGGTTTGGGGGTTGCTTGCCCCTTGGAATAACTTGACAAAGCCTATTTTTCATCTTACTCTCAGTAATGTGAAAAAAACAGCACATTGAAAGTGCATTAGATCCTATTAGACGTGTATTAATCATATTTACACCATCTCAACACATAATACGAAACAAAACAACACAGTTGTGTAAAATCTCATTTGCCCCCTTGACTTCCATCCATTTAGAACCACACACATTTAGCTTTTGAGGTTATTCACCACAAAACAAACCCTATTTTCCTGTTTCACCAGCTTCTTAAGGTTCTTCCAAGTCAACATGCCATCTGGATATCAAATGATCAAGCAGCAATTAACCTTTAGAGCCATTTTGACACCTGATTCTCATAATCGGTGTATAATCAGTTTTCCTCCCAGGGCCCCACCTGTTGCGCTCTGTTGAATAAATAATCTTCAGATTCTCTCAGGCATTGTGCCACCAACATGTGTATGAGGTGCCAGAGAGACTAGAGTTAATGATTTACCTCAATAATGTTTACGGAGTAAATAGGTGTCTTTATCAGTCAGTTTTACACCGACAGCTGATCGATTTAAAATCCAGTGATAAGATAAGCAAAATATATCTGTAGTGTATGAATCAAGCTGCATGTGTTTCCACCTTTACTTACAGTGGAGAGCAGTAAAACCTTCACTGTGTCTCATGAACAGCTGAATGAACAAATAAATGTTGTTGCTGCCTTGTAAATTGAACTTTACAGTTCATTCGAATGTATTGTAATTAATAATACTTTACTGGATTCTGGACTGGATTCAGCTTTATGTTTAGGAGACAATGATTTAAATAGTGTTCAGACTGGGAAGTTGTTCTTACACAGTTTGACCACTAGATCAAATTTGCTGATGCTCAAATTGTTGATGAAGATCTCATGATTTAACTGAAAGCTTCTAAATTGACCTTTTTTTGGTGAAATTGTTTTGATGTGAAATAGGTTCTTGGTCACATTATTGCATTTCCTTGTTGTTTCCTTTTGTCAGTCGGTACATTTATGTGTTCAGGGTTATTTTTTTTAAAACATTGTCACTGATACTTTGTTCAGATAGCACTCTTTCTTTCTTTCTTGTCCAAACAGACTGATCTCTTTCCAGGAGTTTCTGGCCTTTGAATCAGTTCTATGTGCCCCGGACGCCCTGTTCATAGTTGCCTTTCAGTTGTTTGACAAGACTGGCACGGGGAACATCTCATTTGGTATGTACACGCTGGTGCACGCTGGTGTGGGGGTCATGCTCAACTACAGAGGACTCAGCAGCATGTTACGTATATACAGCGCAGTTTAAACACTATAGTATGAGAATTATGTGACTAAAGATGTGAATTCTTGTAGGTGTTGAAAGGGTTTTCTTTGTTGTAGTTTAAATTAATAAGTAATACAAATACTGATTTAAAATCCTACTGCAAGAGGTCTCTATCTGCTCAACAGCAAACAGCAAATAGTTGGTAAACATAGTGGAGTGTTAAGCAGCTAATCACACAGATATGTCCCTCAGGAGGTGGTAGAGACCAAAAACAGAGCTAAAAGAGTCAAAATGAAGGAAATACATTGCTGGACATAACTGCTGATTGTGTTAATACTGATGGAAAGTCCTAAATACTACTGCAAGAGGGGGTCAAGGGTGACATTGAATGTTGATGGCTGCAAGTGCTGTTCTTACTGGAGCATGTGTTGCCAATAAATGTAGCAGCAGCTGTATATTTTTCATGTATTACATATGTTAGCTGAGAGTCAGGGCAGGGCTCAGGGCAGCACAGAGAGCTGTATGGAGCATCACATTATAACCATCTCCGTCTGACAAGCAGAGAAATGAATCCAGCATGTCATAAACCAAGAGATACAGAGTCTTACAAAGAAGCTGCTGCTATACTCTGTCTGTGCAATGAGCCTCCATAAAGGCGACTGAAATTGAGGGCAGTGCTTATACGGAAAATTTCCTGGATGGACTCAAAACCCTGAAAATGTAAAAGGAGTGAAACTGTCAAACAGCCTATTCAGCTCTGCAGTCCAAATGGACTCTTTCCTCTCCTTTAACGAGGTTCTCTGCAGGCAGAATGAGATCGTGAGATGGAGATTACAAACGCATCGTGCATGTTTTTTCCCACCGTCTCTCTTGTTATTGCTCACTCATGTCTCACTTTTCCAGAGAATGTACGAGACATCTTCAGCCAGACCACAGTTCATCACCACATTCCCTTCAACTGGGACTGTGAGTTCATCAGGCTACACTTCGGCCACGAAAGAAACAAGAATCTCAGCTATGCAGAGTTCACACAGTTTCTGCAGGTATATTTGTCATCTTTACATTCGTCCTTTGTTATTTTGGAACTGATGAGCTGCTTGAAAAACAGCATTTAATTTGAATGAGAAAAAAGTTATTCCTCCTTTAAGAATTCACATAGTCTGAGTATGGTGTAAAAAGTATTTAAAGAGCTACAGATAAACATTTTTTTATATAAATGCATCATGAATAAACATTTAACAGCATACACAATTTATTTTTCCTTTTTTCCCCTCTTGGAAAGTGGACCTTAATAAAAGTGAAACCATTCATAATGATCATCCCGTGGTGTTTTCATCCTGCTGAGGATGGAAATGAAAATGACGTAACCTGAAGTCCATGCAAGCAATATATGATCTATTAAGATAATGGAGTTGTGGCGTGGAGTTGCATCTTTCAGCGTTTCATCTCTTTAGCTGTTGTGGTGGTTTGCGGCAGCCCAGTGTACCATTAAGACACTTAAGTTTGTTGTTTTACATCAGGAGTTGTTCCCTGCATCTCACTGAGACCTCTGTTCTGTCAGAGGGGACCCGGTTTGGGGTGGAGGGCTGTGGGCTTCAGGCAGAAGCTGGGTGGTCCCAGAGTTAGACGGCTGTGCTGCAGTGTGGGATCCCTCAGAGCACTTTGTGGTTTATCATACTTGACGAGGGCTTCCCACTGCTGCACCAAAGACTCTTGTGTGTGCAGGATGTAATATACATCAATCATTATTATTGTCTTGTTTTTCTGTCATATCTAAGCACATTTCACTTCTTGTAACTGGGTATTACTCAAAATGTAAAACAGGACGTGCAGATTCGATTGTTTGTTTTTCAGTCTTGGCTCTGCCACCTTGTGGTTGTTGCTGTGTTTGAAACTTCCGCAAGTGCAGACGAGGTAGAGCATTTGTAGACTCAAAAAGTATAATTCTCGCGCGGCATCATACGTTTCCGACAATATAATCAGCAAACATTGTGAGAATTAACCTCCAGCAACAATCCACTGATTAGGTTATCAGGAGCAGAGTGTAAAGATGAAGGAGCAGCTGAATGTTGCAGTGACGTGGCTCTGTGATCCCCTCGTTGTGTGCGATGAGCTCTGACAGCAGACGTTGACCCCGGGTCGGCCTCCCCCTGCATCCCAATCTGATTGCACGGCTGTCATGTTGAATCATCTTCCTGCGGACACACCTGCCGGCCGCCTTACCCACCGCTCGGCTCGGCTCTGGGATCAGACTTCTCGGGACATGGTTTCCATTAGTCTCCAGAGAGACGGTGGTGATTACAAAAGCCAGCGTCTGACACTGTCACATCTGATGACTTTCACATCTGTCCAGCACTGACTTTATTACACTTTCATCCTCTAAAGTTCTCCTCCTCTGTTCCCCTGTAACGCGATGCTCCTCATCATTGGAACGCATTCTTTGCCTCTTTTGTCAGCTAACAGCTTGACCTCCTCTCTTTGTGTGTTGCTGCAGGAGCTGCAGTCGGAGCACGCCCGCCAGGCGTTTGCACAAAAAGACAAGAACAAAAGTGGCACCATCACTGCCTTGGACTTCAGCGACATCATGGCCACCATCAGGCACCACATGCTGACTCCGTTTGTAGAGGAGAACCTGGTTTCAGTGAGTTTAAGACACCAGTTGTTAAAAAAATGAAAGTAACTTTAATCTATATTTGTATGATACAGAACTTTATTGGTAGTTTGAGCTCATTGTTTAGCTGTGACTAGTTGTTGAACATAGTGGAGCATTTAGCAGCTACGGAGATTTCCCTCAGGAGTTGGTGGAGACCAAAAACAGAGCTAAAAGCGACACAGCTCCTAGTTTTCTAGGATGATGATGACAGTTTTCCTTTAGGGACATAAAACGCAGATGGAATAAATGGAATATATGTTATCACAACACTCAGCACACTGCAGAATGATTCAAATCTCAATAATATTTGATTTTAACTTGTGATAATATCGTATAAAACGGGTGATTCTCATACATAGTTATGTTATGTTGTGTTCACAACTTGAAGCTGCTGCCCCCAAGTGGCCAAAAAATCATATAAATTCTATAAATTCAAGTAAAAGATTAAGTCAGGTCCAAGTCACAAGTCACACATTTGCCTAAAGGTGCCTTTATAAGAATTAAATATGGATAGCTTGGATCATCCATAATAGTACTTAATATCTTCAAGCACTGCAGTTAATCAGAATAATATATTAAGACCCAGCTGAAAGCTTCCCATAGAAACCAATGACAGACTTCTTTCTCCAGGCTGCAGGAGGCAGCACCTCCCACATGGTGAGCTTCTCCTACTTCAATGCCTTCAACGCCCTCCTCAACAACATGGAGCTGATCCGCAAGATCTACAGCACTCTCTCCGGCACGCACAGAGACACACTGGTTACCAAAGGTACGCCTGAGACGCTCCTCAGATCACTGATATTGGTCATGTTTCATGAAGTGAAATATGAAATGTAGCTGTGCGATGATGTCTTAACTTTCTTGACAGAGTGGTGTGAGAAAACTCACAGGGAGCATTTACTGTAGCACTAAATTACTCAGGTAAATGAACCTTTTTACTGGTAGTGAGACCATCTCCCACCTGTGTGACTGATAGTGGTGCTGTCAGTCACTCCTCCTCCTAACTGTGTTTCCCATTGAGATTCAAACTGTTATTCTACTTCCTCCCTATGGTTTTCCTCCTTATAGAAAAGAGGCAAATAGTATTTGCAAACAATCCTTTTTATTTGTATGATTGAGTGTAAAGCAAACACTCGCATGTCGTCTGTCAGCTGCAGAAAAACGTGTCCTTCTGCAGATCACAGAAGCAGAAAACTTGGACCTGACAGTAAGGAAGCCTTGATGGAGGAAGTGTTAAGCTAACTTTTGTACCTCCTTCAACAACTACCATTAGGTTTCCTCTGAGAAAGACCACCTGATGGTAATGGAGCTTCTCAGCAGGCAGCAGTAAAGAACTGAATATAAAGCAAATATAAAAGAGTGACGCAGAGGGCTGCTGAGAGAATGCAGCCAGTGTACTCTGGGCACATACAGCGCTGAGTTAATGACTTTAAATATCACTCTGTAATCTACTTAAATATCCCATTTAGCTGCAAGTATTCCAAATAATAAAGTCTTTTCAGTCCCTTGCAGGTGAATTGCTGGGGACGTTAAGTATGTACGGTGTAACAGGTGGAATTGTTGTAATGAACGTCGCTGTGTCAGGCTCTTTCAGTTGGGCAGAAAGTGTTCAGTCTGAAGTTGTTTGTATGAAAAAGCTGCAGCAACACTTAAACAAACAAAAAACAGTGTTTGCAAATACTATTTGATGCTCGCCTGCTGTAGAAAATACCTGACGTGGCTAACCCTTTAACTTCCTGAAGTCCTATTTGCATCATTTAATCTGATCTTATCTTTGTTGCTCTGCAGAGGAGTTTGTTCATGCCGCAAATAAGTTTGGTCAGATCACTCCGATGGAGATTGACATCCTGTATCAGCTTGTTGGTCTCCACTCGCACTCCGGGTAAGATCCTGAATACACTCACCAAGGTTTATTTACAGTTAACATGGGTTATATATGACCTGGAGGAAGTGATGTTGGGCTCACACAGCATTTCATATATTTATTATTTATTTACATCAGATGCATAGCTTTTTTTTCTCTTTTCACTTCTAATTTAAGTGCATTTCATAGCTTACACATCTATATGTCAAGACAAAGGCTAAATAAAACCTGGATTCATTAATATACAATAAAAAATATACACAATAAAAATTGGAAGTAATTAAAAATGCATGAAAAAGAACAATTGTAGTCTTAGACTTTGACTTAAATTTGATAGGCCTACAAAATATCTTGTGGAAAGGAAATATTTATTATTGATGATTGATAAAAGTCTCATTAAATCAATGCAGGCTATAACAAACTTAACATTAAAATACCATTATTTGTATATTTCTTCTGAAATCTTTGCAGGCCCTGGACCTGATTTAGAGCATAAAGCATATGAAGCAAATTTTTAAAACATGAAATTATTTATATTCAACAGGCTGTCAATTAAAAAGGCACAACAGTGTATAAACAGGCTGTATTATAGTTTAGAGATTCAATTTAGTACGATAAGGAAAATGTCACAATGTTTGATCTGAGTGGACAAAAGGCTTGGTACAGACAGACTGAACTCTGGGCAGATATCTAGAAATCACACTTTTATTCACAGTCACAGATTTTTTTGGTTTTTGTAATGAGTAAAAAACGATAACATGGTGTTTATTAAATGGTGTACTTATTATTTTTGATCGGTAACTATGGAAGCTTTGAGTTCATAGATACAGTTACTTTATTTGGCTCCTTTTATTTCTGAGATACAGCAGTTTTATTATATTATATTAAGTCAACAGTCCCATGTGCCTCAGGACTAAATATAGTTTGATAGGAATAACTGAATGTTTAACAGTTTGACCAGTTTTAAAACTTCATTCATATTTGTGCTGAGACAGGGCCAGAGAACACGCTCATCACTAAAGCTGCTTTAGGTCACATCTCTATCTTGTAGCAGTTTTGTGCTTAAATGAAGGACACCATGCATATGGTGTGAGGACAGTTTAAAAAACACTAAACAAAGACAACATGAATGCTTCGAAAGTTTCCCTGATTCCAGGAATTGAATCTGAACTCCCATCCAATCGCCCTGGTAGGTTCAAATCCACAAAGAGTATTCAAAACATTTATACAAAACCATGTTTGTTTGCTTTTATTCCTCCATGAATGGAATAAATATGTTGCAGGTCTGTTTATTGGCTGTAAAGATAAAGTTATTGCTCATTCGGTTTAACAACAGTGGCTCCACTGGCTGATTTACAAGACAAACATAAAACATGGATACAGACTTTATGATGCATCGGGCCAGTGGGGAATATTTGTGTCTCGAGCATTGAGCAACAGAACACTTTCCTTTGCTTGTTGGGCCGCGGGCACTCATCCAGCTTTGTTTGTCTGTTGTTTATATAAGCTTAAATTAAAGTTGCAGTAACTTCAAGTTATATGCCAGTAAAAGGTCTGTGGAAAATCTTACATCACTGGCTGCTGCTCGCAGGAGATGCGGGGCTCTCGGCTTTTTCCTGGCCTAACTCCCTCCCTCCCCTGCTGTTGTGTGTTAAGGCGGCTGAACCACGCAGACATCGACAGGATAGCCCCGCTGGAGGAAGGAGCCATGCCATACCACCTAGCAGAGGCCCAGAGACAGGTAGCCTGATTGACTCCTCTAATACACCTCACATCCTCCTGCCTTTTATCAAAGCCTCTCCCTCTTCTCCCTCTGCTTCCTTCTCAGAAAGGAGCTAAAAAGGGAGAATGTTCAGCCGCTGAATTAGCAGAGTGCCCATGTTTTTCTTCCCTTGTGAAGTGCATTACTTTAACTCCCAGATAAAAGTACACCAATTATAGTTATAGAAGAGGAATGGATTGTTGCGTCGCACCTCTCTATGAAAGGCTCTCCCACTTTTATTCAGTATAGCTGCACATACACATGAGCTGCAGTCGCACATCTGAGAAGCTAATAAGAGGCTTTTATCAGTGTGGGGCTTGAGGAGTTTTAGGAGCCTTTAGAAAAGTCTGCTAATGGCAGGAGGGGAGTGGGAGTCAAGGTGGATGTGGGAGAACAAAATAGTTCCTGCCTCCACCGGATAACACGGCTCTATATCAGGCTGTGGTCAGAGCTTTCAGGCCACTCGTGCTCCTGGGACTCACACTCAGAGGTCTGGAATCTGATTCCTTCGGGGGGACGCTGCAATTCTCAGGCCTGCCCTTTAGTGGAAGTAGGCTAATTGTTTAAACCCTTTGATCAAGACCTCGATCTTGTTAGCATGCAACCCTCGGTGGAAGCATCTGGGAAGAGGAAAAGGCTGATCTGCCCGGCTCGTTTCTCATCTGGGGTCTGGGAGAAGTTACTCACAACCTGCACACACACATTCTTTAACAGTCTCACTCCAACTGTGTGATATTCATGTAGATGCTTATCTGTACATGGAAAAGGCTTGTGGGGCTAATCTGTTCCCCCGCGCCGCAGTGAAAACAAAAGGGGCTCCGCTTTCCACATCAAACACCGATCCACAGATCAGACAGATAAGAGAGAAATTGCACTTTGTTGTAAAAATAAAAGAAGACCTTTTTCGCGTGTAGCCTCCCACACGTAGCAGCTCCAGCTACAGGTTCACACAGTCATTCAGAGTCCGTCTGTGACATTTAATACTGGCTGATGATGAATTATATGACTTGTCCACATTCCATCGGCCTCCTCCGTTGTTGAGTACTCCATAGCATTTTTCTTTCCACAATGTATCTGGTTCAGTATAGTTTAATAGCCAGACGATTCATACTCAGAGTTCTGACCCCCCCCCCTCTTGTCTTTCTCCAGATTCATTTGACCATCGGTGTCTTTTTCTCCTTTACAGCACGCTCACGAAACGTCCCGGCCCGTCTGGCTCCAGGCTGCAGAGTCTGCCTACAGGTTTGGTCTGGGCTCAATCGCTGGAGGTGAGTGACATGTCTGCGGCGGAGCCCCCGGCCCGCCCGAGGGGTAACCTTAGCCGGCCAGACTGGCGCGCTGAGGCCCCGGGGCCGGCCATTGTGCTGCATGGGAGAGGGGCTGTGATATGAGGCTCCGGCATTGTGCTGCCGTGCCACCAGTGGCTCCAGGCTGTCGTTGGAGTCGGAGCTTTGGAATGACACAAATCTTCCGGAACCGCACTCTCTGGAATCTCCGTCTAATTACACTGGAAGGAACTGATACAAGCAACGTCTGACATAACTGCCCCTCAGTCAGGAACACACTGAACACACACACACACACACACACACACACACACACAGAAAGACCTATCAATCCTCATTCATCAGTGGCCAAGTGAGGCAGGGTCAGAAACAGATATATATCATGAGGCTGATGGTGAAACTGCAGAAAATAAGCTGTTTCTCACCCGGCCTCTGTGCTGACTGAGCTGTTTGCATGTTAGAGAGAAGAGTCATTATTAAAGCAGCCTTTGATGTCAGACAAGACAAGGCAAGTCAAGCTGAGAGTTTAGTGCAACCTGCTGCAGCCGCAGCCTCCCAAAACTGTCCTCAGACAGTTACCAGACTTCCTCCTCCTAACTTCATTACAGTTTGTTTAAAGTTTGTACACAAACACACTCTATTTTTTATGCCTTCATTTTTATTGTGTTTTCAGCTCTGGATAGCATTAAACACGAAACAACCAAAAACTGTTTGTGCCTTCCACTCTCCGTTCCAACGCGCCTTAAATGTGTCCGGGATGCTGCATAAACGGACAAAACTTTGCAGGATAACTATGAAATTCGGTGCTTTACTTTCTGTAGGATTAACAATTTTAATAACTTTTATCATTCAATAACTTTAGGGTTCAGTTACTTGATGGCATCATGTTTCATGGAAATAATACATTTTTTCCATAATGTCTTTGATAGTTGCATTTACATTATTTAAGCAAAAAGGTCAAATTTTCACCCATTACAGCTTCTCATATGTGAGGATTAGTGGCTTTTATTTTAGATGCATTATCAAGGTATTTAAAGATGCCACCTTGAGCTCTGTGAAATTATAATGAGCATTTAACTGTTTTTCTGACATTTAATAGACAAAACAAATGAACCTAAGATAAGTTAACACAATTATTTTCACATCATTTGTTTCGATGATGTAAAAATTTGTCAACACAATCAATTATGTGATTGACAGAAAAGTAATCTGCAATCGATTCATCTCAGAAAATGCTTTTTTCAGCCTCTCACATGTAGATTTTCTGTGTTTATATCATATTAAACAAAGTATCTTGCATGCAGCCAAAAGATTGACTGATGTGTGTGTTCTGCAGCGACCGGTGCCACGGCTGTGTACCCCATCGACCTGGTGAAGACGCGCATGCAGAACCAACGCTCCACAGGCTCCTTGGTAGGAGAGCTGATGTACAAGAGCAGCTTCGACTGTGCAAAGAAAGTGCTCCGTTACGAGGGCTTCTTCGGATTCTACAGAGGTAATCCTTTACAGATTCTACAGTGCGCAAAGAGGAAGCGTGTGCGCAGGCCAACATGTGGCCCTCTCGTGCAAAACAAACCATCTGATGGGGGAACGCATTAGGATTTGTCAGTGTGCTAATATCTGCAGCATGGTTTGCTAATTGATACCAGAAACCTTTGCCCTCCCTGTTCAGCGGTGAATAAAGCAACACCCAGGGGTCACGTTTTCATTATCTGGATGCCTGGGAGAGCTCCCCGAGGAAAATGACCAGCAGAATTCATGTCGTAGCCGTGTCTGATCTGCCTCAGCCCGGGTGTGTGATAATGGTGCTGAAGGCTTGTGATATACAACACTTCTACCCTCGGGCTGCTCATATGAAGGAAGTCAAGACTGCCATCTACTGCTACCTCCACCACTGCAGCTCTCTGTGGCTCTGATCTGCCTTCCTTCCTCCTCTCTTGCACATGATAAGAGGGTGATTGACTCAGAGACAGACACGCTCGGCTGTTTTCTGGCTGCACACCAGCAGCAGTCACTCAGCAGCTCCTTCAGAAGTTTATCTGGCTTGATGAAGGACAGACGGTGAAACAGTATGGCGGTTATCGCCACCGTAGCACCCAGCCCACCCCTCCGCCCCCCACCCATCTTGTCCGTGACCACACAGCTCTCTCTGTTCCCCACCAACAGTGGGATCAGGCCTCAACAATGCTGATCCCATACGCAGCAGCAGTGTCATATTTTTGGACTTTTGTTCACTTTCAATGGGACCTTTGTGTTGTGGTGCATCAGATGTATCAGCCACATCTGTAAATATTTATGGGTTTGTTTTACGCACACAAGAACCCTGCAGCTTACATTGTTCTAGCTGTCAGTAGATGTATTCATTCAGCAAAGATAAAAAATGTGCATTCATTTGGAGCCAGGCTTTGTCTCTCACTCTGTCAGGTATTCTAATGGTATCTATGAATAATATTTTGCAGGTCTGCTCCCGCAGCTCATCGGCGTCGCCCCGGAGAAAGCTATCAAACTCACGGCAAGTCATTCCACTGTGTAGCTCAGAGTGTTCAAAAAGTTGCTCCGAATGATTCGCTGTGAATGAAAAACATGCACGGAGCGCAGAAGAAACGCAGCCGTCGCAATCAAGATGTGACTGCAACCACAAGTTAACATTAATGCCCTGCTATCACCATTG